>CM064870.1:9002297-9426522 GCA_032719365.1 Prinsepia uniflora | reverse complement strand
TGTTTTTACTGAAAGTTAGTGGTGGGTCAATCCACAAAAGTGATGGGGGCAACCCATCACGAGCAATGAGTATCCTATGCTGAAATGTTTGTGGGGTGGGATGCCCATGGGTGATAAAGGCACTGAAGCATTTATTTTGAGCCAAACAACTGTCATGTTGGCCAAACATCCAAAAACCCCACATGGGCCTCCACGCGCTGCCGTAGACCTCACACGCTTGCGACCACAATCGTAGGCGCACCCGCCTGCTTCCTCCAGCCAGGTCGACCCATTTTCCTTCAACTTGGGTCTCGATCTGGTGGTTCAACCTGTGTGTTTTTCTCCATTTGTCGACCAATTCATGTACTCTAATCATCATGCATATCTTACTTCGACCCAAAAACATATTTAGGTCATCATGAGCATCGAATTTTGCCTCAATTCTTAGGGAGGAAGGATCGATCTCAAAACCAAAGTATGAACATCCATATAGCAGCCTTGTTGTAATGGCCCAGACTTTCTAGGAGTCGGAAAATGACCATTTTACCCCTGAGTCAAATGGTAGACTTTTTGACCAAGGTCCAAATGTTAACTTTTTGACCGAGGTCCAAATGTTAACTTTTTGACCAAGATCCCTTTAGATTGTCTAGTTGTATCAGGAGGGGTCCTGTCACTTGCCATGTCCAAAACCTTAATTTCCCTAACCATCTTGGTTGCCACGGTCTAGGAAGAAGGTTAACCACCTTAATTCCAGGGTTCCTAAGCCCAGAACAAAAACTTGAAATTAGGAGAACCATTCGAATTTCCTCTCCCCTTGCTCACCTCAATTCCCTCCTCTGTTTCTATTTTCTCCTCTTATTTTCCCCCAAAAAAACTCATCCAGGAAGTCCTCTCTTCATCCTCTATGTATCTCCCTGTTCTCCCCTCAAAATCCTAGGTGGAAGAGTTTGTTTTGGATTTTATGATTCGAACACACCACGTCCACAACACACACATAAACATGGCAGGTAAGGATGCCATTAATCCCATTCCCACGATGACAAGTGTCCATCACAAAGTGGGCTAGGTTACAATAGCTATGACTCATCAATTAGCTAAAAGACCAAACTACCCCTATAGTCAAAACTACAATAATTCCCCTAGGTAATTCAGACTCATATCAATCTCGTCCGAACCTTGATTCTGACATCCCGCATATCTATGGAATCAGGATTCCGAGACGTATGCAACAACCTTCTCAAAAAGTTCAAAATGTATCCTTAGAAAAAATCAACTTTTGATCTACAAGGGTAAAATTGTCAATTTCCAAATTAATTTACAAAAATGCCTCAATTTCTGGAACAGGTCGTTGCATGTGTCTTTTTGGAAGCAGAGCTGAAAGTGCTAAAGTATGTGGCAGTCAACTATTGGTTGAGTAGTGTGAAGGGAGTTTAGTCCCTAACAGTTTTTAGGAGATGAAGTATGTGTGAATCTCCTAATGTAATTCATTCAATCAATGAGAAGTAGAGAAGGGCAAAAAAAATACAGAGAATTGAGTGTATAGAATCTCAGAAATTTCTCTTTAGCATCTTCACAAACACTTAGTGAGCTAGACTATAACTGAGTACAGATTCTAATTTCTTCATTATCAATTCATCATCCAATCACTCAAAACCCTAAGTCTAAACAAACATGCAATCAATCATCTTTAACCTATCCTAATTCCATTCGTTTTCAGCTCGTAGATAAGATTAGCGGGTTACCTATTTGAGCGATTTTTCCCGCTGCTGCTACAACCATCGTCTTGGTTGTCCGATTTCCAAGAAGACTAAGGTACTTGTCCATATTTCTCAACTTTTTTTTTATCTGAATTTCTCAACTTTCTAATATGACATTTTTAATGAATTTTCAGTGGATATCCCATTCGTCAAACAATTATATACGCACATATTTATGTACTTATTTATATTTTGGAAACTAATTACCACAATAAACTTAAAGGAAAAGGCTTTTGGATCCAATATAATTGATTAATAATGCAATTGGTACGGACATATATGTCTTCTTCTTTTTTTTTTATCAGGACGTACATATATGTATATATCTATTTGAGACTACGGACTACCCTATAGCCAAAAGAAATATTAAACAAAAAATTTGACAAAAAACCGAAGGAAAAATGGTCCATCATATTCGTCACGCAGCTGTAAGCTGAGGTAACACCGTCTTTTGCCCTATGTCTGCAAGAACTGAGTATGCTGCTTGAGAAGGATGCATAGAATCCCAGAACAAAAATTTCGACGCGTCCGGGCAGGGTCCTCGAAAGCTCGCCGCAGAGAGGCCCCAACTCCACCAGCCCAGTTCCACAACACCCCTCATGTGTTCGCACAAACCCTAAAATAAAATAAAACAAAATAAACTAGTCCGTTTTAGATGCATGGGTTAAAAATTAGTTATATGTCAATTTAGTCATGTACGTATTTACTGTAAATTGATATTTGGTATTAAAGTCGTTAAACGACGCGTACGTACCATATTTGGCTGGGTTTGAGAACATGTCCATAATGGGATTGTAGATGTCGAAATAGGCGATTTTGGAACCGGAGAGTGAGGCTTGCAAGCTTGAGATGAGATCTTGGAGCTTTGTGTTGTAGGCTTGAGAATCTTTGTTCTGCTGCTCCACGCAGACACGCTTGAATCCATTGAATAGGTTTCCAACTGTTAGCTGCATCGGCAGACATCCGATCGGGGGCAGACCCGCCACCATGATCCTCCTTACTCCCCTCTTGTGTAGCTCCTGCATGCCCAAAAATTCAATATACTTCATCAATGTACTACTTAAACCTTGTTCGGGTCATAGTACGTGGAAATCAACCTACAACCTTTGAAATATACCGCGGCAAATTCGCCCTAATATATCATTATAGGCTAATTTAGTATTCATGTATGCAAGGCAACCCCTTTTGCCTTATCTAATTAAGGCATATATAGTTTACTTGTGTTTAATTATCATGGATTGATTGTAATTCATTTACAAGAACAAAAACTTTGATTAATTAATTTAGGTTAGTTTTTATTACAACTTAGCCAAGAAGCCATTTTTGGTTCCTGCAGTTTACATAAGTTTCACTTTAGTCCCTACTTAAAGTTGTAGTTTTGAATTATAACAATTTAAGAACAAACCCAAATTTTCAACTAATTATTTAACAGAATATTCTTATGTTCCATTTATGAAAGGACATTTTCATCGTATTACAACCGTACATCTTTATTTTTGTATTATATTAATTATTTCTTAATTTTCTTGCTACTTGATGGTTGAAAATTGTTTTATAATAATTAATTTACGTCGTACATGGCAACTTATTATTTGTAAATCTAATCCAAATTTCATTAGAACTAACTCTTACTTAGATGACAAAAGTGATCTCTTTATGTGAGGAGCATGTCCTTATTCCATTAAATAATTGAATGGAAACTTAGATATATCCTTAAATTGCTATAAGTATGAAAAGATAAAGTTAAAATCGATTAAATTGAAACTATAAGGACTAAAGTGTGAAATTGGATAAACTACAATAAATTAACATCCCAAGTTAAATATATAGCAGAAATAGATGATATATATATAAGACCAATTAATAAGGGATGTCTAACCAAAACAAGAAGATATATATTTGGTTTTGACGTGATGGAAACCAATTACAAAGCTTATGATCAATTCATTCACAAGGTTATTTGGCATGAAGGAAACTCTAGTTAGCAATTCCTAATTAAAGACAATTAAATAAACCACAAAAAATTAGGGTTGATAATCAGACAATTAATATTCTCTGAATAAATGTAAATCTGGTTAATCGGAAAGCTAATTTCTTTAAAAATATATGTAAATTAAGATTATATGTCTGTAGTTAGTGATGATTTAGTACTGTGTCGTTTGTTCAATTATTTTAATTATGATACTTGCATATGTATTTCCCTAATATGTTTAGTTATGAGAATGAATGAGATACCTGAATGAAAGAGCCAAGTCCACGGAGCAGAAAATCTTGGTATTTAGGTGGAGTCGAAAACTGCATTTTTCTCGCAGTAACAGGCAAGGCATAAAGGTTAAAAATCATGTCATTCGTCCCAATGCTAATCATAAACGCTGCGTTTTTGACAATCTCATTACACTTGTCATCCCCAACACTTTTCCTTATCCTTCCTAACGCCTCATCAAAGTAGCCCAACTGCCTTGACAAACTCGTGGCCTTGGACACTGCCAAGGTCATCTCATCCAACCCGCCACCTCCTGAGGCGAAACTGACACCCGTGACCAAGTCACGGTCAGTCAATTTTGCGTCACGGTAGGCTGGTAATGTGTCTTTAATGCCAAGTTTGGAGACCAAAAAGTCCGTGGCAAGCTTTCCATTTGAGAACCGTCCGGAGGGGACGTGATTGGGTAAATCTCTCCCGTAGGGTTTATGGTCACTTCTGAACAATGTGAATGGGATTCGGTTGTTGTTGCCCGAGTCCACTGTGGAGTCACCGAAGGCGAAAACGGCAGAGATAGGCTGAGATGCGGTGGTTGGAGATAGCAAGGTGGCTAAAGAGAACAAGATTGTGAAGAAGATGGTGGTTCTGAGCTCCATGGTTATGGTACGTACGTGGTGATATAATTTCTTGGTGATCAAGCAATAAGAAGGAATTGAAAATTTGATGAGAAGCAAATTAATTAAAACGTTAATTTATAATGAGTTGGGAGAGATTGAGTTTGGGGCGGATTCAAATTTCTGGAAGCTGCCTTAATTAGAAAAGGAGGGAGCTGGCAACTCTAATTGGATTTGGATACAAATGTCACAATTAATTACGGCATAAACTATTTTTTTGTACATCGAATTTAATACGTGGATAATTATAATTCTAGAAAACTGCAAGGATAATTGGGTACCCAACAAAAATGCATAGGATAATTAATTATCTGCCGTTTGATCGATCGGTTCAGTAGCAAAATAAAATTATTTTTTTTAGTGTTAAAATGGAAAATTAAAAACAAAATTAAAACCTGGACTTGAAAGATATTTATCTAAATCGGTTTAAAACATCCCATATTAGCTGGATGTATAAGGAAAAAATTTCCAAAGAAAAGCCAGTCAATTTCATCATTGCCATTTTTGAGAGAGTGAGCTGTGAGCGGGTTAGGGGCCGGTTCCTACTTCGAACACGTACGGCAAAGAAATTTTGTGTGGGCCGGGAATTTAGTAAAATATTCCAAAACTTAATAGTAAAAAATGGGAATAATATTGTATTTTTATTTATTTTAGGTTTGGTGTGGCTTAATATAATTTCTTTCTTAATATTGTCATATTAAAAAAAAAATCCATATATGCTTGTGATATAATTAAGTTACCTTTGAGACCCAAAAAATTGTACTCGATCCAAAGTGTAAAAAAGTTGTGAGAAGTTGTGAAGTTTAATTTATTATTTCCAAGTTTAAGTTCTAAGGCCTCGTTTGGTACGTTCTATTATACTTACTATTTCAGCCGGATAGACTAATTTGTCTATCAGATAGATTGACTATTTAGGCAAACGTTTGGAGCTCAACCGGATTAAAATGTCGACTATATTATACTAGATGGATTATATTATAATAGTTGATAAGAAATATTTATATCATAAATATTAATTATGTACATTATTATTTTATTATTTATTTTAATTAATTATTGATATATTATTTATTAATATTATTATTATTATTATTATTATTATTATTATTATTATTATTATTATTATTATTATTATTATTATATTATTATTATTATTATTATTATACTTTTAAGATTGTTAGTTATCCGACTATTAATACGGATAATTTGGAAAGTATTATTTTAGCGTATCTGCACCGTATAAAGGTGCTCAATTGTATTAACTTATATGGTGACTAATTCATACGAGTGGTATCAAATATTTGTTTCATACTATATTAATTTTCCTATCCAGTCCCTTATATGACATACCAAACGTAGCCTAATCATTCAAGCAATATGTATAGTGATATTTTCTTTCATTTATAATTGAAAAGTCATCAACTCGACTCTTTGGCTCCTAGAAATGCTTGACACGTCTGAACTCCACGGTTATAAGAATTTGCACAAAGCAACCAATAGCCCATCGATCATGCAAGCCACAACCTAATCGACATAAACAAAAACCCCTATCCAGCTAAGAGGTCTCCCATTCCATTTCCAGCTACGCCATCTTGTGGAACCCAAAATCATCCTAAAAATGCGAAGCTGCCATGATGCCCATAATTTTTGAAATGACCAAATTGCCCCTGACAATAATACTATTAACTTGTAGACATCCACACATTAAATAATCTATTTATCAGCTAAATACGTTATTTAATCGAGTTAAAAGTCTTCGTACTATTAATATTCTCCCCGGGAGTTAATTGTCATTATTCTTAATAACGGACAATTAATATTAATATTAAATCACAATTATTACAATTATTAAATAATATATTTTATTAATAATATATTAATTATTAATTACAAATTCAACCGACCAATCAGAACACTCAGAGACTTCCAAGATTTTCTTATAAATAACGGAGCTCATTTCATTTCCAAGGTAATTCTGTTCAACGCTATTTAAGCTCTTGAGATTTCTCTTTCGAAGCTGACTTAAGCATTGAAGCGTTTATGGTCGAACTTATTGTTTGCTTGTTTGCAGGGATCCTTGAGTCTTTTGAGTTTAAATGACGAATTCTGCTTCAACAATTGGTGCTTTCATTGAGAAACTGAACAATTGATACCCTAGGTCTTCATCTTTGAAGCACTAAAAGCCTTCCACTAGGAAGCACCTTAAGCCTTCTTTTAAGAAGCAAAAGCCCCTCCCTAAAGGCAACACAAAAACAATGCTGATCAAATTAGCAAGTGTTAGTTTGCAACGGGGGCATCTAAGGCATGTGTTAGTTTGCAATTCAATCAAAACGGTTAGTAGAATTTTGCAAAGAGACTAGACGCTGGGATCTCAAAATTCTTCATAAGTACTGTTTTCATTTATTCATTTGAATGATGCTTGGCTAATCACACCTTGATCGCTCAAACCAGTTATTCAGTGTCAGGACCCGTCCCAAATCCCCCGGGATTATCGTGGGACGTGCCTGCTCCCGTCTGACACGAAGTGTCAGACCAGGGATATTTCCATCTCTAACCCTCACCAGGGCTTCCAAAGTATGCTAGGATCATAGAATGGGGAGTGTGATGTCTCAGTCTCTGCTACAGCCCGTATCCACGATCAACCTGAAGGGCATTCAAAACCACGAAAATTGTGAGTGGGCAAAACAAATATTTTAATAAAAACATTTCATCGAAAGATATTTATGCCTTTCACTAAAAACATATGCATGCATTCAAAAATCATTTACCAAAACGTTCATAAAACCATTTGAAAACATTCTCAAAACCTTTCAAGGGTTCATACCCGGTCCCCATAAACCGTCATGAACAATAAAAACCTTTCAAGGGTTCATGCCGGTCACCATAAACCGTCATGAACCATAAATCAATTTATGGGTCCCCGACCCGAAATCACAATCTTAAAACATGGAACATGGGGTCTCCGCCCCAAATCACTTTCCGTAAGAACCTCATACGTATAGACATACGTATAACCCATCTGTGGCACTTCCGAAAAGATGCCAACTCGAGGCACACAACCCCTAGGGAACACATCCCCGATATATGTCACGATTCGTCTCTATACTAGTGTGCACACTACTCGGGGTCTCACTCCGAGTCTACCCCCATGAATTCTCCATCTGGGAGGCTCTATCTTCGGACCTAGTTCGATCATCTCTCCGGAATCTGGTCGAGGACCACATCATAACTCCCACTTCTGGAACGGGATCCCTATGGGGATACCCATTCTGGTCTGTAGATCGTGACTCTTCAGGTCGACGGCTGGAGGAGACCAAATAAATCATATGGAGGGTATATATACATTTTCCAAAACACTTTCTTTCTCAAAATACATTTCAACGGGGTCTCATACCCAATTCATCTCAACAGGATTCCTTGAATCCGATTAAAATCAATTTCACAGGCCTCGGTCTAAATCTACAGTTCAACAGGGTCTCATGCTCGAATTCTCATTTCATAAACCGAACTAGGACTCAAGCCCGATTTCACAATCAACTGGGCCTCTAACCCGATATTACGAATAACTGGACCCTAAGCCCGAAACCATAACTCAACGGGGCCTCAGCCCAATTTCACAACCAAAGGGGCCCTAAGCTCGATGTTATAACCAATAGGGACTCAGGCCAGATACCATAGTTCAAATAGGCCTCAAGCCCGAATCGTAAACCAACGGGGCCCTCGGCCCGATCGTATAACTCAAATGGACCCTCGGTCGGATTCCTCGTCAAATCAAATGGACTCCAAGTCCGAGAGTTTGTAAATCAAATGGGTCTCATACCCGAGTTCATATTTCCAAATCCAAAATCCATTCATTAAATCAACATTGAAAATGCAATACGCAAAGGTAAGACAAAACGTGCAAATATGTCGATCCTACGCTACCACAAACAAATGCACTCATGGCATCACAAAACATGTTCTAAAACAATTATAAAACATTTATGCATGCATCAATTTAGAAAGAAGGGTCCACTCACAGACCGTCTGAAGCCGCGCCTCGATACGCGCGCCATAAGCCTATCCCGGGCCAATCGTCCCCTCCGGGGTTCCCGAACCTGTCCAAATTAATTTAGAGGGTTACTAACTACTTAAATACCCCTAACTAAAGCCCTGTAATTTTTAACTATTTTTAAACCCGATCATAAACCTTCGGACAGCCCAAACTATATCGAGACGATGTCCGATCGACTCGAAACTAGTCCCAAAATGATCGTTACATCGAATAAATGATTTGACATGTTGGAACCTTCCCCAGAAAGTGAACCACGTGCCCACACGCTCCAGAAACAGCCCCTGCGCGTGGGAGCCACGCGCCGATGCACTGTTCTTCTTCTTTCTCGGCCAAACCGGTCCGAACCGGTCGATCCGGTTTTTCCTGCAAATTAGGTTCGCCTGGACCGGTGTGATCGGTCCAAGGCTATTCCATCTTCATTTTTCATCCTTTTTCTTCCTAATCAATCCTAAACTTCCTAATTTGATCTTAGAAACCTATTTGTGCAAACCAATTCACCTAAAACCTATAAAAACCCACGGGTTCATTTTCCTCCTCACGGTTCGAGCTTGTCCAGTTCTTCCCCTGGCTTCCTTAGCTGTGAACCACCACCAAAATCATCCTATTATCTTCCTAACAACCCAATAAGCTCACTCTAAACATCCAAAACCGTCCATAACGTGCAAAATCGAAATTAAAAGGAAAATGGGCAAAACCGATACCTTGCACGACTTGTCTTCGCCGTCCACGGCGGTGCTGCTCCTGACCAGCCACCATCATCATCTTGCCTTCCCTTTAGTCTCTTGGTCTCAAACATGATCATATGGGGGATTAGGTTTGGATTGGAATGAAGGGTGCTCGGGTTTGGTGGATGGGGATGAAACAAAAAAGGGAATGAACGATGCATGTATGTGGGAAGGTGGGCAATGGATGAGTGACACTTGTCACTTATCCATTGGGCCTTAGAAAATATCTGGGGCCCACTTGAGACAAAACTCAAGTCGTCTCGTAAAACGTGCAATAGTTCCTCGGAACTTCCGTGAACTGTAACTTTTCCGTTGAACGTCCTTATTCGACGTGTCGCCTGTTTACGGATTTGTATCAACGCGATCTACGTAACGGTCTTTGGCCCTCGGCCATCGGACCTCCCGGGTTAAAAGTCAACTTTATTCCCCTTTCAACCAAATTATCAAAATACCTCTGAACTTCCGAACGTCATAACTTCTTCCTTGAACGTCGGAATCGGGCGTACCGTGAGTCTATGAACTCGTGACATCCCAAACCACGTCACAGTCATTGGCCAAAGTCCATTTGACCGCCTGAACGAAGAGTCAACGTTTCACCCATTCTAGGGGCAAAATCGTCGTTTCGCCCTGCTCGTCCGTTAATCCTCGTCTAATCCCCGATTAGCGAGGCTAATCTGTCATTAAGTCTTAATTAATCTCGATAATTCAGGACGGGTCGTTACAATCTCCCCCCTTAAAAAATTTCGTTCTCGAAATTCAAATCAACCTGATTCTACAACCAAATGGTGGAATCCAATCATGTCCCCCGACTCGGTTATCCTCATGTACACCTACACGTCCAACACACATGCCGTACTCGTCGGTACGTTCCGTCGCTAGAACTTCTCGTAAGTCTCACTCGAGACAGAACATTGACGTCTCGCCTGTCACTTACTCTGATAGGTCATTTCTACTAAGTTATCGTCCAATAGGCTTTTCAGTCTGCCACTCAAACGCGTTCCATCCTACAGTCGTCAGGCTGAATTATGTACTCCCACTAAGGGCTATCATATTTAAGCTGACATCCTGCTCAGCATCCGATCAGACAACATTCTATAGATCCCGCTGTAACGACCCGTCCCGTAAATTAGGATTAAGACCGTGCTTACAATGCGATTAGTGAGCTTAATTGGTGGTTAGTCAGTTACAATAGGTCCGGTAGCGTAGAATGACGATTTTTCCCCTAGGTTGGGCAAAATGTTGACTTTGAGTTCGGGCGGTCAAATGGACTTTGACCAATGACTGTGACATAATTCGGGACGTCACGAATCCGTAGACAGGTGGCACGCCCTATTCCGACATCCGAGGAGGAAGTTATGATGTTCGGAAGGTTAGGGGCATTACCGTAATTTGGCTAAAATGAGGGGAAAAGTTGACTTTTCGTACGATCGGGTTTTGACATGTTGACCTAGGACCGTTAGGTAGATCTCGTCGTCCTGAGTTCGATGACAGGCGGCACGTATTCATCGGAGTTAGGATGTGTGCGTTACCGGTCTAGAAAAGTACCTTATATGTGTGGGCACGTATCTATCTAACACAAGGCCTTTTGGGAGCTCAGTGGCTTTGGGGGGGATTGGAACCCCAAAGTTAAGCGAGTTGAGGCTGGTGCAATCCCATGATGGGTGACCTATTGGGAAGTTGCACGTGAGCTCCTGAAAACAAAATCGTGAGGGCTGGGCCCAAAGCAGACAATATTGTGTTAGATGGGTCGGGTCGTGACACCGCCATCACAATGGCACGAATCCCAACTTGCAGAACATACTCAAACCTATGTTCATACTGATTCTCCTTAGAGTCCCATCAATCCATACATGTCTGAACGCATCGGATGCCGACTAAATCCATTACTACTATAGGTCACAACCATCGTGACCAGCCGGCAACTCCCAACTCCACTGCTCTTCCACTGCGCCACTCTGACCTCGACTCTCTTTCAAGTCCCCATACCGTCTCTCATATCGCCTAGCGACCTACGCTGACCTCCTCCTCCTGACTCATCTTGAGTCCCAACTGTCGTCTCTCACACATCTTGTCGATACACAATCGACACCTCACCCATCCTGGGTGTATCTGGACCCCATCGAATACATGCCTCGGTAGGAACAGTCATACATAATCACTAGGGTTCGTCTGGCCCACATGGCCCTGAGCTCTTAACTCACATCATTGAACCCTCACAATTCACTCTGCTCCAAGCATAGTATTCAATGTCCAGTGAACACCCAGAACACATCCGACCATAGTTCTCGTTGAATTGTCACCATCGGATCATAATCCTCGTCGAACACCGGATCCAATCTGATCCCGGTACACAATGCACACTCAACATCGGATCTCGTCCGATCATCATCACACGTCCATCTAGGATTTCACCGAAGGCTCCATAAGACAAAACACTCATCTCCTCGGGTGACTCCAAACTCAACTTACTAATGACGCGTGGTCAATCCCATCGTCCATCGCGTGCAACTCATCGGTGCATCCCCATCAAGTCTAATATCCAGGCACCACCTGTGACAGGACCCATCCCTATCCCCCCGGGATTACCGTGGAATGTGCCCTGCTCCCGTCCAACAAGGGGTGTCAGACAAGGGATAACCAAAAGTCATTGCCCAAACGGGGCTTCCAGAGTGCGCAAGGATCGATGGAGGAGGCGTGCAATGTCTCAGTCTCTGCTGCAGTTGCATCCGTAATCAACCTGGAGGGCATTAAAACCAATAAAAGCTGTGAGTGGACGAAAATCATTAAGTTTAGTAAACACAGTTATAAGACATTTATGCCCTCCAATAAAAACGTATGCATGCCACGAAAACCAGTAACCAAAACGTTTGTTCAACCAAGCCATTAGGGCCTTAGCCCAAAAACCGTTAACTCAAAACCAAGTGTGGGAACTCAGCCCAAAACTGTGGAATACCACACCTAGACATACAAAACCATGTGGGCCACCGCCCAAAGCCATAAACATAAATCCATAAATCCAAAACCATTTAGGGTCCCCGACCCGAAATACCATTTCAATAACCAATAATCCATTTGTACCACATAAACACAAATCCAACCGAAAAGCCATTTCATAGATTCATTAATCCATATTTACCACATTACCATCACCAGCATCCCAGATGCTTAGTGTCCCAGACGCTTGACGTCCCAGACGTCATATCTCACGGTATAATAAGCGACGCGTGCTGCCCGGGGTCTCTCCGGCTCAATATCTTTGACATCACAGATGTCTGACGTCCTAGACGTCAATCATAGCAATCCTGCTCCTGAGTCATTATACGGTCCGGTAACTCCGTACGATGACCCCTCGCAGGCAATGCACCGTGACTTCCCCAGTGTCCTAGACACCTGGAGGAGACCATCATATATCCTTGTATCCAGATGGTATATGGAAAACAGTTTTATTAAATCATTTCATAACATTACAATGGGCCCTTGCCCGAAATCTCCATAAACATTACAATTCCATTTAGGGTCCCTGACCCGAAATCATATTTATTAACATAGGGTCCCAGACCCGACATCAGATTTATAACCCAACTGGGCCTCATGCCCGATTTTATAAACCGTTGGGCCCACGGCCCGATTTTATAAACCATTGGGCCCACGACCCGGATTCGTAAATCAACTGGACCCCTGGCCCAATTATATAACTCAAATGGACTCCAAGTCCGAGGTTTCCAAAACAATTGGGCCTCAAGCCCGAGTTCATCTTTCCAATTTCAAAACCATTTCATCATATTATATCCAAGATCATAAACATGGAAAATCCGTGCAAAACTGGAAAAACCTCGATTTACGTGCAAGCACGTAAATCGCCTCGAAATACGTGAAACCGTATAATTTACCAATATCCAAATCAACATCATACAATCACAATCATAATCCATATAAAACAGTTAAGCATGCATAGAATTTATAAAATCAAAGTCCACTCACAGACCGTTTAACGATGTCTCGATACGCGTGCCATAGGCCTTCCAGGGCCATACCACTATCACCGGGACTTTCAAACCTGTCCAAATCACACCCAAAGGTTACTACTAATCTATACAAGTCCATATTAAGAACCCTAAAATTTCCCAGAAAAGTCAACGTGTCCCGTACACGTTTCTCGAGGTGAAAAATCTCGATTTGACCAACTTAACGATCTCCGATCGACCCGAAACCACCGCCATTGGATCCGGATCGTCGAAACCTTTAAAATAGTTCTAGTCCCACCTAAAAATACGCTCTCACGCGCCCCCACACGCGGGTCAAATTTCTAGTCAAACGTTGACCAAAAAGTCAACACTGACGTCATCATGAACAGTAAGTCAACGGGTAAAAGTCAACGAGTCAACTCGCTAGCGACCGAGTCAACTCGCCGGAATTTCTCGCCAGAAAACTCCATTGATGCTCCAAACTTCAAACTTCGATATCTCACTCGTTTCTCAACCAAATTGGATGTTCTACCTATGTAAATCCATCTACTCGAGCCAAGGATTCTAAAACTCAACCCAGAAAATTTAGAATGTACCTGGATTTTAAGTTATGTCCATTCAAAGTTTCGGCCAGATTTCGAAACATCATTCCGACCACCTCCAACGTCCAAATCCGTTCCAAATTGAACCTACAAGGTCAAGGGAGCTCAAGGAACATAACCCTAGGTTTAGAATCGATCAAAAACCATTAAAACCAAGTCCACCATTTTTGAACTAAAAATAGGATTTTCGGGTTTACCTACGAAACTCCGGCCACCGTGCATGACAGTCCTTGTCGTGGCCATCATTTGGTTCGTCTCAATGTCCTCTCCAACTTTTCTTTACACTGTAATAGCATTCAATGAGGTTTTGTGGTTTTAGAGGGAGGTTGGGTGTTTGGGTTTCTTGATGAACGATGGGAAAATGATGATGAAGATGATGTATGGCGGGGTCAAGCCGTTGGCTGGAGGTAAAGTAGATAAGTGAGGGTGGTGGTCATCTGAGTGTTTGGTCTGGGGTGATGGTTCTTCACGGGTGAAATGAGAATGGGAGAGGGAGATGGCTGATCAGATTAATGAGAAGGAGGAAGTGGAATGAATGGTTCAGATTCAATCTTAAGAATCAAATGGACGGCTAAGATTAATGGAGAGATAAAATCATATTTTAATTCATTTGTGGAGACATGATCCAGATTTAGGGCCTTAAAACAAGGGATGAGTGACAAGTGTCACTCATCCAGGTGTCCACAATCATCGGTCACTGTTCAATATTTTAATACTATTTTAATCGAAGCCTCGGTTCGTTAATTCGTTCCCGTGACCATAACTTCGTCGTCGAAACTCCTATTTCGGCATGCCGCCTGTCATTGGATTCGTATGACGAGACCTACGTAACGGTCCTTGGCCTTCGTCCATCAGACCTCCCGGTCAAAAAGTCAACATTTGGCCCCAAATACTCGAAATTACCAAAATGCCCCTCGACTTCCGAACATCATAACTTCTTCCTCGAATGTCGGAATCGAACGTGCCACCTGTCTATGAACTCGTGACGTCCTGAACTACGTCACGGTTATCGGTCAAAGTCCATTTGACAGCTCGATCAAAAAGTCAACATTTTACCCACGATCAGGGGCAAAACGGTCATTTTGCACATTTTGTTCGATTTCACCCTACTAATCACCGATCAACCTCACTAATCATAAAGATTAGTCACTAATCTAATCCCGGAATTCGGGACGGGTCGTTACAATCTTCCCTCCTTAATTAATTTCGTCCTCGAAATTCCAACTGATCTAAACTCAAACGTTCTTCCCTCCTTAATTAGTTTCATTCTCGAAACTCGACTATCCTGATTCCACAAACACCCCGAGGTAAGTAGAATCGACCTCGCAACACGTGTACACCCGTACACCAACCAATCAGACAAAACTTGTCTGCACCCAAACGTAGCCCTGTTAATCGGTTTTTCGGTTCGGTTTTTTTACCGAAACCGAAACCGAACCGGGTGGAAGAATCGGTTCCGGTTCGGTTCGGTTTTCCTTCAAAAAACCGACTTAAACCGAAACCGAACTGTTCGGTTCGGTCCGGTTCGGTTTCGGGTTTTACCGATTTTTTCGGTTTATTTCGGGACGAACCGGTTCGGTTGAACCGGTTCGGTTTTTACTAAAAACCGGTTTTTATATTTTTATACAATAATCTATATTTATTCCATAATTAATCTCCATATCCATTTTAAACAACAAAATCATCAAGGCATCAAAATCCAACATAGAAATATAGAATGTCTATTACAAACAATAAAATCAAAGCATCAAAGTCGAATAAAAAAGTTCATTACAAGCAATAAAAATAATAAGATTGTAAAATCAAACCATCCGTGAACAAAATGGTAGATAATATGATCAACCATGTCAGCAAGGCAAGAAGCCTCAAGGATTGGACTATTGAGGCACCTTAGGACGACCATTTGCCATTTCTACATATGAGACACAAGCAAAGTTAATTATCTACATAAATTCACAATTATTAACAAACAAATGTATTAGAAATAATAAAAAGATACAACAATTACCTTGTGCAAGAGCATGATAACACTCCACTTCTTCAACACTCGGCTCCAAATGTAATGCAATATTAATACTCATAAGCCAATTTTGAGTACAAATCAATGCCTCCACAACTTCAGGGCTCAACGAACTTCTATACGAATTAATTACCCTTCCACTTGTGCTAAAACATGACTCCGAAGCTATTGTTGAAGTGGGTATAGCTAGAACATCCCGTGCAACTCGAGATAAGATTGGATATTTGGATGTCCCGATCATTTTCCACCAACCCAAAATATCAAACGTTGAATCCTCAATATCTTCAATAGGATCTAATAGATATCTATCCAAATCATTACAAATAATTTCCTTCTTTGCCTTTCTCCTCATCCTCCTTGCTATAAGATCCGTATCGTCACTCAAACCCATCTTGTCCTTTGCTACTGCAGATGAGCTGCCACTAACAATGTCCTCTCTTGCAGAATCCCAATTCTCATCGTCTTCATAGAGTTTATGAAGGCTAATCAATAAAATCTTCAATCTAGAAATAGCATGTCCAACCTTATCATCATCATCCTCAAATACCCCCCCAAAACAATCCTCCACAGCGTCCAATTTATGACGAGGATCAAGAACAAGAGCTATAAAATAATATTGGTTCATACGCTCCATTTCCCCCCAATATTTGTCAAATTTGGCTTGCATGGTGCTTGCAATACCAGACAATAAAACACTCTTCTGTTCACGACGCAAAAGAGTTAAAATCCTATACACATCATGTAAAGCACATTGGATTGTGGGTGTAGAAGTGCAACAAACTCGTAAAGTTACTTCATAAAAGGGTTTCAAATAAGCAGCAAATGAACTCGCTACTTCCCAATCATACTCAGACGGTGGTCCTACCCTTCGATCACTTACAAAATAAGCAACATAATTCGGATCATCCTCAATTAGGACCTCAAATGCTCCTCGAAACTTAAGAGCTGATTCCAACATCAAATAGGTGGAATTCCACCTAGTTGGAACATCCAATACCACCAGCCCTTTGCTATCAACCATAGCCTTCTCCGCACCCTTCTTAAATATTTCAAACCTACTAGGGGAAGATCTTACATATCTGATGGCATTTCTAATACTTTGAATAGATTCATTCAACACAGTCAAGCCATCATTGACAATCAAGTTCAAGATATGAGCAATACATCTAACATGAAAATTTTCCCCATTATTCAAAAGCGCCATCTGACATTTCCATTTAGGCATTCTTTTCATCAAAAAAGACAACCCAGCATCATTTGAAGAAGCATTATCTACTGTAACAGTCAAAAGCTTCTCAATACCCCATCCAAGTAAACAATCCTCCAAAAGCCTCCCAATTGATTCTCCTTTATGGTTTGGAATCACACAAAAGTTGATAATCTTTTTATGCAATACCCAATCACTGTCAATAAAATGAGCAGTGATAACCATATAATTGATGTTTTGAAGGGATGTCCATGTATCAGTAGTAACACAAACCCTATAAGACTTGATCAATTCTTTAAGGGACTCCTTCTCAGCATAATACATATTAAGCACCTCCTTGGCAATTGTCTGACGACATGGAATTTTAAACCTAGGACAAGCTTGGGAACAAAAATCACGAAACCCATATCCCTCCCCAAAAGAAAAAGGCAACTCATCAACTATGACCATCTGAACCAATTTCCTAACAAGCTCCTTCTGATTAAACCCAACAGCAACTTCTGTGGGCTTTTCTACGGATAGAACTTTCTGATTTCTTTTGGCAATCATATTAGGAGGATATTTAGGACATTTTTGAAGGTGACTAATTAAGGCCCTAGTTCCATTTCTAATAGAGTCAGCAGCATACGTATTAGGGCAATAATTACATCTAGCCCTAGTGAAACCAGTATCAGCTTTGTACCTTTCAAAATGATCCCATATGCTTGCACGCTGCCTTTTCTTCGCATGCTCTAGAAATTGCGCATTAATTTCAGCGTCGGTCAAAGTGGTCAGTGGTTTTCCCTCCTGATTCAACTCCGGGTCAAATTCATCTCCTTGTGAATCATGAACATTGTCCACCTACAAAACAAAAAAACAGCAAATATGATGTTTTTAATATTATGAAAATAGCAAGTATGAAAACTAGAGTCATATAATGGAATCCAGCAAGTCTGAGAATAAATACCTCTTCAGGCAATTCTGATGAGGCGGCAGACACAGCGCTAGAAGTATTCCCAGAGATAAGCACCATTCTTATTTCTTAGGGTTTGGTTTCGATCTGTAGTAATAACTAATAAGCACCATTCTCATAGGTTAAACACATAACTTACCCTGAACACATCACATGCAAAATGTACATAAAAAAACACATATTTTTTGAATTTAGGGAAGGAAGTAAATTCAAATTTCAAACATGTCTGAGTAAAATTCAGCCGACAAGTTTCAATGCTGGGGATACAAGTACATTCAAAGAGAACTACACAAGTCGGGGATACAAGTACTAAACCAAAGGAGACTACACAGCTGCAGCACTGAAGATTGCCGAGGGACATTCTGACTTTGTGATGGGCTTCATTTCGGTTAATCCAGCATCATGGCCAGGGGCACCAGTAAATCCAGTTTTCATCCAGGCAACCCCTGGAGTGCAAACGGTGTCTGGTGGTGATAATCTTGGTAACCATACAGATTGAGGGATCTGTGAATTAGCATTCAATATTTAACTAAACTCTCGTTGCGAAATCAATCTCTCTTGTAGGAAAATATTATTTAGTTTCATTCTATTTAACCAACAAGCCAACCACAAACCATAAGACAGAAAATTGTTGTAATTCAACCTCATGTATTTGACCTGTAGTTCTTAATGCTATTAGTTTATGGGTTTGCCTTTTGATTGAGAGAAATTGTGTTCCAGGTGATCTGTGATAGAGGTAGTGACATTATAATCGTGGGTCGGGGAATTATAAAGGCTTCAAACCCTGCAGAGGCAGCTCATGAAATTGAATACCGTGTTCAAGGATGGGATGCATATTTGGCTAAATGCAGCAGCTAAGCTTTCAATCTCAGAGGACCACAGTATATGCCTGCAGATAAGGGCAAACATACGGAGCTATACTCAAATGTTTGCTTGGATTGTTATAGGATCTTCTCATTAATTTCCTAA
Source organism: Prinsepia uniflora (assembly GCA_032719365.1). Taxonomy (NCBI): domain Eukaryota; kingdom Viridiplantae; phylum Streptophyta; class Magnoliopsida; order Rosales; family Rosaceae; genus Prinsepia; species Prinsepia uniflora. Next base: position 9,407,418 of record CM064870.1, on the reverse strand, counting down.
GTAAACTGAATAATCCAAACCCCAGCAAGCTTAGCACCCACAACAAAATTTATGATTTCTAATCATAGGTCATGTGTATGGTCAATAAGTAGGTAAGCTGTCCCACTATCTACTGAATGAGAGATTTCATAAAGTCTAACTATAAGAGTAAAGCTCAAAGCCGGACAGAAACAAATGACAATACCAATGAAAGTGTGAAAGCTATTTTATGCTGGAACTAATTGAAATATCTGTACAGACACAAAAGGTGCCAATTAAGAGAGAAAAAGCTGAGAACCTAACAGCCAAGTGAAATATTATGAATAAATTCTCCGAGAAGCACAAGCTCACACATACCGCAGTTATAAGTTTCACATGCTTGGAAATAAAACAGGAGAGGAAAGGGCATCTCATTCCCTACTTGCTATGAATAATGGTTCTTTTTTTCTTGGTCCAATCATTTAAATTTTTTTCTTCCTTGAGATGCTAAGTATATACAAATAAATTAGCGCACAAAAATGTATATATGCCAATGATTTGTGTACACTAATAGAACTCTCAAGTGTTCAATTGACAGTATCAAAACATAAATCTTCACTCAAAAGTACAAATTTGTACATGCAATTTTGGAACAATATTTATTGAATATAATTTATACATGTTCATATAATTGTTTGCTAGAAGAAGAAAGCAAAGCAAACCACAATATACCCCAGCAGGCAGCAAGCTTACCACGGTGTTCAAAAAACGAAATTTATTCAAAAAACGGAAATGAAATTGACAATGACCCATTCATCCAGAGAATCACCAACCAACCCACCAAGAAAAACACAAACCACATCGCCCACATCGCCCTATCTGTCTCCAACCCCATTCAATTAAACAGAATCCCATTTCATCGAAGTAAGAAACATATCCATAAGCAGTAAAGCATCCAATTCGTATGTATTAAATAGGAGAGTGATAAACATATCCATAGGACAATGTATACCTTCAGGCTCAGGGTTCGATTGGGATTGAAGGTGGTCGATGATGCAGCCGCCGTCGAACTGTCGATTGTCGAAGGTTGAAGGCTGAAGAGTGAAGATGAACTGGGAGTTGGATGGGAGATAGCCCTGAAGCCGCCGTCGAAGGTTCCACTGTTGCAAATTGCAAATTGCTGAAGAGTGCAAATTGCAATCTCTTCAGTTCTGAATTTCTGATGACGGATCGATATTCGATCTCTCGTGACTCATCTAGGTCTAGGGTTTGGTCCGGTTTTCATTAGCAACCCCAATTAAACGACGTCGTTCTTTAGGCGTTTTAATTACTTAGTTCGGTTCGGTTCGGTTGGGACGGCTTTGGTTCGGTTTTATGCCACTTTCGGTCCGGTTCGGTTCGGGTCGGTCTTATGATACCGAAAACCGGAACCGAACCGATGCAGTCTGGTTCGGTCCGGTTTTTTTCGAACGGTTTCGGTTTTTCAACGGTTCGGTATTTTGAGGTTCGGTCCCGGTTCGGTGCGGTTTTTCGGTCGGTTTTTCCAGACAAATTAACAGGGCTACCCAAACGTACCACTAGTACTCATAACGCATTGACTACATTCGACCCCGTCGAATGACTGAAACTACCTGTTTCGAATTGACACCACTTGTCCAATCAACCCTTTCGTTGACGCAACAACTCGACGGTTCCTTTCCCACTTACCAATCTATCCTGGTATTTACTCCCACTAGTAGTCATCAGACCTCACTCAACAAACCACGTTGACACATCCCGACAATCTGTCACCACTCGGCAGTTGTCAGTCGAAAACTGACACTAGACTCACTCGTGGCTACACAAGCCACCAACTTACTTGACTCAAAAATACACTTACCAATATTTTACTCGACCCGTGCGTAATAAGACTCATCGGAAATACCATGACCCATTTCATAGTAATGTTCGGTCCACGACTAATCCAATGGTATCAGAACCAATCCGACTACCAACACGCTCACCGACACACCTCGGGTATAACCCATCGACCAGTCTACAACCACCTAGGTCATAGCCAAACACGTTCCAATAACGGAGTACATTTGCCCAATCCAGCATGAGACAAATAGAAACTCCACCCATCATCTAGTTCTAATTTCCAAATTCGAATCCGTAATTTCGTAAGAAATCCCGAATCCAAACCCAGACATCACATTTTTAGTCCATGTCCAAATCCGAATCTGAAATCATTATTCCGTAAACTAGCATTTGGAATAATCATTCCGTACCCAAATCCGGAAATCCATTTTCAAGTTCCAAAATGGGATCCTGAATCGTCACCCAGAAATTCAATTCCAAAACCCGAAATCTCGTTCACGTCTACCAAGACACACCAAAACCGAACCTATCGGTTACCAGTTCAATACATTCGATTGACTTCATAGGGAAGCCAATCCAATCTCCACACGTCTAAGGTTGACAAAATCCGACCACGTCGGAAACCTATTCACTCGAGTAAGATACCATACGGGCTCCACTTCGAAAAGAAGTTCTGTCCCGTCATTTACGACTCACATACCAAAGTTCGTATCGATCCTTGTCATTCCACCTAGGAACAACCAAGGATGATCCAAAATGATGACGTCAAAACTCATCCTACGTGGATGCAAACAAAACTCGCTGCACTCACCACGTCATGTATCCCAACATCGTCTGCCACCAAGCAGAAAATGAGAAATCTCGTTTACCTAACTTTGAAATACGCAACTCCTCCTAATGACCTCGAAACACACATGGGCCCACCAACCAATACATGCTCATCGTACTGGTAACTACAATCAACGTCTGCCAGGGCAGAAAATAAGAAGTCAACCCCAATGACTCCAGAATACCCATCACCAATGCGGAAACGAGCACTCCTCTCGTCCCACAATTACGACTCTCCTCGAAACTAAGGTTCCAACTGTGTTGGAAACAGACATGCTCCCAATGAGATGTCAAGTCCAACCACTGGACTTCCCACATCCTCAACTCACTTGGACAACCACGTGTCCACAATCAATCTGTTATTGTTTCGTTCGCACATCCCAACCTTTACAAGTTCAACACTCGGTTTTCCAAGTTCTCAATTACAAATCCCCACATCTATACCACCAATGGTTTTCCTCATCTTTTCCAATTTCAATCATTTCCTTGTCCTTTCTGGAGATATTAGAAACATACAATCACACCAATCTCCGAGTTTCCAACAACTCCCCAAATCCACTAATTCTCATGACGTAGGGGACGTCATCCCAAGATTCCTTAAGTCTCAATTGTACCTTTTTATCCACTCATCACTTGTCATTTTACCACTGTCGGGACTAATCCCAACACATCACAATCTCAACTGGATCCCATCTAGTCCATCACTCAACCACTACCAAATCTCAAATACCGAACATATGTCCATCATGACGGAGTCACGCCCCAACTCGTGGCTCATCGTCATCACAATCCCCGACACTAGCACCAGCGCTAGTACCAGTACCAACACACTATCATCAACACTAGTATCAGCACATAGGCATCCATACCAGCATCAGCACAAAAGTACCAACCTACAAACATCCATACTTGCACACCGTGTGCAAATATGACAACCCTGGATCTTCGCTCATACCGAGCGACGATCCCGTACCTCTACTCGTACTCCACAACTATGGGTACCACCATTCTGACAATCCACATCAGGATAATGAACGTTCCCTGAACGTCCCCTGATCCTCAAGTACTGCAACCACACTAATTACCCTCGATAGCCAGTCATCTCCACATGACTACCGACCAACGGTCATTGCTATCGAGATCAGCATCCACACATCACACTAATATCTGGTCTAACTCGGGATTCCATATTTTATCTCATAACCGTACCCGTGGGTCGAATCCCAAAGTTCTAACTAGACTCACTAAAGTCATCCACATGGTCATCCATGACCTTAGCCGCTCGTCGCATCACAAGTTCTCACCCACTAGTCATAGAATTACACCCTATGGTTCCACCGAACCCAACTGCTATCTGTAATAAAATCCAAAACCGGACCGACCCCGCGGTCTAGACATCGTATAGACGTCAAATCCAAACCTACCATCAACTCAATGTGGGTTCCACCACTAAGGTCATCGGTCAACTCCGATGTACCAACATCCCTCACACTAGAAACCACCACTAAGGTTCACATTTTAGACCATTACTCAAATGAGGTTCCTCGAACCTAGCTGCACCTAGCAGCACAACAATCCAATATCACATGACCGAACCGACGGTGTAACGACCCGTCCCGAATTCCGGGATTAGATTAGTCATTAATCTCGATTAGTGAGGTTGATCGGTGGTTAGTAGGGCAGAATCGGACAAAATGTGCAAAATGACCGTTTTGCCCCTGGTCGTGGACAAAAGGTTGACTTTTTGATCGGGCGGTCAAACGGACTTTGACCGATGACCGTGATGTAGTTCGGGACGTCACGAGTTCATAGACAGGTGGCACGTTCGATTCCGACATTCGTAGAGAAAGTTGTGATGTTCGGAAGTTGAGGGGTATTTTGGTAATTTGGCATATTAGGGGCCAAATGTTGACTTTTTGACCGGGAGGTCCGATGGACGAGGGCCAAGGACCGTTACGTAGGTATCGTCGATACGAATCCAACGACAGGCGGCATGCCGAAATCGGAGATTCGACGACGAAGTTATGGTCACGGACGTAATCGCGATTAACCGAGACTCGGAATAAAATAATAATATTAAAATAGGTGAATCGTAATGGATGAATCTGGACCCTTGATGAGTGACACATGTCATCATCCCCTTCATTCCCTAAATCAGGGATCTTTGCTGGCCATTTGGGTTAATTAATCATTTTCTCTCCTCAAATCCTCACCATCCATTCAAACCACAGATTGAATCCCAGCCCTTGATCTCATCTTCCTTTATTTCTTAAACCCTCAGAACACATTCCTCTCATTTTCATTCTCCCTCAAAACCGTGAGCACGGTTTCCTTCCTTGATCATGCACATCACCACCTCACAGCCCAGCCTCACACACCAGACACCTCCAGGTAGACCCCAGCCACCTCCAGACGACGGCCACCACCTCACGGCCGCCCTACACGGCAGGGAAACCCCCAGACCCGAGAGGAACCCGATCGGCCCAAAACACCCAAACGTCCAAACCACCTCACCAATCTCCTCTGTGTTGGTGTGTGTGAGAGTTTAGCTGCACGGTGAGGCTTGAGAGATGACGGGAGACGGCGGGAGACGGCGAGGTTGGCGGCGGAGAGGAAAACAGGGGAGGTCCGAAACTCAGAAATTGGAAGTCGTTGTGGGCTGGTTTTGATCGTTTTAAATGGATGTAGGATGTTCCTGGAGTCGAACTGGGCATGCTGGTGGCCACGGCGGTAGCCACGGCGGCGAGGTAAGCCTCGAACCCGTGAGTTCGTTTCGGGTATAAAAATGGCAGCCTGAGTTTTACGGTGTGTTAATCAATCTAGTGGCCACGTGTCAGGACCCACCCCGGTTTCACCCCGAAACCCGAGGTAAATCCCGCTCCCGTCTGACTCCCCGACACAACACTCAAGTAAAACTCACTCATAACCAGCCAGACGCAGGAGTAAATATACACCATGTCCCAAAGTTATCCTTTACAGAGCATAGTACGAAAATACAAGGAACTAAAAACCGATAAATTACACGCACACGGAAGACTTTGAACTATTCCGGGGATCCCTCACGTCACTTCTATGCCTCGGACTCTGCCTCGACGTCAAGACCCCGCGCTCGCTCCACAACCTGGAGGGCAAGTTAAAACAGAAGATGTGAGTGGACCATAATAAAAAAAAAGTTCTAAAACCATTTATCAGAAACCGAATTTAACCCTCCGTTTTGAAAACCACATGCATAACCAACAGTTAATAACACAGATCTAACGCAGTTCTCATAAAACATCATAAGAAACAGAAACACTATAAAACAGGTATGGAAATCATAGCATGAGTATCAAAACCCGTGTCATAAACCATAAAGCTCAAATCATCATTTCCCGATCAAACCTGCTGGACCTATCCGAGTCTTTAAACTCCCGAGTCTTTAAACTCAATTCAGGCCTTAATCATATCCGAGTCTTTAAACTCCCGAGTCTTTAAACTCAAGGCCTACGGGGGAAATCAATATATCCGAGTCTTTAAACTCCCGAGTCTTTAAACTCAATCCGGGTCTTTAAACCCAATCCGGCCGGTCCCCCGTCACATATATCCGGGTCTTTAAACCCAATATCCAGATCCAGCAAATCCAATCTCAAAACCATTTGAAAACCATGTACCAATCCACATCCAAACCCGAATCCGAAATCACTGGTCTGGTGCCCTTCCGGCATCCAGAACCGTCATTCCGAACCCAAATCCGGAATCCACTTTCCAATCTTAAAACCAAATTCCGATTAGTGAAATCCAATTCTAATATCGAAAACCTTGATCATCGAAATCATGCTCCAAAATCCCTTTATAACCAATGAAAACCACTTATAGTAAAACATACTGAAAATCGAACTTCCTTGAAAAACGTGCATTCATGTAAAATCAACCAAACATATTCGATAAACATAGAATAGTGATTAAAAGCCATAAAACAATGATAGAAAACAGTTATGCATGCTCGAGTTGAAAGAAGGGGTCCACTCACAGTACTGAGCCCTACTCGCGTCTCGAATGTCCAGCACGTTCCTCGGCTTCCTCGGGAAATCCCGATCCTGTCAATCACCGTCAAATTACGTCACTAACACGTCTACGAACATTCACCTAAATTTCCTCAACATTCCCCGAATCGAAAACCTAAAACCCGGGACCCTAAACATTCACCCTCGCGGAACTAAACTTAAACGACTTCCGATTAACCCGAAACCAACTTTATTGAACTCACTACAACTCCTAGACCAAAAACCATGTTGATCGTTTTCCCCAGAACCGCCGCACGCGCCGCCCAAAGTGGCTGCGCGTGGCCCTCACGCGCCAGCTACAGTGCACCGTCAACAACCTCCACGCACTGTGCTGAACCGGCTCTGCAACTTGGACCGGCGAGACTCAATCTCCGCCGTCCGGCCACCAATTCATCCCCTTTCTTCTCCTGCAGCTTCGTCCAGACACCAGGAATCCATCCCCCTACTCCTCTGTCCTTGACACAGCCCCCTCATCGTCGATTCAAGCTCGAACCAGACAACCCTTTTTCCCCTGTTTCACGATTTAGCCATTCCGACCACCCCCCGCCGTGGTAGCAACACCAGACGGTTCCTAGGACTTCACTGATCACAAACCTACCCTCCTATACATTCGACTCAGCCCCAAACTCGACGACTTCCCGTTTGAATTTCACGGCCAAACAGAGTACAAAGTACTCACCGTCGACTGAGCTCCGCCGTGTACGCCCCCGTCACGGCGACCATTCTACACCACTCCTAGGACCTCCCTGAACATCACCCTGACCTCCAATACCCTCGACTCTAAGCCCAGACTCACGACTTCCCAAATGAAGTTTACGGGAAAAACAGAGCAAGAAAACTTACCCTTCGATTGCAGCTCCGCCGTGCGCACCGCCGCGTGCCACGGTGTTCGTTGGACTCCTTGCAACCTCCTACAGCTTCCCCTGCCTTGGTTTGAGCTACCTCACGGCGTATCCACCACCACGAACTCACGGCCTCCCTGTTTCCTCAAAAGTTTACCGCACCACCACCGTGCCGCCGTGCACGGTTCCTCCTCCAAAACACGATCACTAGCTTACTCTTACCTCCCTGTCACTCTCACCACTCACTCTTCACTTACCCTTGCACGGAATCGATCAATTGCCCTCAATCACTCACCCTCTGTTTCTCTGTGTTAGTCGAAGAACCAACACACGGGTATGCACGAGTGCACCCCAATTATTTGGGCTGTGAACGCACGGGATTCTCCCAGAATCCTCTAGCCCCCTGCCATGTGTCACCATCCTCCCATTCTCTCTCACACACATGGCCCAATCACCACCCTTCATCTGCTCCTCTCTGCACAAATCCCCAGATGCCAAAAAGACCAAAATACCCTCATGTTTAACACATTTTTACGGTTTTGCCAAAACTTCCTAGACCCGTAACTCTCGCCTCGGAAGTCCGATGAATACGTGCCGCCTGTCATCGAACTCGGGACGACGAAAGCTATCTAACCATGCTAGGTCAACCTACCAAAACTCGAGTATTCAAAAAGTCAACTATTCCCCCTAGTTTACCAAACTTACGATAATACCCTCGACCTTCCGATCATCACAACTTCCTCCTCGGATGTCGGAATCGAACGTACCTCATGTCTACGGGTTCGTGACGTCCTCAACTACGTCCTGGTCACTGGTCAATACCCAATTGACCACCCGAATAAAAGTCAACATTTTTGCCCGGACCAGGGGCAAAATCGTCATTCTACGCTAATGACCTTATCAGGACCACCTAACCGCCGCTTAACCTCACTAATCACACCTTACTTCGTCTACTAATCCCGGATCTCGGGACGGGTTGTTACAATCTACCCCCCTAAAAAGAATTTCGTCCCCGAAATTCCACAGCTAGTCCCCGACACCTAGGGTCTCCTACCCGGTAAATAACAACCTCTCCTGAGTTTTCTGTCTATCATCTCCACCTTGGGTATTTCACACCAGCTCCAACTACGGTTACCACGGCCAACTCTTTCTTTGGAACAACTATATGGTTTACGCAACTATCGGAATAAATCTACAAAGTCCTGAAGGCAAACTCTAGCTTGTGGGTTCTCTCCTCCAATAACCTCATATCGATCAGTTATAGTCACTCATTTCCTGTACCTTCAGTCATCCTACCACGACAGCACTCCCCAGTCCACCTAGTGAAACTCCTTCTAGACTCTACCCTGGGATCCAACAACCCAAAACTAATACAGCACAACCAAAGTAATATAAGTACCTGTCCCCGCATCTGGTGTCGACTGAACCTCCTGCTGAGTCATCGAAAACACTCGGGCCTGTGATCCCGATGCTCTACCACGTCCCCTCGAACTACTCGTGGCAGTGCCACCTCCTCCTCTCGAGCCTGCTGTCCCTGACGCTGTACTCTGTCCGGGCTCCGCTGCTCCTCGACCCACACCACCATCCTGTGGCAACAGTGGACACTCACGTCGGAAATGACCTCGCTCCCCACAGTAGAAACACACTTTCCAACCTGGTCCACTGCTCGGTCTCCCTGTGGACGCTACCGACGTCGCACTAGCTTGCGGAGTCGGCGGTGCTCGGTAACCCCAAAATCCTGAACTCTGAAAACTGCCAGGTCTACCAAAACGCTCATCGCCCGACGATGATGCTCCACCGAAGTTACCCATTTTCGGTGTTCGCTGGCTCGAAACTCCAGGAATAGATGGTTCCCGGCGGCGCACCGGTAAACTAGCCTTCACCCTTACCGCAGCATCTGACACGTCTCGGAGGGTAGCAAAAGATCCAGCCGTTACAATGGCTCGAATCTCACCTCACAAACCCAACTCAAACCTACGACATTTCTCGACTTCAGTGGCCACAAAAGCAGGAGCAAACCGAGACAACATCTGGAACTTCCGTTCATACTCAGCCACTGTCATATTCCCTTGTTGGAGATGCAAGAACTCCGCCTCCTTGGCATCTCGGAAAGAATGAGGGTAGTACTGCTCCAGGAACCGTTCCCTAAACGTCTCCCAGGTCACACTATGGGCATCCCATCCGGACAACTCGAGGGTATACCACCACTCGTACGCCGCACCATCCAGTAAAAATGTAGCCAACAACACTCGCTCCTCCGGCGGGCAATGCATCACCGCAAATATCCGCTCAAGTCTGGTAATCCACCTCTGGGCTTCCTCAGGATCAGCCCCACCACTAAACGTAGTCGCCCCGAGCCGTTGGGCTCACTCAATAGTAGCACTCTCCGTCTCTCTTGCTACTTCTTCAGGTTGTGGAGAGGGTCTACGTCTCGGAGGCATCGTCAACCACACGCTGAAAGAGGCATAGAAGTAGTTAAGCAACTGAAACACAACCTCACAACCCATCAAACCCCACAAACCCGACAAACCTATGTTCTGATACCAATTGTCAGGACCCACCCCGGTTTCACCCCGAAACCCGAGGTAAATCCCGCTCCCGTCTGACTCCCCGACACAACACTCAAGTAAAACTCACTCATAACCAGCCAGACGCAGGAGTAAATATACACCATGTCCCAAAGTTATCCTTTACAGAGCATAGTACGAAAATACAAGGAACTAAAAACCGATAAATTACACGCACACGGAAGACTTTGAACTATTTCGGGGATCCCTCACGTCACTTCTATGCCTCGGACTCTGCCTCGACGTCAAGACCCCGCGCTCGCTCCACAACCTAGAGGGCAAGTTAAAACAGAAGATGTGAGTGGACCATAATAAAAAAAAAGTTCTAAAACCATTTATCAGAAACCGAATTTAACCCTCCGTTTTGAAAACCACATGCATAACCAACAGTTAATAACACAGATCTAACGCAGTTTTCATAAAACATCATAAGAAACAGAAACACTATAAAACAGGTATGGAAATCATAGCATGAGTATCAAAACCCGTGTCATAAACCATAAAGCTCAAATCATCATTTCCCGATCAAACCTGCTGGACGTATCCGAGTCTTTAAACTCCCGAGTCTTTAAACTCAATTCAGGCCTTAATCATATCCGAGCCTTTAAACTCCCGAGTCTTTAAACTCAAGGCCTACGGGGGAAATCAATATATTCGAGTCTTTAAACTCCCGAGTCTTTAAACTCAATCCGAGTCTTTAAACCCAATCCGGCCGGTCCCCCGTCACATATATCCGGGTCTTTAAACCCAATATCCAGATCCAGCAAATCCAATCTCAAAACCATTTGAAAACCACGTACCAATCCACATCCAAACCCGAATCCGAAATCACTGGTCCGGTGCCCTTCCGGCATCCAGAACCGTCATTCCGAACCCAAATCCGGAATCCACTTTCCAATCTTAAAACCAAATTCCAATTAGTGAAATCCGATTCTAATATCGAAAACCTTGATCATCGAAATCATGCTCCAAAATCCCTTTATAACCAATGAAAACCACTTATAGTAAAACATACTGAAAATCGAACTTCCTTGAAAAACGTGCATTCATGTAAAATCAACCAAACATATTCGATAAACATAGAATAGTGATTAAAAGCCATAAAACAATGATAGAAAATAGTTATGCATGCTCGAGTTGAAAGAAGGGGTCCACTCACAGTACTGAGCCCTACTCGCGTCTCGAACGTCCAGCACGTTCCTCGGCTTCCTCGGGAAATCCCGATCCTGTCAATCACCGTCAAATTACGTCACTAACACGTCTACGAACATTCACCTAAATTTCCTCAACATTCCCCGAATCGAAAACCTAAAACCCGGGACCCTAAACATTCACCCTCGCAGAACTAAACTTAAACGACTTCCGATTAACCCGAAACCAACTTTATTGAACTCACTACAACTCCTAGACCAAAAACCATGTTGATCGTTTTCCCCAGAACCGCCGCACGCGCCCCCACGCGCCGCCCAAAGTGGCTGCGCGTGGCCCTCACGCGCCAGCTACAGTGCACCGTCAACAACCTCTACGCACTGTGCTGAACCGGCTCTGCAACTTGGACCGGCGAGACTCAATCTCCGCCGTCCGGCCACCAATTCATCCCCTTTCTTCTCCTGCAGCTTCGTCCAGACACCAGGAATCCATCCCCCTACTCCTCTGTCCTCGACACAGCCCCCTCATCGTCGATTCAAGCTCGAACCAGACAGCCCTTTTTCCCCTGTTTCACGATTTAGCCATTCCGACCACCCCCCGCCGTGGTAGCAACACCAGACGGTTCCTAGGACTTCACTGATCACAAACCTACCCTTCTATACATTCGACTCAGCCCCAAACTCGACGACTTCCCGTTTGAATTTCACGGCCAAACAGAGTACAAAGTACTCACCGTCGACTGAGCTCCGCCGTGTACGCCCCCGTCACGGCGACCATTCTACACCACTCCTAGGACCTCCCTGAACATCACCCTGACCTCCAATACCCTCGACTCTAAGCCCAGACTCACGACTTCCCAAATGAAGTTTACGGGAAAAACAGAGCAAGAAAACTTACCCTTCGATTGTAGCTCCGCCGTGCGCACCGCCGCGTGCCACGGTGTTCGTTGGACTCCTTGCAACCTCCTACAGCTTCCACTGCCTTGGTTTGAGCTACCTCACGGCGTATCCACCACCACGAACTCACGGCCTCCTTGTTTCCTCAAAAGATTACCGCACCACCTCCGTGCCGCCGCGCACGGTTCCTCCTCCAAAACACGATCACTAGCTTACTCTTACCTCCCTGTCACTCTCACCACTCACTCTTCACTTACCCTTGCACGGAATCGATCAATTGCCCTCAATCACTCACCCTCTGTTTCTCTGTGTTAGTCGAAGAACCAACACACGGGTATGCACGAGTGCACCCCAATTATTTGGGCTGTGAACGCACAGGATTCTCCCAGAATCCTCTAGTCCCCTGCCATGTGTCACCATCCTCCCATTCTCTCTCACACACATGGCCCAATCACCACCCTTCATCTGCTCCTCTCTGCACAAATCCCCAAATGCCAAAAAGACCAAAATACCCTCCTGTTTAACACATTTTTACGGTTTTGCCAAAACTTCCTAGACCCGTAACTCTAGCCTCGGAAGTCCGATGAATACGTGCCGCCTGTCATCGAACTCAGGACGACGAAAGCTATCTAACCATGCTAGGTCAACCTACCAAAACCCGAGTATTCAAAAAGTCAACTATTCCCCCTAGTTTACCAAACTTACGATAATACCATCGACCTTCCGATCATCACAACTTCCTCCTCGGATGTCGGAATCGAACGTACCTCATGTCTACGGGTTCGTGACGTCCTCAACTACGTCCTGGTCACTGGTCAATACCCAATTGACCACCCGAATAAAAGTCAACATTTTTGCCCGGACCAGGGGCAAAATCGTCATTCTACGCTAATGACCTTATCAGGACCACCTAACCACCGCTTAACCTCACTAATCACACCTTACTTCGTCTACTAATCCCGGTTCTCGGGACGGGTTGTTACAATCTAGATCCAGCAAATGACGTGGTTAATGAAATCGGGTCAGGGGCCCAGTTGATATGAAATCGATCTGAGACCCATTTGAGTTATGTTATCGGGCCAGGGGCCCAGTTGATTTACGAATTCGGGTCGTGGGCCCAGTGGGTTTATAAGTCGGGCTGCGGGCCCAGTTGGTTTACAAATCGGGCCGTGGGCCCAGTGGTTCATAAAATCGGTCATGAGGCCGAGTTGGATAATAAATGTGATTTCGGGTCAGGGACCCTATGGTTAATAATTGTGATTTTGGGTCAGGGACCCTAAATGGAATTACGTGGTTTTATGGAAATTTCGGGCAGGGCCCATTGTAATGATGTGATAAAAGGATTTAAGAAAACTGTTTTCCATATACCATCTGGATACAAGGATATATGATGGTCTCCTCCAAATGTCTGGGACACTGGGGAAGTCACGGTGCATTGCCTGCGAGGGGTCATTATACGGAGCAGCCGGACCGTATGATGACTCAGGAGCAGGATTGCTATGATTGACGTCAGGGACGTCAGACATCAGGGATGTCAGATATATGGACTCGGAGAGACCCCGGGCAGCACGCGTAGCTTATGAAACCGTGAGATATGACGTCAGGGACGTCTAGCGTCTGGGTCGCTAAGCATCTGGGATGTTGGTGATGGTAATGGTAAAATATGGATTAATGGATCTATGAAATGGCTTTTCGGTTGGATATGTGTTATGTGGTAAAAATGGATTATTGGTTATGAAATGGTATGTCGGGTCGGGGACCCTAAATGGTTTTGGATTTTTGGATTTATATTTATGGCTTTGGGCGGTGGCCCACATGGTTGTTTATGTATGGTTGTGGTATTCCACTGTTTTGGGCTGAGTTCCCACACTTGGTTTTTGGTTAACGGTTTTTGGGCTAAGGCCCTAATGGCTCGGTTGAGCAAACGTTTTGGTTACTGGTTTTCGTGGCATGCATACGTTTTTATTGGAGGGCATAAATGTCTTATAAATGTATTTGATAAACTTATTGGTTTTGTCCACTCACAACTTTTGGTTTTAATGCCCTTCAAGTTGATTACGGATGCGATTGCACCAGAGACTGGGACATTGCACACCTCCTCCATCGGTCCTTGCGCACTCTGGATGCCTCGGTTGGGCAGTGGCTCTTGGTTATCCCTTGTCTGACACTCCTTGTTGGACGGGAGCAGGGCACATTCCACGGTAATCCTAGGGGGGGTTGGGATGGGTCCTGTCAGACGGTCCCACATTACCAGTTCATCACAATCAACCCCACTTGGGTTGAATCACATTAACGCACGGCGTATTGGGCCAAACACACTCTATTCGTGATTAAAACCCAAAAACTATCTATCACGTTGATAACGAATTGCAGCCCAAAGAGACATCACACCCTCGACCTGCGCGCACAAAAAGAGCAACCCTGCTCTGATACCAAGTTGACAGGACCCATCCCAATCCCCCTGGGATTGCCGTGGAATGTGCCCTGCTCCCGTCCAACAAGGGGTGTCAGACAAGGGATAACCAAAAGTCATTGCCCAAACGGGGCTTCCAGAGTGCGCAAGGATCGATGGAGGAGGCGTGCAATGTCTCAGTCTCTGCTGCAGTTGCATCCGTAATCAACCTGGAGGGCATTAAAACCAATAAAAGCTGTGAGTGGACGAAAATCATTAAGTTTAGTAAACACAGTTATAAGACATTTATGCCCTCCAATAAAAACGTATGCATGCCACGAAAACCAGTAACCAAAACGTTTGTTCAACCAAGCCATTAGGGCCTTAGCCCAAAAACCGTTAACTCAAAACCAAGTGTGGGAACTCAGCCCAAAACTGTGGAATACCACATCCAGACATACAAAACCATGTGGGCCACCGCCCAAAGCCATAAACACAAATCCATAAATCCAAAACCATTTAGGATCCCCGACCTGAAATACCATTTCAATAACCAATAATCCATTTTTACCACATAAACAAAAATCCAACCGAAAAGCCATTTCATAGATTCATTAATCCATATTTACCACATTACCATCACCAGCATCCCAGATGCTTAGTGTAACGACCCGTCCCGAGAATGAGGGTTAAGACCGTGTTTACGATGAGATTAGTAAGCTTAATTGGTGGTTAGTCAGTTACGATAGGTCTGGTAGCGTAGAATGACGATTTTGCCCCCAATTCGGGCAAATTGTTGACTTTTTAGTTCGGGCGGTCAAATGGACTTTGACCGATGACTGTGACATAGTTCGGGACGTCACGAGTCCGTAGACAGGTGGTACGCCCGATTCCGACATCCGAGGAGGAAGTTATAATGTTCGAAAGGTTGAGGGCATTATCGTAATTTGGTTAAACTAGGGGGAAAAGTTGACTTTTTGTACGACTGGGTTTGGACACATTGACCTAGGACAGTTAGGTAGATCTCATCGTCCTGAATTCTACGACAGGCGGCACGTGTTCATCGGAGTTAGGATGTGTGAGTTACGGGTCTAGAAAGTTAGTGGCATAATCGTAATTTTGGGGTTTAAGAAGGGGCATTTTGGTCTTTTGCACTTGGGATTTGTTCAACAGTGAGGGACAAATGGAGGGCTGAGATTGAGACATTTGTGAGGGAGAGGAGAGGATGGTGACACGTGTAGGGGAACTAGAGGGTTCCAGCATTTTGTGCACGGGTCCAATAATTTGGGGGTTAACCGTGTAGTGAGTGTGTGTTCTTCGACCCAGACAGAAACAGAGAGTGAAATTGGGAGAGGAATTGATCAATTGAGTGTGTGGGTGAGAGGTTGGTGAGTTGTGGGAGTAACTGAGAGAAGGGAGGAAAGGGGTGAGTGATTTGAGAGTGAGGATTGTGAAGGAAATCAGAGGAGTGGGAGGTTTGAGTCCTCAGAGAAAACAGAGAAGAGGTGAGAGCTTGTGGTGGCGGTGTGACCGTGTACGGTGCAATTGGACTCGTGGTGGTGTTGTGAGGGGTGAGAGGAGTTGACTAGCTCCAGCGGAGCTCACGGCGGCGATCGACCACAGGTAATCTTTCTTCTATCCTCTCTGTACTCTGTTTTGCCGTCGATTTTCAAATCGAAAGTCGTGGCTTTAGGGGTTGAATCGAGGAGTCTAGTGAGGTTTAGGGGACTCATTAGGGTCATAGGTAGCTGCTGGTTGAGCAGCCGTGACGGGGAAGTGCACGGTGGAGGCTAGAACGACGGAGAGTACCGGTGTGCTCTGTTTTTCGTTTTACTTCAAATGTTGAGTCGTGGCTTTTGGACGTGAGTCGACGGTTTTAGTGAGTTGGGTAAGACTCATAGAGGTTCTAGGAAGAGTTTAAGACAATCACCATGACGGGGGGTGACCGGGTTGAAGGGATCGTGAAACAGGGGACTGGTTCGAGTTTTGTTCGAGCTTGAGTCGACGAGTTGTAGGATGAGTCGAGGTGTTAGAGTGGGGGGGATGAGTTCCTTAGGACGGGACGAAGCTGATGGTGAAGAGAGGAGTATTTTTGGTGCAGGCACAGCGGAGAACCGGTCACGTCAGTTTGAGTTGCAGGGACTGTTTCGAACCGGGTCGACCAGAGGTTGTTGGTGACACTGTAGCTGGCGCGTGAGGGCCACGCACAGCCACATTGGGCGGCGCGTGGGGGCTCGTGCGGCGGCGGTTTGGGAAACAGTAAATATTGTTTTTGGTCTAGGAGTTGTGACGAGTCTAATGGGATTGGTTTCGGGTTTTTCGGACGTTGTTTGAGGTTAGTTCCGCGAGGGTGAAGGTTTAGGGTTTAAGTTCATTTCGTTTAGGATCCGGGGATTTTTGGGGAAAATTAGGTGGACCTTCGTAGATGTGTTATGACACGACCCATCCCAATCCCCCCGAGATTACCATGAAATGTGTCATGCTCCCGTCTGACAAGAGGTGTCAGACAAGGGATAACCTGTTGCCATTGCCCAACCGGGCTTCCAGAGTGCGTAAGGATCGATGGAGGAGGTGTATGATGTCCCAGTCTCTGCTGCAGTTGACAGGACCCATCCCAATCCCCCCGGGATTAGTGCGGGATGACCCTGCTCCCGTCTGACACGAAGTGTCAGACAAGGGATATTTCCGACCTTTGCCCTCCCGGGCTATCAGAGTACGCCAGGATCCGGAGGAGTTATGTGATATCTCGATCTCTGCTACAGTCCACACCGTATCCAACCTGAAGGGTATTAAAAACAGAAAGACTGTGAGTGGACAAAAATAAAGATTTTATAAAAACATATTTCATAAAGAAGACCTTTATACCCTCCACTAAAAAGCATGCATGCATTCGAAAACCATTTATCCAGAAAACCATAATGAAACCAAGTACACGGGCCACTGCCCAAATCCATAAGGAACTCAACCCAAATCATAAGAAACTAACCATACGGGCCACTGCCCAAAACCAGTGTAAGCACACATCATATATCATATATAGCATACATCACATATACATATAATTCACACAACCAATCCTGTCACGGTTTCCAAAGCTACGCGCGTGCTACCCAGGTCTCAATCCGAGTCTTCTCAAAGTCAAGATCAATATCCGTACACCACTGACCCTACCCGAGATAATAGTAATCATAGCCTTCCTGAGAGTAAGGAACCCAACTGGGGGGTGACTCCACTCAGACGGTGCTCCGTGACTACTCCGGGGTCCACCCAGGCCAACGACCCTCCCCGGAGGAGATAATAGAAGTAAAGGAAGGTATATGAATACATGTATATACATAACATAAACGTTCATGCCTGGTTCCCTTGAACCGTCATGATCCATAAAATCCATAACAAGGGTTCATGCCGGTTCCCATAAACCGTCATGAACCAGAATGACCTGACAAAGGTTCATGCCGGTTCCCATAAACCGTCATGAACCACAATGACCTTTCCAGAGTTCATGCCGGTTCCCATAAACCGCCATGAACTTGGAAATCCATCTAGGGTCCCTGACCCGAAATCACAAACCATAAAGTAACTAGGTCTCGTGCCCGAACATATGACTTAACTGGGCACCGTGCCCGATATCCAAGGGTCAGTCACGACTCCGATCATAGTGATGCGTGCAACCATCCATCCAGGACCGCTCTCAATCCTGGTATGTCGCCGTGAACGAATCAACCGACGCGACCACAACAAGATCATGGTGCACTCATCACCGATCGCTATCCTTAACCGTCAGCACTCCAAAGTCGAGCCTCCCCAGGCTGCCCGACAACGAATCGGGCATCGTGACCTCTCCGGAAGGAACACATCCCAATCCGGAGGCGAGCGTCGTATCGTTGATCGTCGTGCACATAGCACACGTCGCGACCACGATTTAGACCCGAAGGTCGTAAATAGCGTCATATGCCCGAGACAAAACCAAATGGGTCTCATACCCGAGTTTATCCATTTAGAAATCCAAAACCAAATCATTTAAATCAATAAAGAAATACAGATCCGTATAAGCACCGTATAAGGCCGAAACCTCGAATTACGTGTTTATACGTAACCACATACAAATGCACCCATGGCATCATCAAACATGCAATAAAACATATAATAAACATTTATGCATGCACCAATTTAGAAAACAAAGTCCACTCACAGACCATCCGAGCTGCCGCCTCGATTTGCGTGCCATACGGCTCCCCGAGCCGATCACCATTACCGGGACTCCCAAACCTGTCCAAATTTTAGTAGAATGTTAATAACTACTTAATTAACCTCCCACTAAAGTCCCGTAGTTTTCCCGTATTTTTAACTATTTTTAAAGTCGATCCTAAACCTTCTGATGCCCCGAAACATATCGAGACGGTGTCCGATTGACACGAAACCAGTCCCAAAATGTTTGTTACATCAAATAGATGATTTCGTATGTTGGAACCTTCCCCAGATTCCCTGCCACGCGCCCTCACGCGCCGCCTGAAGTGGCTGCGCGTGGGCTTCACGCGCCAGCTACAGTACCTGCTGACGTCATCGCTGACGTCAGCATAAAGTCATCTGACAGGTGCCATGTGTCACGCTCCCGTTGGTCCATGTCACTATGCTGTCAGTGCCACGTGGCAGTCTGACATGTGCCACGTGTCATCACGGCACTGGTCCACGTCTGTGCCACGCGTCAGCCCCTGATTGGGACACGTCACTGACATGTCAATGCTGACTGTGCACTGACATGTGACACGTGTCGGCTGATGAGTGGTCCACGTCACCTGACAATCTGACAGGTGCCACGTCATCATGCCACGTCACCACCGTCAACCTCGCACAGCCGGTCCGGGCCGGCCGGTCCGGTCCAACCCCTGCAACTGGACTGGCGTAACCGGTCCAGGCCTCCTTCTCCCTCATTTTCGGTCCGTTTGCTTCCATTCCAATTCCTAAATTCCTATTTCTTCATTTCCTATCTAACCCAATCCTTAAAACCTAAGAAAACGACCCGAAACCCCTTGGTTCGAAATGGACCTCACGGTCCCATTTTTCCGATCGGTCCCCCACGGCGTCTCAGCTGTGAAACCCCACCAAAACCTTCCTAAAATGTCCCTAGCAACCTAATGGACTCATTAAAACCATTAAAAACCAACCATAACAACAAAAATGGGAAAATGGATTAAAATGGGCTAACCGGGTACCCGTTCGGGTTTCTCCTCCTCTCGCCGCCGTGGACGGTGGTCCTGGCCGCCCAGCAACCTCCTCAGCATCCTCACTTCACTCTGTCCCCATAGTTGATCGAATGGAAGATGGTTGAATTGGTTTGGGTGAAGGTTTGAATGAGATCGGGTGGGTTGTGTTTGAAATGGAGAAAATGAAATGAATGGTCGATGCATGAATATGTGTGGGCTGTGCAATGGATGGGTGACACTTGTCACTCATCTATTGGGCCTCCACTAAATATCTGGGCCCACTAGTGACAAAACTGTACTTTTTGTCTCGTAAAACGTGTCGTCGTGAACAGTAACTTGGAACTTCCGTGAGCCGTAACTTCGCCGTCGAACGTCCGAATTCGACGTGCCGCCTGTCTACGGATTCGTATCGTCCGTATCTATGTAACGGTCTTCGGCCCTCGGTCATCGGACCTCCCGGTCAAAAAGTCAACTTTTGACCTCCTATTCACCCAAATTACCAAAATGCCCCTAAACTTCCGAACGTCATAGCTTCCTCCTCGAATGTCGGAATTGAACGTGCCACCTGTCTATGAACTCGTGACGTCACGAACTACGTTACGGTCATCGGTCAAAGTCCATTTGACCGCCGGATTGAAAAGTCAACGTTTTGCCACCCCTAGGGGCAAAACGGTCATTTCGCATCGTTCGTCCGATTTCGCCCTACTAATCACCGATTAACCGCACTAATCGTGATTAGTCACTAATCTAATCTAGGAATTTGAGACGGGTCGTTACAACCTTCCCTCCTTAATTAATTTCGTCCTCGAAATTCCAACCGACTCTAATCTAACCGTTCTTCCCTCCTTAATTTAGTTTCGTTCTCGAAACTCCAACTATCCGGATTCCACCTCCACCTTGTGGAAATAATTCGATCTACTTCGCAACACGCGTACACTCGTACACCAACTAACCAGAATAATACTTACTCGTCTCCCGCCAGACGTACCACTAACACTCACGTCGTATCGACTACATTCGACCACGTCGAAGAACAGTAGTCATACGCTCCGAACTGACACCACTTGTCAGATCTACCATTTCGTTGACACAACAACTCTACAGTTCCTTCCTCAATCTCCAACCTATCCTGACGTCTGCTCCCACTGGGAGTCACCAACCCGCACTCAACGATCTACGTTGACACCTCCGACAAACTGTCACCACTTGACAGTCGTCAGTCAAAAACTAACACTATACCCACTTGTGGTTACACTAACCACCAACATACTCATCCTGAGTATACGTATACCACCATCTAACTCGACCTGCGTGTAACTGGACCCATCAGAAATACTATGACCCAATGCACAGTATCCAATGTCCAGTCCACGACCCCGACTAATCCAATGGTATCGGAACCAAGCCGACTACCAACACGCTCTCCAACGTATCACTGGTATATCCAGAATACCGCTACCAGACACCCCATGCCTATTTAGTATCGTACCTCGAACAACGCACAAGGTACATACATCTATCCATCAACCAGCCTACAACCATCTAGGTCATAGCCAATCAAGTTTCTATAATGGAGTCCATTTGTCCAATCCCGGACTAGACAAATCGAAACTCCAACCCATTATCTATTTCCCAAATTCGAATCCGAATCCGCAATTTGGTAAGAAATCCCGAATCCAAACCCAGAAATCATATCCATAATCATGTCCAATTTCGAATCCGAAACCATCATTCCGTAGACTAGTATTTGGAATAACCATTCCGAACCCAAATCCATGAAAGGAAATCCACTGTCAAGCTCCAGAATCAAATCCTGAATCGTCACCCAGAATCCGATTCCAAAACCCAAATCCAGAAATCCTTTTTCAAGTTCCAAAATCAAATCCTGAATCGTCATCCAGAAATCTGATTCCAAAACCTGAAATCTCGTTCTCGTCTACCGAGACGCACCATATCCGAACCTATCGGATACCTGTTCAACCGATTACCACAATACAATCGATTGACCTCATAGGAAAGCCAATCACAATACACGTACATCCAAAGCTAACCACATTTGACCTCATCGGACACCTACTCACCTGAGTAACAAGCCATATGGGATTCACTTCGAAAAGAAGTTCAGTCCCATCATGCTCCACTCAAACATCCAAGTAAGAGCGATAAGCTCTCCACCTATCTGGATCATCAAAATCACGATCCAGATCCATCACTACGTCACCAGACCATGAACGTCACGATCCCCGATCGTCACGACGTCCAAAATCCTCGACCATTTCCCGCATCTAAACAGATTAGTCTACGACGAGACACGCCGAGACTGTGGGTTCTCACTGATTTCCTCATATCGATCCTTGTCATTCCACCGAGGAAAAATCAAGAATGATCGAATAATCCATCCTACGTGAATGCAAACAACACTCGCTGCACTCACCACGTCATGTAAACTAACATCGTCTGCCACCAAGTAGAAAATGAGGAATCTCAGTCACCTAACTTCGATATACTCACTCCACCTGATGACCCAAGACAAATCACAATTCCACCAACCAATACACGATCAGCGTACTGGTGACGCAACCATCATCTACCGTCATCTACCATCATCAATCATGGTAGAATCTGAGAAGTCACCCAAAATGACTTCGACATACCCATTACCAATGCGGAAAACCCGCATTCCACTCGTCACCTCAATCGCAACCTCTCGCGATTCCGAAGTTCCAACAAGATTGGAAACAACATACCCAGACATCAACCACGTGTCCATCACTAATTTAACTCTATCTGTGATCCACTCTCGAACCACAGATACCGAACATATGCCCATCACGACGGATGTGACTCAACGTCATCGCAATCACCGGCACCAGCACCAGCACTAGTACCAATATCAACACTATCACCTATCAGCATCAGCACAAAGTGTCCACACTAGCATCAACAATAACACTAGCACACCATGTGCAAAACTGACAACCCTGGATCTCCGCTCATACGGAGCGACGACCCCGTACCTCTGCTCGAATAGGAGAAACTCTGCCTCCCTCGTGCCCAACTCTCGGTACAGTCACCCTGACAACTCATACGGGAAAAGCAAACGTCACATGAACGTCACCGATCCCCAACAACCATAACTATGACCACTCTCGGTAGTAGCGCCTGCCACAGACTCGTGCAGACCTAACTACCAGACATCTCGATATCCAGACTCCGCATCCTACGGAATCAACCGCCCGTACCAACTACTCTGTATCCCACTCAGGGATTCCATCGACAAGTACCAACCCTGATAACTTGCCCAACCAAACACTAACCAGTCGCAACTCAACTAAACCAATGTCGTCTACCAGGTCATCCACGACCTTAGTTGCACCAAACCACAACTAAGTAGCACGACAACCAAATAGGTTTAACCGATAAGTACAACCTCGACTGCAGAGTGCAGTCCTAACACAAGCTGACATGACTAGACCGACTAACGAATCCAAATCCGAATAGTCGTCCAAGTCAAACCACTCGTCAACTCACATTTCCGAACCATACACATCCTACCATGGGATTCCACGATCACACCTAGAGTTCCTCGGAACCCAACTGCGAGAAGTAGTAAAATTAACAATCTGACCGACCCCGCGGTCCGACATCGTAAATACGTCAATCCAATCCTACCAACAATCCAACTAGGATTCCCCGAATCCGAGTGCTAACTGCCGACTACAGTAAATCCATCTAACTCGACCAAATCCGATCATCCGATGACCACAATTCCTAACAAGTCGTCGGAACCGATCCTACGACATCGTGAAAGACGATCCCAACTAACCGTCTCACGATCCAAACGCTAACGTACGAATACGTTCACCCTTCGTAGGGTTCCACACTGCCAACCATGAGAGAACTATGGCAACCCCGACATCGAATGCCGAACCAAGACGTTCCACGATCCAATCCTACTAACTATCGTATCGGCACCCCAACTATCAGGTTGAACACGAACTGTAGCCACTTGAGATAACACATCCTCGACCTACGTACGGAGTATCGCACAAAATACGCTCTGGAATTCAGAGTAATATGAGCACCATGCTCTGATACCACGCTGACAGGACCCATCCCAATCCACCCGGGATTAGTGCGGGATGACCCTGCTCCCGTCTGACACGAAGTGTCAGACAAGGGATATTTCCGACCTTTGCTCTCCCGGGCTATCAGAGTACGCCAGGATCCGGAGGAGGTATGTGATATCTCGATCTCTGCTACAGTCCACACCGTATCCAACCTGAAGGGTATTAAAAACAGAAAGACTGTGAGTGGACAAAAATAAAGATTTTATAAAAACATATTTCATAAAGAAGACCTTTATACCCTCCACTAAAAAGCATGCATGCATTCGAAAACCATTTATCTAGAAAACCATAATGAAACCAAGTACACGGGCCACTGCCCAAATCCATAAGGGACTCAGCCCAAATCATAAGAAACTAACCATACGGGCCACTGCCCAAAACCAGTGTAAACACCCATCATATATCATATATAGCATACATCACATATACATATAATTCACACAACCAATCCTGTCACGGTTTCCAAAGCTACGCGCGTGCTACCCAGGTCTCAATCCGAGTCTTCTCAAAGTCAAGATCAATGTCCGTAGACCACTGACCCTACCCGAGGTAATAGTAATCATAGTCTTCCTGAGCGTAAGGAACCCAACTGGGGGGGTGACTCCACTCAGTCGGTGCTCCGTGACTACACCGGGGTCCACCCAGGCCAACGACCCTCCCCGGAGGAGATAATAGAAGTAAAGGAAGGTATATGAATACATGTATATACATAACATAAACGTTCATGCCCGGTTCCCTTGAACCGTCATGATCCATAAAATCCATAACAAGGGTTCATGCCGGTTCCCATAAACCGTCATGAACCAGAATGACCTGACAAAGGTTCATGCCGGTTCCCATAAACCGTCATGAACCACAATGACCTTTCCAGAGTTCATGCCGGTTCCCATAAACCGCCATGAACTTGGAAATCCATCTAGGGTCCCTGACCCGAAATCATAAACCATAAAGTAACTGGGTCTCGTGCCGGAACATATGACTCAACTGGGCACCGTGCCCGATATCCAAGGGCCAGTCACGACTCCGATCATAGTGATGCGTGCAACCATCCATCCAGGACCGCTCTTAATCCTGGTATGTCGCCGTGAACGAATCAACCGACGCGACCACCACAAGATCATGGTGCACTCATCACCGATCGCTATCCTTAACCGTCAGCACTCCGAAGTCGAGCCTCCCCAGGCTGCCCGACAACGAATCGTTCATCGTGACCTCTCCGGAAGGAACACATCCCAATCCGGAGGCGAGCGTCGTATCGTTGATCGTCGTGCACATAGCACACGTCGCGACCACGATTTAGACCCGAAGGTCGTAAATAGCGTCATATGCCCGAGACAAAACCAAATGGGTCTCATACCCGAGTTTATCCATTTAGAAATCCAAAAACAAATCATTTAAATCAATAAAGAAATACAGACCCGTATAAGCACCGTATAAGGCTGAAACCTCTAATTACGTGGTTATACGTAACCACATACAAATGCACCCATGGCATCATCAAACATGCAATAAAACATATAATAAACATTTATGCATGCACCAATTTAGAAAACAAAGTCCACTCACAAACCGTCCGAGCTGCCGCCTCGATTTGCGTGCCATACGGCTCCCCGAGCCGATCACCATTACCGGGACTCCCAAACCTGTCCAAATTTTAATAGAAGGTTAATAACTACTTAATTAACCTCCCACTAAAGTCCCATAGTTTTCCCGTATTTTTAACTATTTTTAAAGTCGATCCTAAACCTTCTGATGCCCCGAAACATATCGAGACGGTGTCCGATTGACACGAAACCAGTCCCAAAATGTTTGTTACATCAAATAGATGATTTCGTATGTTGGAACCTTCCCCAGATTAACTGCCACGTGCCCTCACGCGCCGCCTGAAGTGGCTGCGCGTGGGCCTCACGCGCCAGCTACCGTACCTGCTGACGTCATCGCTGACGTCAGCATGACGTCATCTGACAGCTGTCAGGTCTGACATGTCAGACTCTGACAGGTGCCACGTGTCACACTCCCATTGGTCCATGTCACTGTACTGTCAGTGCCACGTGGCAGTCTAACATGTGCCACGTGTCATCACGGCACTGGTCCACGTCTGTGCCACGCGTCAGCCCCTGATTGGGCCACGTCACTAACATGTCAGTGCTGATTGTGCACTGACATGTGACACGTGTCGGCTGATGAGTAGTCCACGTCACCTGACAATCTAACAGGTGCCACATCATCATGCCACGTCACCACCGTCAACCTCGCACAGCCGGTCCGGGCCGGCCGGTCCGGTCCAACCCCTGCAACTGGACCGGCGTAACTGGTCCAGGCCTCCTTCTCCCTCATTTTCGGTCCGTTTGCTTCCATTCCAATTCCTAAATTCCTATTTCTTCATTTCCTATCTAACCCAATTCTTAAAACCTAAGAAAACGACCCGAAACCCCTTGGTTCGAAATGGACCTCACAGTCCCATTTTTCCGATCGGTCCCCCACGGCGTCTCAGCCGTGAAACCCCACCAAAACCTTCCTAAAATGTCCCTAGCAACCTAATGGACTCATTAAAACCATTAAAAACCAACCATAACAACGAAAATGGAAAAATGGATTAAAATGGGCTAACCGGGTACCCGTTCGGGTTTCTCCTCCTCTCGCCGCCGTGGACGGCGGTCCTGGCCGCCCAGCAACCTCCTCAGCTTCCTCACTTCACTCTGTCCCCATATTTGATCGAATGGAAGAGGGTTGAATTGGTTTGGGTGAAGGTTTGAATGAGATCGGGTGGGTTGTGTTTGAAATGGAGAAAATGAAATGAATGGTCGATGCATGAATATGTGTGGGCTGTGCAATGGATGGGTGACACTTGTCACTCATCTATTGGCCCTCCACTAAATATTTGGGCCCACTAGAGACAAAACTGCACTTTTTGTCTCGTAAAACGTGTCGTCGTGAATAGTAACTTGGAACTTCCGTGAGCCGTAACTTCGCCGTCGAACGTCCGAATTCGACGTGCCGTCTGTCTACAGATTCGTATCGTCCGTATCTACGTAACGGTCTTCGGCCCTCCAGGTCAAAAAGTCAACTTTTGACCTCCTATTCACCCAAATTACCAAAATGCCCATAAACTTCCGAACGTCATAACTTCCTCCTCGAATGTCGGAATTGAACGTGCCACCTGTCTATAAACTAGTGACGTCAGGAACTACGTCACGGTCATCGGTCAAAGTCCATTTGACCGCCCGATTGAAAAGTCAACATTTTGCCACCCCTAGGGGCAAAACCGTCATTTCGCATCGTTCGTCTGATTTCGCCCTACTAATCACCGATTAACTGCACTAATCATTATTAGTCACTAATCAAATCTAGGAATTTGGGACGGGTCGTTACAGCAGTCGCATCCGGAATCAACCTGAAGGGCATTAAAAACAAAAGCTGTGAGTGGACGAAAATAAACAAGTTTGTTTAAATCCTTTATAAGACATTTATGCCCCCCAGTAAAAGCATATGCATGCACCAAAAACCAATTTTCACATGTTTATTTAGAAATAACCATTAGGGCCTTAGCCCGGAAACCCAAGCATAGTTTCAAATTCCAAAAGTCAATCCAAGAGTTATTTCATAAATCCAGTAATATGAACCATAAGGCATATAATAAAACCATAACCATAATTTTTGCCACTGCACTATACACTCCAATCCGACATCCCTGATGTCTGACGTCCCTGACGTCTAATAAGGTCACAATCACAAGGCTACGCGTGCCACTCGGGTCTCAATTTCCGAGTTCAATCCCCGAACCCCGTTCGGGTACAGCATCCCCGATGCTTAGCGTCATAGACGCTGGACGTACTAGACGTCCGTGACCTCTCCAGGGTACCTCATCCGGAGGAGGCAATATAATATGGAAGGATCTATACAGTGCAGTACCGAATACATTTTATTGATATCCACATGCAAAACATATATGTATACATAGGTAAAATCCGAACCGATCGTTACGTTTCATCAAACGGGTCTCATGCCCAAATACCGTGAAACGTGCCATAACCGAAATATCATCAAAACCATTTATTGATTCCAACATGTGAACATATATAAAATGTAAACCAGAAAACATTTATTCAATTCCATTTTAGGATCCCCGACCCGCAACCACATGTAGAAATCAACTGGGCCCCTGGCCCGATTTCACAAGTTAACTGGGCCCCTAGTCCGATCCACAAGTTAACTGGGCCCCTGGCCCGATTTCATAAATCAACTGGGCCCCTGGCCCGATTTTACTTTATCAGATCCGTAACCGTTTCATGAAATCATATCCAACCACATTTTTGGAAATCAGTGCAAATCCAGAAAACCTCGATTTACGTGCAAACACGTAAATCACCTCGAAATGCGTGAAATCATTTAAATTCACCGATATCCAAAGTAAATCATTTAATCATAATTATAACAATCATGAAACAGTTATGCATGCATCGAATTTATAAAACCAATGTCCACTCACAGACCGTTTAACCGAGTGCCTCGATACACGTGCCATAGGCCTTCCCGGGCCACACCACTATCACCGGGACTCCCAATCCTGTTCAAATCACATTAGAGGATCACTAACCTCATCATTAACATCCTATTAAAGTCCCGTAATTTTTCCGAATTTTTAAGTATTTTTAAACTAGATTTAAAACCTTCGGACATCCCGAACAATATCGAAACGGTGTCCGATCGACACGAAACCAATCCCAAAATGTTCGTTACATTGTATAGGACAAAAGTCATGTTGATCGTACCTCGAGAATCGTGCCCACGCGCCGTCACGCGCCGCCGTGAGTGGCTGCGCGTGAAAGCCACGCGCCTGCTACAGTGACTGCTACAGTCACCACCTTCACCCGAATGACTGGTAAACGGGTCTGATTACCCGCGATCTGACCCGGTTCAAACTCACCCAATTCGACATCAATTTAATCCAATCTTTCAATTGATCCCTTGTAATCAATCACCATTTAAGTTCTGTAAATCGAATTACACAAATTAGGGTATATATCTCCACGACTCACGATCGATCCTCGACGGGTTTTCAATTCGGGTTTCACGATATCGTCCCTAGTTTCCAAATTAATTCATTCAGTTAGCATCGTGAGAGTGTAAGGGACATTTCTACAAGATCAATTTGAGAATTACTTACCTATAACCCATTGAACCCAAGCTCGATTTTGAGCTGCCATGGAAGCTCAGTTCTTCCTCAATCCGACACGGTTTCTCTTCGTTCTTGCTGCAAAGCTGACCGTTTTGATCCCAGAAGTCGAATTGAATCATCAATTTCGATCCTCACCGCTCATAATTACCATTTCGAAATTTCCTCCCAAAAATCAAATTTCCGAATTCTCTGTCTCCCTCACACAATCAATTGCCCGTGCCTTCCCTCAGCCAATACCTTCCCCAAAACACTCAAATTCCATATGTGCAATCAATTTTGGAAGGAATATTGACAATGGCCATAATCCAATCCTTACACCTCTGTTTTGCTTGTTCATGGGTGAGGGAGTGAGGACTGATCAAAAATAGAAGGGAGAGATGAGATGGACGGCTGTGATGCAATCTGGGGAGTGAGATGGATGGCTCAGATTTAAGCAGAGATTTAATTCCTAAATAATTCTATAGTGGGAACTTTAGCATATAAATTATGATTAGTGGATCAAGATCCAATCTAGCCGTCGGATGAGTGACACTTGTCACTCATCCAAGTGTCCTCCAACAACCATTTCAGAATAAAATAATCAACACAGTTACCGAGACGTAACTTCCCCGATTTCACGATTCAGACCAAACTTCCGTGACCCATAATTTCTTCGTCGAATCACTGATTTCGGCATGCCGTCTGTCATTGGATTCGTATCGACGAGACCTACGTAACGGTCCTTGGCCCTCGGCCATCGGACACCCTGATCAAAAAGTCAACATTTCCCCTTATATCGTCCAAATTATGAAAATGCCCTTGAACTTCCATACATCATAACTTTCACCACGAACGTCGGAATCGAACGTGCCACCTGTCTATGAACTCGTGACGTCCCAAACTACGTCACAATCATCGGTCAAAGTCCATTTGACCATCCGAATTAAAAGTCAACGTTTTGCCCACGCCTAGGGGCAAAACGGTCATTTTGCACAATTTGTCCGAAATCACACAACTAATCCCAGATTAGTATATCACAATTAAATATTATTAAATCCCGATATTCGGAACGGGTCGTTACAACCTTCCCTCCTTAAAAAATTTCGTCCTCGAAACTACCAACATCCTTATTCCACAACCACCTCGTGGAAAACATTTCGACCTCACATCTGTGTACACCTGTACACCCACTTACTGGAACAACACCAGTCTCGTCTGTACCCAGACATCCCATCACAGTCATACGTCATAACAACAACACTCGACCACCTCGAGTCGACATAATCACCTGATCCGCGATAAAAATCGCTTAACCATTAAGCTGACTCCTTTAGCTATAGGGTTCCTTTCCATTGCCAATACACATGACGTCTACTCCCCCTGGGAGTCACCAAATCCCACTCGTCAGTCCATGCAGACATCATCAGTCAAACTGTCACCACTAAGCTTTGCCACCCTGGTAAAGCCCCAACCATCAGCGAGTCAGTGACAACACCACCTACTACATCACTCTCGATGTAGCGCAAGATCAACCACATGATCTCAATTCGCAGGGCAAGCCCATTCATGCGACATAAATAAATCTCAATGTCCATAATCGCCGACTCCCTCAGCGAACCAAGACGCTGGAAACATCACGGTGTGAAAACATCACACAAGGCTATTCGTGGTTACTCAGACCACCAATTCACTCATCCTGAGTGTACGTATACCGTCAACTTACACAATCAAGTGGTGTAACTGGAACACATTGAATACCAGCCTAGCAGTGATCACACATCTCAATACTAGGGTTCCACTAGCCAACCATGGCTAAGAGCACCTGCCCATACAATCACTGAACCCGACAAAATCACTCTGCACAGCGCACAGTATCCAATGTCCAGTCCACAACACAGCCAAATAAATGATATCGGAACCAAGCCGATTACCAACACATTTAATCACACATCACGGGTACATCCCATGTACCGCCATTAGGCACCACTCAGCCTAACCAGTATCAATCCTCATACAACGTACCCTGTACGTACATCAATCCATCAATCCGCCTACAACCACCCAGGTCATAGCCAAACACGTTCTAGTAACGGAGTACATTTGCCCAAACCAACATGAGACAAAACGAACTCCACCCGTCATCTAGTTCCAATTCCGAATCCGAATCCGCAATTTCGTAAGAAATCCCGAATCCGAACCCAACATCATATTTTTATTCCATGACCAAATCCGAATCCGAAATCATTATTCCGTAAGCTAGCATTGGAATAATCATTTCGCACCCAAATCCAGTAATCCATTTTCGAGCTTCGCAATCGAATCCTGAATCGTCACCCAGAAATTCGATTCCAAAACCCAAAATCTCGTTTACGTCCACCAAGACGTAACATAACCGAACCTATCGGTTGCCTGTCCAAAACACTCGATTGACTTCATAGGGAAGTCAATCCCAATATTCACACGTCAAAGGTTGACAAAATCCGACCACTTCGGAAACCTACTCAACCGAGTCACAAACCATATGGACTCACTCCGAAAAGAAGTTCAGTTCCGTCATTTACGACTCACATATACCAAGGTAAGAGTGATAAACTCACACCCAATCTGGATCATCACGATCACGATCCAGATCCATCACTATGTCACCCGACAAGTAATATCACGATCCTAGATCGTCACATCGTCCAAAGTCGACAACATCACAAATCAGATCCACCTAGGATCCACACATGCTCGCATAGCTAACAATCCATCTGAAAGCTGATCTTAGGGTCTTACACCCTCAATTGAATCCTTCGTCAAATTTCCCTTAGTGGAATGGTGACCACACATTTCACCACCAAATCCAGAATTATACACAACTTCTTGCGTCCAATGAACCAAGGCCAAACATGGGTCCACCTACCAATACACGCTCAACGTACTGGTAACGGCAATCATCATCTGCCACGGCAGGAAATAAGAAGTCAACTTCAATGACTTCGGAACACCAACCACCAATGCGAAAACGAGCACTCCTCTCGTCTCCCAATCACAACTCTCCCCGAATCGGGAGTTCCAACCATGTTGGAAACAGACATGCTCCCAATGAGATGTCAAGTCCAACCACTGGACTGCCCACGTCCTTACCTCACTTGGACCACCATGTGCCCAAAATCAATTCATTACTCGGACCTCACATCCGCCAATAATCATTTATGCACATACCCCGATTCCGAACTGAATATCCACAACACTGCCTGGATGTGCATACCCAACTGCCTCCATCTCACATCTCAACCTTTACAGGTTCAATCCTCAGGTTCTAAGTGATTCACAATCATAAAATCCCACATCAATACCACGAATGGTTTTCCTTGACTTTTCCAATTTCAATAATTTCCTTGTACTCTCAAGGGATATAAGCAGTACACAATCTTACCAATCTCGGAGTTGACAACAACTCCCCAAATCCACCAATACACATGACATAGGGAACATCATCCCTAGATTCCCTAAATTCCAATCATACCTTCTGATCCATTCCTCACATGTCATCATATATCTGTTGGGACTTATCCCAACACGTCACAACCTCCACTGGATCCCATCCAGTCCATGACTCAACCACCACTGAGTCGCAGATACCAATCATATGTTCATCAGGGCAGAGTCACACCCAACTGGTGGCTCATCGTCATCACAATCACTGACACCTGCACCAGCACCAGCGCACTATCATCAACACTAGTATCCGCACACAGGCATCCATACTAGTATTGGCATAAAAGTACCAACATACCAACATCCATACATAGTACACGAACATCCACACTAGCACACGAACATCCATGCTAGCACACTATGTGCAAAGTTGTTACCCTGGATCTCCGTTCATTCCGAACGACGATCCCGTAATAGCACTCGTCCCCCACAACTATGGGTACCCCCAAATTTTGCCATCGACACGTCAGAATAATGGACGTTCCCTGAACATCTCCTGATCCCCAAGTATTAAAACCGCACTAAATACCCTTGATAGCCAGTCATCTCGACACAACTGTCGACCAACAGTCATCGCTGTCAAGATCCGTATCCACACATCACACTACTATTCGATCCAACACGGGATTCCATATTTCATACCCGTATCCGTAGATCGAAACCCATAAGACTCACTAGAGTCATCCACATGGTCATCCACGACCTTCGCCGCTCGTCGCAGCACAAGTTCTCATTTAAGTTCACTTTCCGGTCCATCAATTATAAATTAGGGTTCCACCGAACCCAACTGCCTTCTGCAGTAAAATCCACAACCTGACCGACGCCGCGGTCCTGACATCGCATAGACGTCAAATCCAATCCAATCGTCAACTCAACGTGGGTTCCATCGTGGGTTCCACCACGAAGGTCATCGGCTAACTCCGATGCACCAACACCCCGTACACTAGCCAACACTACCAGGGTCCAAAGCTTAGACCATTACTCAACTGAGTTTTTCATTTCCCTAACATTGTTCAAATGGGGTTCCTTGAACCTGGCTGTGCCCAGTAGCACAACCGTCCATCATCACATGACCGAACCGACGGTCCAACATTACCAGTTAATCGTATACAACCCCACTTGGGTTGAATCGCATCAATGCACGGCGTATCGGCCCAAACACACCCAATCCACCATTCAAACCCAAAACTATCTATCAGGTTGACAATGGAAATGCAGCCCAAAGAGACATCACACCTTCGACCTTCGCGCACAAAAGAGCAAAACCTGCTCTGATACCACTTGACATGACCCATCCCAATCCCCCCGGGATTACCATGAAATGTGTCATGCTCCCGTCTGACAAGAGGTGTCAGACAAGGGATAACCTGTTGCCATTGCCCAACCGGGCTTCCAGAGTGCGTAAGGATCGATGGAGGAGGTGTATGATGTCCCAGTCTCTGCTGCAGTCGCATCCGGAATCAACCTGAAGGGCATTAAAAACAAAAGCTGTGAGTGGATGAAAATAAACAAGTCTGTTTAAAACCTTTATAAGACATTTATGCCCCCCAGTAAAAGCATATTCATGCACCAAAAACCAATTTTCACATGTTTATTTAGAAATAACCATTATGGCCTTAGCCCGGAAACCCAAGCATAGTTTCAAATTCCAAAAGTCAATCCAAGAGTTATTTTATAAATCCAGTAATATGAACCATAAGGCATATAATAAAACCATAACCATAATTTTTGCCACTGCACTATACACTCCAATCTGACATCCCTGATGTCTGACGTCCCTGACGTCTAATAAGGTCACAATCACAAGGCTACGCGTGCCACTCGGGTCTCAATTTCCGAGTTCAATCCCCGAACCCCGTTCGGGTACAGCATCCCCGATGCTTAGCGTCATAGACACTGGACGTACTAGACGTCCGTGACCTCTCTGGGGTACCTCATCCGGAGGAGACAATATAATATGGAAGGATCTATACAGTGCAGTACCAAATACATTTTATTGATATCCACATGCAAAACATATATGTATACATAGGTAAAATCCGAACCGATCGTTACGTTTCATCAAACGGGTCTCATGCCCAAATACCGTGAAACGTGCCATAACCGAAATATCATCAAAACCATTTATTGATTCCAGCATGTGAACATATATAAAATGTAAACCAGAAAACATTTATTCAATTCCATTTTAGGGTCCCTGACCCGCAATCACATGTAGAAATCAACTGGGCCCCTAGCTCGATTTCACAAGTTAATTGGGCCCCTAGCCCGATCCACAAGTTAACTGGGCCCCTGGCCCGATTTCATAAATCAACTGGGCCCCTGGCCCGATTTTACTTTATCAGATCCGTAACCGTTTCATGAAATCATATCCAACCACATTTTTGGAAATCAGTGCAAATCCAGAAAACCTCGATTTACGTGCAAACACGTAAATCACCTCGAAATGCGTGAAATCATTTAAATTCACCGATATCCAAAGTAAATCATTTAATCATAATTATAACAATCATGAAACAGGTATGCATGCATCGAATTTATAAAACCAATGTCCACTCACAGACCGTTTAACCGAGTGCCTCGATACACGTGCCATAGGCCTTCCCGGGCCACACCACTATCACCGGGACTCCCAATCCTGTTCAAATCACATTAGAGGATCACTAACCTCATCATTAACATCCTATTAAAGTCCCGTAATTTTCCCGAATTTTTAAGTATTTTTAAATTGGATTTAAAACCTTCGGACATCCCGAACAATATCGAAACGGTGTCCGATCGACACGAAACTAATCCCAAAATGTTCGTTACATTGTATAGGACAAAAGTCATGTTGATCATACCTCGAGATTCGTGCCCACGCGCCTTCAAGCGCCGCCGTGAGTGGCTGCGCGTGAAAGCCACGCGCTTGCTACAGTGACTGCTACAGTCACCACCTTCACCCGAATGACTGGTAAACGGGTCTGATTACCCGCGATCTGACCCGGTTCAAACTCTCCCAATTCGACATCAATTTAATCCAATCTTTCAACTGATCCCTTGTAATCAATCACCATTTAAGTTCTGTAAATCGAATTACACAAATTAGGGTATATATCTCCACGACTCACGATCGATCCTCGACGGGTTTTCAATTCGGGTTTCACGATATCGTCCCTGGTTTCCAAATTAATTCATTCAGTTAGCATCGTGAGAGTGTAAGGGACATTTCTACAAGATCAATTTGAGAATTGCTTACTTATAACCCATTGAACCCAAGCTCGATTTTGAGCTGCCATGGAAGCTCAGTTCTTCCTCAATCCGACACGGTTTCTCTTCGTTCTTGCTGCAAAGCTGATCGTTTTGATCCCAGAAGTCGAATTGAATCATCAATTTCGATCCTCACCGCTCATAATTACCATTTCGAAATTTCCTCCCAAAAATCAAATTTCCGAATTCTCTGTCTCCCTCACACAATCAATTGCCCGTGCCTTCCCTCAGCCAATACCTTCCCCAAAACACTCAAATTCCATATGTGCAATCAATTTTGGAAGGAATATTGACAATGACCATAATCCAATCCTTACACCTCTGTTTTGCTTGTTCACGGGTGAGGGAGTGAGGACTGATCAAAAATAGAAGGGAGAGATGAGATGGACGGCTGTGATGCAATCTGGGGAGTGAGATGGATGGCTCAGATTTAAGCAGAGATTTAATTCCTAAATAATTCTATAGTGGGAACTTTAGCATATAAATTATGATTAGTGGATCAAGATCCAATCTAGCCGTCGGATGAGTGACACTTGTCACTCATCCAAGTGTCCTCCAACAACCATTTCAGAATAAAATAATCAACACAGTTACCGAGACGTAACTTCCCCGATTTCACGATTCAGACCAAACTTCTGTGACCCATAATTCCGTCGTCGAATCACCGATTTCGGCATGCCCCCTGTCATTGGATTCGTATCGACGAGACCTACGTAACAGTCCTTGGCCCTCGGCCATCGGACACCCTGATCAAAAAGTCAACATTTCCCCTTATATCGTCCAAATTACGAAAATGCCCTTGAACTTCCGTACATCATAACTTTCACCACGAACGTTGGAATCGAACGTGCCACCTGTCTATGAACTCGTGACGTCCCAAACTGCGTCACGGTCATCGGTCAAAGTCCA
The DNA here is from genome assembly GCA_032719365.1 of Prinsepia uniflora. Classification (NCBI taxonomy): domain Eukaryota; kingdom Viridiplantae; phylum Streptophyta; class Magnoliopsida; order Rosales; family Rosaceae; genus Prinsepia; species Prinsepia uniflora. The sequence continues at coordinate 9,370,750 of CM064870.1, read as the reverse complement.
TTTGACCATCCGAATTAAAAGTCAACGTTTTGCCCACGCCTAGGGGCAAAACGGTCATTTTGCACAATTCGTCCGAAATCACACAACTAATCCCAGATTAGTAAATCACAATTAAATATTATTAAATCCCGATATTCGGGACGGGTCGTTACATGTTAATAACGTACTTTGGCGGTTGTTGACAGGATCGGGACTTCCCGAGGAAGCTGAGGAAAGTACGAGACGTTCGGGACGCGATTGAGGGCTCGATACTGTGAGTGGCCCTTTCCTTAAACTCGAGCATGCATAACTGTTTTTCTATAATTGTTTTATGGTTTTAATTATGATTTTATGTTTATCGGATATGCTTTGTGGATTTTACCTAATTGGACGTTTTTCGAGAAAGTTCGATTTTCAGCACGTTTTACGAGGAATGTTGATTCTGAAAAGAATGTTATGGTTTCGGGATTTTCAGATGATAAATGGTTTTTAATGATTGTAAAGGGATTTTGGAACATGATTTCGATGAGCAAGGGTTTTCGGTTTTAAAATCGGATTTCGAGAAACTGAATTTGGTTTTAAGGTTGAAAAGTGGAATTCCAGATTTGGGTTCGGAATGACGGTTCTGGACGCCGGAAAGGCTTCAGACCAGTGGTTTTGGATTCGGGTTTGGATATGGATTTCGAAATGGTTTTCAATTGGTTTTGATTGAATTTGCTGGATCTGGATATTGGGTTTAAAGACCCAGATATTGATTTGACGGGGGACGGACCCTGATTGAGTTTAAAGACTCGGGAGTTTAAAGACTCGGATAGATCCAGCAGGTTTGATCGGTTGGTTATGGCTTGGTACTTATGTTTTCTGATACAGTTTTATGACGCTGATGATATGTTTTCTACAACTGTTTTTATAGTGTTTCTGTTTTTATGATGAGGTTTACGTGATTGATAACTGTTTAAATAACTAGGTTATGCATGTAGTTTCAAAACGGAGGGCCAAACCCGGTTTTCTTATAAATGGTTTTGGAAACTTTTCTTTTATTTATGGTCCACTCACACTTTTCTGGTTTTAAATTGCCCTCCAGGTCGTGGAGCTAGCGCGGGGTTTCGGCGTCGAGGCAGCGTCTGAGGCATAGAAATCACGAGAGCGATCCCGGAGTGTTGTAAAGTTTTCCGTGTGCGTGTATCTAGTTACCAGTTTTCTTTCTGTTGTATTCAGTACTATGCTCTATAAAGTTTAACTTCAGGATGTTTTAAAGCTCTCCTGCGTCTGACGGGGTATTTTAGTGGTTGCTTTGGTATTGTGTCGGGGTGTCAGACGGGAGCAGGATTTACCTTGGTTTTCGGGGTGAAACCGGGGTGGGTCCTGACACTTAGCGTCCCAGACGCTTGACGTCCCAGACGTCATATTTCACGGTATAATAAGCGACGCGTGCTGCCCGGGATCTCTCCGGCTCAATATCTTTGACATCATAGATGTCTGACGTCCCATACGTTAATCATAGCAATCCTGCTCCTGAGTCATTATACGGTCCGGTAACTCCGTACGATGACCCCTCGCAGGCAATGCACCGTGACTTCTCCAGTGTCCCAGACACCTGGAGGAGACCATCATATATCCTCGTATCCAGATGGTATATAGAAAACAGTTTTATTAAATCATTTCATAACATTACAATGGGCCCTTGCCCGAAATCTCCATAAACATTACAATTCCATTTAGGGTCCCTGACCCGAAATCATATTTATTAACATAGGATCCCAGACCCGACATCATATTTATAACCCAACTGGGCCTCATGCCCGATTTTATAAACCGCTGGGCCCACGACCCGATTTTATAAACCACTGGGCCCACGGCCCGGATTCGTAAATCAACTGGGCCCCTGGCCCGATTATATAACTCAAATGGACTCCAAGTCCGAGGTTTTCAAAACAATTGGGCCTCAAGCCCGAGTTCATCTTTCCAATTTCAAAACCATTTCATCATATTATATCCAAGACCATAAACATGGAAAATCCGTGCAAAACTGGAAAAACCTCGATTTACGTGCAAGCACGTAAATCGCCTCGAAATACGTGAAACCGTATAATTTACCAATATCCAAATCAACATCATACAATCACAATCATAATCCATATAAAACAGTTAAGCATGCATAGAATTTATAAAACCAAAGTCCACTCACAGACCGTTTAACGATACGCCTCGATACGCGTGCCATAGGCCTTCCAGGGCCATACCACTATCACTGGGACTTTCAAACCTGTCCAAATCACACCCAAAGGTTACTACTAATCTATGCAAGTCCATATTAAGAACCCTAAAATTTCCCGGAAAAGTCAACGTGTCCGGTACACGTTTCCCGAGGTGAAAACCTCGATTTGACCAACTTAACGATCTCCAATCGACCCGAAATCACCGCCATTGGATCCGGATCGTCGAAACCTTTAAAATAGTTCTAGTCCCACCTAAAAGTCATCATGAAGAGTAAGTCAACGGGTAAAAGTCAACGAGTAAAAGTCAACTCGTCGGCGACCGAGTCAACTCGCCGGAATTTCTCGCCGGAAAACTCCATTGATGCTCCAAACTTCAAACTTCGATATCTCACTCGTTTCTCAACCAAATTGGACGTTCTACCTATGTAAATCCATCTACTCGAGCCAAGGATTCTAAAACTCAACCCAGAAAATTCAGAAAGTACCTGGATTTTATGTTATGTCCATTCAAAGTTTCGGCCAGATTTCTAAACATCATTCCGACCACCTCCAACGTCCAAATCCGTTCCAAATTGAACCTACAAGGTCAAGGGAGCTCAAGGAACATAACCTTAGGTTTAGAATCGATCAAAAACCATTAAAACCAAGTCCACCATTTTTGAACTAAAAATAGGATTTTCGGGTTTACCTACGAAACTCCGGCCACCGTGCATGACAGTCCTTGTCATGGCCACCATTTGGTTCGTCTCAATGTCCTCTCCAACTTTCCTTTTCACTGTAATAGCATTCAATGAGGTTTTGTGGTTTTAGAGGGAGGTTGGGTGTTTTGGTTTCTTGAAGAACGATGGGAAAATGATGATGAAGATGACGTATGGCGGGGTCAAGCCGTTGGCTGGAGGTAAAGTAGATAAGTGAGGGTGGTGGTCATCTGAGTGTTTGGTCTGGGGTGATGGTTCTTCACGGGTGAAATGAGAATGGGAGAGGGAGATGGCTGATCAGATTAATGAGAAGGAGGAAGTGGAATGAATGGTGCAGATTCAATCTTAAGAATCAAATGGACGGCTAAGATTAATGGAGAGATAAAATCATATTTTAATTCATTAGTGGAGACATGATCCAGATTTAGGGCCTTAAAACAACGGATGAGTGACAAGTGTCACTCATCCAGGTGTCCACAATCATAGGTCACTGTTCAATATTTTAATATTATTTTAATCGAAGCCTCGGTTCGTTAATTCGTTCACGTGACCATAACTTCGCCGTCGAAACTCCGATTTCGGCATGCCGCCTGTCATTGGATTCGTATCGACGAGACCTACGTAACGGTCCTTGGCCCTCATCCATCGGACCTCCCGGTCAAAAAGTCATCATTTGGCCCCAAATACTAGAAATTACCAAAATGCCCCTCGACTTCCGAACATCATAACTTCTTCCTCGAATGTCGGAATCGAACGTGCCACCTGTCTATGAACTCGTGACGTCTTGAACTACGTCACGGTCATCGGTCAAAGTACATTTGACCGCCCGATCAAAAAGTCAACATTTTGCCAACGACCAAGGGCAAAACGGTCATTTTGCACATTTTGTCCGTTTTCGCCCTACTAATCACCGATCAACCTCACTAATCAAGATTAGACACTAATCAAGATTAGACACTAATCAAGATTAGTCACTAATCTAATTCCGGAATTCGGGACGGGTCGTTACAACCTTCTTACACAATGACTGCGCTCTGGCATTGTCCCATCACATACTACTGTCTGCGCTCCAACCATGGTTCAGACCCTAACCGTCCGTCACCAGGCGAACTTCAATCCATCACAATCTCTATCCTCATACTCAAGACAGATCATACCACACATTACATATCCAACCTAGATCGTATACTCCCCTCACATATCCAAGAAAGAGGTTGGATAATCATTTCGACCCATGAGACAATTCTCCCCAATGACAGCCAGACCTCGGTCTACTTACCTCAAGGTCGCCACAATCACCTCAGTCATCTTGATCTACCGTGAATGCACTATAGGTCCAAGGTAGTGGACACTCTCGTCACATCAGGTGACGCAAAACACTATCTGCTAAAGAGTCACACTCAGTGACCTCGGAATATCTATCTCCAATGCGGAATCAAGCACTCCTCTCAACGTCTCAGTCACAACTTCTCTTGATTCCAAAGTTCCAAATCACGTTAGAAACATGTTTCTATTCCAATTACAGAGCTCCCTCATCTCATGAGCATTCCCGCGTCCTATAGGCAAACGATTTCCAAGTCCCCAACTCAGGAGATATGGTCAACCGCAGTTAACCAAAACCAATCCGCAATGGACTCTAAAGTCCTCAGCTCAATCGGACACCATCCACGCATCTGTGAATGTCGTTTATGTAGGTACACTCATTCTGAGTGGAATTCACATGATTCAAGCTTAAACCTTGTATACTATTTACGGATGTGCATAAACGGCTTCCAACACTCGCATCTCGTACCTTTAATCAACCTAATCCAACTCTGACTCACGGAATTGGTCGAAATCTATTGGCATCGGTCGATAGGCTAAACAGATCGCAACGTCTGTCATGATCTGAAGCCAAATCTCTGCATACTACCATATCTGACCAACCGACCCATACGTCATGTGACGTCACTCATGTCATCCATTTATATATTTTCATCTGAATGCCACTTAGGCATTTCAATCTTTAACGTTACTACTCTTGGGTACACACTCGCTCCCCAAGTCTCGTATCATCAGGGAACTAGTCACCAAACCAAGTACTCCTAGTGCCTCGTACTGAGCCACTCGGGATCCTCTCTGTCCCGCTCAGTGCCCACCGAACTCACATGCTCGCCCCTCTAGGAACTACTACTATTCCGTCTGCATACTGGTTCGCATGTCCCAACTCTACGGGATCAACTCCAGTACTTACACTCCTATAATCCATCCAAGGATAGCTAGGGCACATGTCACTCATCCAGGTATATCCTGCTCGTCACAGTCACCTCACAGAGGTAGCATGGCAAGTATGCCAACACCCCAAAGTCCAACACTTCATCCTGCGATCGCACTCGGTCGTAACCGAGCCAACTCCCAAAACCATTACTCGTACCGTACGTCACTCACGCACCCCGTATCATCGTTAGGACTGATGAATCCCATCGTCACAATCGTCACAGCAACCTAAGTCCATCCAACTCGATAAGACTCAATCACGTCCATTGATAGAAGTGTCTACCACTAATTCGTGCAGATCAATCTCAGAAACACTCTGGTATTGAGACTTCAAATCCATGCGGCCAACTCACCAGTGGTACCAACCACTCCACACGCAACATCCACCAATCGGTCCACCTCAGGATCCAGTCGACAAGTACCACACTCCTAGTAATTTTTCCAATCAATCACCTACTAGGGTTATCACAAACCTGGCTGCCCACTGCAGCCCAACCATCATGACCGATCCCTCGCTCACGACTCCAAAGAGTTGTCATACTCCAATACTGGTAGGTGTCCAATCACCCAATCGCCAAAATCTGAGGATCTCGTCCCCTCGTAACTCTACGGTGCCTAACATTGCACCACTGCTACACGTCGTAATCGTATCCTATCGTGCCACACGACAACCATTCCGGGGCATCTCTTGCCAGTCGACATCCCTGTGGGATTCGACACACCGAAGTATGGCAACACATGCCAAATAGGGTCAAAAGCTCCTATTCTGAACAATCTCACTCAGGTCAACCATGACCTCAAATGCTCTCTGCAGCACACTCTCTGATCCAACATGACACGACCGACAACGGTCTCGACTCTCAGGTTGGCATACGGTGTCTACTGGCCCACTGGATCCTATCCATAAGTGACACTATGACTCTAAGCCGTTGGATTAACATGAATATTGATCCTACTCGGGATCCACTTCCTCGAAATACGCAGCATCTAATGCTAATCGAACCTCAAACTATCGCACCCACGTGCCCAACACCATCTAACTAAGGTTCGATTCTACCGAATCCTCATACTAATACTCTAACTATCAGGTTGATGACGGGCTATTACGACTGCAGAGACATCACATCCTCGACATGCGCACACTCTGAGAGAAAAACACGCTCTGATACCAACTGGTACCAGAGTACCATGAGTATCATATGAGCCAACCTGCTCTGACAGCAACTTGTCAGGACCCTCCCCAAATCCTCCGAGATTATCGTGGGACGTGCCTGCTTCTGTCTGACACGAAGTGTCAAACCAGGGATAATTCTGTCTCTAACCTTCACCGGGGCTTCCAAAGTACGCCAGGATCACAGGAGGAGGAGTGTGATGTCTCAGTGTCTGCTACAGCCCGCATCCGCGATCAACCTGAAGGGCATTCAAAACCACGAAAACTGTGAGTGGACAAAACAAATATTTTAATAAAAATATTTCATCGAAAGATATTTATGCCCTTCACTAAAAACATATGCATGCATTCAAAAATCATTTACCAAAACGTTCATAAAACCATTTGAAAACATTCTCAAAACCTTTCAAGGGTTCATGCCCGGTCCCCATAAACCGTCATGAACAATAAAAACCTTTCAAGGGTTTATGCTAGTCCCCATAAACCGTCACGAACCATAAATCCAGTTATGGGTCCCCGACCCGAAATCACAATCTTAAAACATGGAACATGGGGTCTCTGCCCCAAATCACTTTCCGTAAGAACCTCATACGTATAGACATACGTATAACCCATATGCGGCACTTCCGACAAGATGCCAACTCGGGGAACACAGCCCCTAGGGAACACATCCCCGATATATGTCACGATTCATCTCTATACTATTGTGCACACTACTCGGGGTCTCACTTCGAGTCTACCCCCAGGAATTCTCCATGTGGGAGGCTCTATCTTCGGACCTAGTCCGATCATCTCTCCGGAATCTGGTCCGGGATCACATCATAACTCCCACTCCTGGAACGGGATCCCAATGGGGATACCCATTCTGGTCTGTGGATCGTGACTCTCTAGGTCGACGGCTGGAGGAGATCAAATAAATCATATGGAAGGTATATATACATTTTCCAAAACACTTTCTTTCTCAAAATACATTTCAACGGGGTCTCATACCCGATTCATCTCAACAGGATTCCTTGAATCCGATTCAAATCAATTTCACAGGCCTTGGCCTAAATCCACAGTTCAACAGGGTCTCATGCTCGAATTCTCATTTCATAAATCGAACTAGGACTCAAGCCCGATTTCACAATCAACTGGGCATCTAGCTCGATATTACGAATAACTGGGCCCTAAGCCCGAAACCATAACTCAAGGGGCCTCCAGCCCGATTTCACAACCAAAGGGGCCCTAAGCTCGATGTTATAACCAATTGGGACTCAGGCCCGATACCATAGTTCAAATGTGGCTCAAGCCCGAATCGTAAACCAACGGGGCCCTCGGCCCGATCGTATAACTCAAATGGACCCTCGATCGGATTCCTCGTCAAATCAAATGGACTCCAAGTCCGAGAGTTCATATTTCCAAATCCAAAATCCGTTCATTAAATCATCATTGAAAACGCAGTACGTAAAGGTACGACATAAAACCAAAAACCTCGAAAAACGTGCAAATATGTCGATCCTACCCTACCAAAAAGAAATGCACTCATGGCATCACAAAACATGTTCTAAAAAAATTATAAAACATTTATACATGCATCAGTTTAGAAAGAAGGGTCCACTCAAAGACCGTCCGAAGCCGCGCCTCGATACGTGCGCAATAACCATCTCCCGGGCCAATCGTCGCCTCCGGGGTTCTTGAACCTATCCAAATTAATTTAGAGGGTTACTAACTACTTAAATAACCCCTCAATAAATCCCCGTAATTTTTAACTATTTTTAAACCCGATCCTAAACCATCGGACAACCCGAACTATATCGAGACGATGTCCGATCGACTCGAAACCAGTCCCAAAATGTTCATTACATTGAATAAATGATTTGACATGTTGGAACTGTAACGACCCGTCCCAAATTCCTAGATTATATTAGTGACTAATCACGATTAGTGAGGCTAATCCGTGATTAGTTGGGCGAAATCGGACGAACGATGCGAAATGACCGTTTTGCCCTTAGTTGTGGTAAAATGTTGACTTTTCATTCGGGCGGTCAAATGGACTTTGACCGATGACCGTGACGTAGTTCATGACGTCACGAGTTCATAGACAGGTGGCACGTTCAATTTCGACGTTCGAGGAGGAAGTTATGACGTTCGGAAGTTTATGGGCATTTTGGTAATTTTGGTTAAAAGGGCCAAATAGTTGACTTTTTGACCAAGAGGTCCGATGGCCGAGGGCCAAAGACCGTTACGTAGATAAGGATGATACGAATCCGTAGACAGGCGGTACGTCGAATTCGGACGTTCGACGGCGAAGTTACGGTTCACGGAAGTTCAAGTGCACTATTGCACGAATTACGAAACGAGTTAACTTTTGGACTTTAGTGGGGTCCAGATATTTAATGGAGGCCCAATGGATGAGTGAAAAGTGTCACCCATCCAATGGACACCTAAATTGATTCATGCACCGTGCATTCCATTCCATTTCTTCATTCAAACACACACACCCCTCCCATTACCCGATCTCACTTTCTCACCCAAACCATTCACCCAAAACCCATCCAACCTTCACTCAAGGGACCAGGACTGAGACCAGGGATGGAAGAGAGGACAAGAGGAGGTGGTTGCCGGCCAGAACCACCGTCCACGGAGGCGATAGGAGGAGAAACCCGCGAGGTACCCCGATTAGCCCATTTTGATCCATTTTTTCATTTTTGACGTTTTGGGTCGGTTTTAATGGTTTTAATGAATCAAATAGGTTGTTAGGAAGTTATTAATAAGGTTTCTATGGTGGTTGGACGGCTGTGAAGCCGTGGGTGATTTTTGGAAACTTTGAACCGTTTGGTTCAAAATCAAACCATAGGATTTAGGTGTTTTTCGCTAGGTTTAATGATTGGAATAGATAGGAAACATGAAAATAGGAATTATAGGATTGATTGGGGTTGAAATCGGACCAAAACAAAGAGGGGAAAACGCTGAACCGGTCACGCCGGTTCAACACAGTGACCGGTCCAGTTTCAGGAAAAAAAAACCGGTTTTCTGAGGTTAGTGATGATGAATAGTGTTTTTTACCTTCTAGGGGCTTATGAGGACGAGTGGACCATAATTTTGGAAAGTGTTCAACACGTAAAATCTTCTATTCGATGTAACGAAGATTTTGGGACTGGTCTCGTGTCAATCGGACATTGTTTCGATAGTTTTCGGGGTGTCGGAAGGTTTAGGGTCGGTTTAAAAATAGTTAAAAGTTCGGAAAAATTACGGGGCTTTGGTAGGAGGTTAATTAAGTAGTTAGTAACCTTCTATTAAAATTTGGACAGGTTTGGGAGTCCCGGTGATGGTGATAGGCTCGGGGAGCCGTATGGCACGCAAATCGAGACGGCATCTCGAACGGTCTGTGAGTGGACCTTGTTTTCTAAATTGGTGCATGCATAAATATTTATTATATGTTTTAAATACTTGTTTGTGATTCCATGAGTGCATTTTGATGTGTGGTTACGTATAGGCACGTATTTCTAGGTTTCGGCCATATACGGTGCCTATACGAGTCTGTATGTCTTTATTGGTCTAAACGAAATGGTTTTGGATTTCAAATGGATAAACTCGGGTATGAGACCCATTTAGTTTTATCTCGGGCATATGACGCTATTTACGATCTTCGGGTCTAAATCGTGGTCGCGACGGGTGCTTTGTGCTTGGCGATCGACGATACGACGCTCGCCTCCGGATTGGGATGTGTTCCTTCCGGAGAGGTCACGATGCACGATTCGTGGTCGGGCAACCTGGGGAGGTTCGACTTCGGAGTGCTGACGGTTCAGGATATCGATCGGTGATGAGTGCACCATGATCTTGTGATGGTCGCGTCGGTTGATACGTTCACGGCGACATACCAGGATTGAGGGCGGTCCTGGATGGATGGTTGCACGCATCACTATGATCGGAGTCGTGACTGACCCTTAGATATCGGGCGCAGTGCCCAGTTGAGTCATATGTTCGGGCATGAGACCCAGTTGTTTTACACTGATGATTTCGGATCAGGGACCCTAGATGGATTTCCAAGTTCATGGCGGTTTATGGGAACCGGCATGAACTCTGGAAAGGTCATTGTGGTTCATGACGGTTTATGGGAACCGGTATGAACCTTTGTCAGGTCATTATGGTTCATGACGTTTTATGGGAACCGGCATGAACCCTAGTTAATGGATGTTATGGATCATGACGGTTCAAGGGAACCGGGCATGAATGTTTATGTTATGTATATATATGTATTCATATACCTTCCTTTACTTCTATTATCTCCTCCGGGGAGGGTCGTTGGCCTGGGTGGACCCCGGAGTAGTCACGGAGCACCGACTGAGTGGAGTCACCCTTGGGTTCCTTACTCTCAGGAAGGCTATGATTACTATTACCTCGGGTAGGGTCAGTGGTCTGCGGACATTGATCTTGACTTTGAGAAGACTCTGATTGAGACCTGGGTAGCACGCGCGTAGCTTTGGAAACCGTGACAGGATTGGTTGTGTGAATTATATGTATATATGATGTATGTTATATGTATATATGATGTATGCTATATGATATATGAGGTATGCTATATGATATATGATGTGTGTTTACACAGGTTTTGGGCAGTGGCCCGTGTACTTGATTTCATTATGGTTTTTCTGGATAAATGGTTTTCGAATGCATGCATGCTTTTTAGTGAAGGGTACAAATGTCTTTTCTTATAAACTGTTTTTATAAATTCTTGTTTTGTCCACTCACAGCTTTTAATGTTTTACCTACCCTTCAGGTTGACATCGGATGTGGACTGTAGCAGAGACCGAGATATCACATACTTCCTCCGGGTCCTGGCGTACTCTGATAGCCCGAGAGGGCAAAGGTCGGAAATATCCCTTGTCTGACACTTCGTGTCAGACAGGAGCAGGGTCATCCCGCACTAATCCCAGGGGGATTGGGATGGGTCCTGTCAGGAACCTTCCCTAGAAAGTGGGCCATGTGCCCACATGTGCGGACAACAGCCCCTGCGCGTGGGAGCCACGCGCCGTTGCACTATTCTTCTTCTTCCTCGGTCAGACCGGTCCGAACCAACCAGTCCAGTTTTTCCTGCAAATCTGGTTCCCCTGGACCGGCGTGTCCGGTCCAATGCTATCCCATCTTCATTTTTCATCCTTTTTCTTCCTAATCAATCCTAAACTTCCTAATTTGATCTTAGAAACCTATTTGTGAAAACCAATTCACCCAAAACCCATAAAAATTGTAACGACCCGTCCCGAAAGTTGGGATTAGATTAGTAGCTAATGATGGATTAACGAAGATAATCGGTGATTAGTTGGATACTTTCAGACGGACGACGCCGAATGACGATTTTACCCTTAGAATGGGCAAGATGTTGACTTTTAGTTCGGACGGTCAAATGGACTTTGACCGATGACCGTGATGTAGTTCGGGACGTCACGAGTCCGTAGACAAGTGGCACGCCCTATTCCGACATCCAAGGAAGAAGTTATAATGATCGAAAGTTTGAGGACATTTTCGTAAATTAGTTAAAAGGAGGAAAATTGTTGACTTTTCAAACGACATGGCACTTTCACGTAATTCGAGGACCGTTAGGAAGGTCTCGATCTCCTGATTACAATGACAGGCGGCATGTGTCGATTGGAGGTCAGACGGTTAAGTTACTGGTCTAGGAACTCGAGTGGCAAAATGATAATTTGTGCATCTAGGGGCATTTTGGACATTTCCTGCATCGGGATTTGTGCCCAATCAGCAATGGACACTTGGCTTACTTGGGAGGTATGCCCACCAGGATTTGGACACCTGGCCAATTCCTAGAGGCTTCCAGCCTTCTCTCACGGTTAAACCCACATGTTTTAATTGGTTTGTGTAACCGTTCAAATGAATAAAACAGGGATTGAGACTAAGACAACCAGCAATCGATTTCCAGAAAGTGTGTGAGAGTTGAGGGCTCTGTTTTTGAGTGAGTGAGTGCAGGTGTTTTAGTGTGATTAAGATAGCTTGGAGGGTCGAGTGGTTGTGTGTGAAATGAGGGGAAACCAGAGAACAAAACAGAGGACACTGTGCACAGTTGTGCACCTCGATCGATCGACCCATCAAAATTGGACGTGTGGTGGTGTTCAGCAACTTGTGAGGAGTCTTTTAGACTCAGTGGAGCACGGCGGAGCTCACGGTGGTGGTTAGGGAGCAGGTAAATTTCTTGGCCTACTCTGTTTTCTCTATTTTCCAGTTTTGATTTAAAACTAAAGTCGTGGATTTTGGTGATCTGTTGAAGTGTTCTAGTGTTCCTATTAGCTCTAGGAAGGTGTTAGTGACCTTAAGGATTGAACCAGAGCCTTGTGGAGGCCACGGATGGCCGGAGACAGGCCCTGGTATTTTCCGGGTTTTTCTTCGATTTTGGGAGGTAAAGATCAGGCCGTTAATTCGTGTCTTAGACAATGGGATAGGTTGGTTAGAGTGGGACGATTATAATGGTGAACAACGGGTTGAAAATGGACTGGATTTGAGGGAGAACCGGCCTCGTCGACTCGGTTCGATCAGATCGATCTGGACCGGTCTGAACCAGGTTGGCTGGAAGTTGAAGGTGAACAGTGCCTGGGCGCGTGAGGGTGCGTGGGGCATGTTCTAGGGAAGTGTCCAACATGGGTTTTACTTGTATCGATGTAACGAACATGTTGGCGTTGGTTTCGAGTCAATCGGACATTATCTCGATATGTTTCGGAATGTCTGAAAGTTTTAGGGCTCGGTTAAAAATAGTTAAAAATACGGGAAAATTATGAGGCTTAAGTATGACCTTTGTGAAGTAGTTAGTGACCTTAGTATGAGATTTGGACAGGTTTGGAAAAGCCGAGGATAGCGGAATGGCCGGGAACGGCGTAAGTATCGAGGCGACGTCGGAATGGTCTGTGAGTGGACTTCGCTTTCTAACTTACGATGCATGCATATATGTTTTTATATGTTTTCTAGACGTGATTCTATGATTTTCTTTATGATCTTGATGGTTTACGGTTTTGCACGTTTTTCGAGGTATTTTACGAATTTTCATGTTTTACGAGATTTCACACGATCCTGTGATTTGACTGTGGTTTTAATAATTTGATTTCAAGGATTTGCAAAAGGGTTTCGGAAAAGTGATTTCGGGCTTGGAGCCCTGTTCATGAGCCTTCGGTTTTAAAATTGGATTTCAGATTTGGTTTTTGAGGTTTGGAAAGGAAGTATGGATTTGGGTTCGGGACGATGGTTCCGAATGCTGGCTTACAGAATCGTTGTTGCGAATTCGACTGTGGATTTTTTGTGATTTTCACTGATTGAATGAAAAATGGTTTTGGGTTTAAAGACCTAGAAAAGAAAAGAAAAACCCACTGGATCTGGTTTTGAGTTTAAAGACTCGGATTGATTGATAGGGGGGAGGACCCTGGATTGATATGTTTTGAGTTTAAAGACTCGGTATATGTTTTGAGTTTAAAGACTCGGTGATTATGATACCCCCCGAGGCCTGTGATTGTGTTTTGATTTTAAAGACTCGGATATCCCGAGAAGGCCTGGCTATTTGCGCATTGTGTTTTGAGTTTAAAGACTCGGGCGCACTTGAGATCCAGTAACTAGTATGATTGATATATTTTCACTGGTTTTCACTAGTTTTGGGCGGTGGCCCGGATGAGTTGGATTTGACGAGTTTTGGGACTGAGTTCCCGGATTTGAGATTGATTTGAGATTTGAGGCTGAGGCCTGGATTTGAATAGCTGATTTGACTCGGGTTTCTAAATGGTTTTCTTTGATATGAGTGGTTTCATGACTTGGATTTGATATGCATGCATTGATGGTGTTTTTTTAAATGGAGGGTATAAATGTAATTGTTTAATTGAACTGTTTTTGAATTACACTTTATTTTTGTCCACTCACAGTCTTTTCGTGTTTTCGATACCCTCTAGGATGTTGCGGCACGGGATGTTGATCGAGAGAGACGGAGACATCACACCCGCGATCCACAGTAGTTCGGTATACTCTGGGAAGACCGGTTACTTTTCGCAAGGTTGGTTCGAGAATCCCTTGTTCGACTTACATGTCACATGCAGGTTGGACGTGTAACGACCCGCCCCGGGAAATTAGGGCTAAGACAGTGTTTAAGATGAGATTAGTGAGCTTAATCGGGGGTTAGTTGGTGAAGATAAGGTCGTTAGCCTAGAAAGACGATTTTGCCCCTAGTTTGGGCAAAAAGTTGACTTTTAGTTCGGGCGGTCAACTGGATTTTGACCGATGACCAGGACATAGTTTAGGACGTCACGAATCCGTAGGCAGGTGGCACGCCCGATTCCGACATCCGAGGAGGAAGTTATGATATTCGGAAGGTTGAGGGCATAACCGTAATTTGTCTAAATTAAGGGGAAAAGTTGACTTTTTGGACGATCGGGTTTTGGCACATTGACCTAGGACTGTTAGCTAGATCTCATCGTCCTGAGTTCGATGACAGGCGGCACGTATTCATCGGACTTACGATGTGTGAGTTACGGGTCTAGAAAGTTAGTGGCACAATCGTAATTTTGGGATTCAAGAAGGGGCATTTTGGTCTTTTGCACTTGGGATTTGTGCAACAGAGAGGGACAAATGGAAGGCTAAGATTGAGCCACTTGTGAGAGAGAGAGAGAGAGAGAGAGAGAGAGAGAGAGGATTGTGACGTGTAGCAAGGGCCTAGTGGCTTCTAGGTTTGTACACGGTCCCAATTATTTGGGGTAATCGTGCAGGTGTGTGTTGTGTGTGTGTTCGAAGAACAGAAAACAGAGGGGGAGATTGAGAGGGAATTGAGAGGTGATCGTGAGTGTTGTTGTGTCTTGGTGAGGGGGTGAGTGACCAGAGAGTGTGGGAGAGTTAGGGAGAAGGTTAGGAGGTGCGATGGTGGTGTGTGTGTGAGTTGTGAGCCACGGGAAAATCAGAGGAAACAGAGAAGAGGTGAGGAGTGTTGGGTGGTGGTTCTGCCGTGTTCGATCAATCGACGCTGGTGGTGGTGTTCAAAGACAAGAGTGGAGGCTTAGGAACCCAGTGGACACGGCGGAGCTCACGGTGGAGAGCAGGACGTAGGTAATTTCTTTACTTTCCTCTCTGTGCTCTGTTTTTCCGTCTAGGTTCAGATGCCAAGTCGTGGCTTTTAGGGTTGAATCGAGGAGTCTAGTGAGGTCTGGGGGACTCAGTAGGGTCCTAGGTAGCTGCTGGTTGTGCAGCCGTGATGGAGGAGTACACGGCGGGGGCTAGAACGACGGAGAGTACCATGTGTGCTCTGTTTTATTCGTTTTGCTTTAACGTTGAGTCATGGGTTTTGAGTACGAATCGACGGTTTTGGTGAGTTGGGTGAGGTTCAGGAAGGTCCTAGGAACCGTCTACGGTGGTTGTCGTGACGGGGGAAGACCTGGTTGGCCGGGAGGAAGAACAGGGGACTGGTTCCAGTTTTGTTCGAGTTTGAGTAGAGGACCTAGAGGCTGAGTCGAGGTGTTTGGGTGAGGGGAATGGATAGCTTAGGACAGGACGAAGAGGATGGTGAAGAGAGGAGTTGATTTGGTGCAGGCACGGCGGAGAACCGGTCACGCCGGTTCGAGTTGTAGGGACTGTTTCGAACCGGGTCGACCAGAGGTTGCTGGTGACACTGTAGCTGGCGCGTGAGGACCACGCGTAGCCACTTTGGGTGGCGCGTGGGGGCACGTGCGGCGGCGGTTGGGGAATTGGTCAACATGGTTTTTGGTCTAGGTGTTGTGATGAGTCCATTGGAATTGGTTTCGGATTGTTCGGACGTCGAATAGAAGTAGTTCCACGAGGGTGAAGGTTTAGGGTTCCGGTTCGTTACGTTTAGGACCCAGGGAATTTTTGGGGGAAATTAGGTGGACTTTCATAGACGTGTTAGTAACGTACTTTGGCGGTTGTTGACAGGATTGGGACTTCCCGAGGAAGCTGAGGATCGCACGGGACGCGATTGACGCACACGCAAGTTGTGAGTGGACTGTTTGTTTTCTAACTAAGCATGCATAACTGTTTTATTTATTTAATTATGTTTTAAACATGTTTTGTGCTTTCACTATATGCTTTCATGAATTATGTTTCTATGCTCTGCTCTACGTAATTATGTTTTCTATAACTGATCGGATTTGTACGTACTTCGAGAATAATGGTTTTTGTGATGCCTTTGCGTATGGTTTCGGATGAATGAATATGCTTATACGCATTCTGCTAATTGAGATTTGTGGGATGATTTGAGGTTGGATTTGAAATTCGGGAGGAATTCCCTTTGTAAGTAAATGCGATTTTGGGTTTTTGGAAGCTTTCCAGTTGGGTTTTGGTTTTCGGATTTTGATGATTTTCTTATTTATGTGAAAAATGGTTTTGAGTTTAAAGACTCGGAAAAACCTACTGGATCTGGTTTTGAGTTTAAAGACTCGGATTGATATACGGGGGGAGGGCCCTGGATTGATGTTTTGAGTTTAAAGACTCGGTATGGATTTGAGTTTAAAGACTCGGTGATATTGATACCCCCCGAGGCCTGTGATTGTGTTTTAAGTTTAAAGACTCGTTGATATCCCGGGAAGACCTGGCTATTGCGCATTGTGTTTTGAGTTTAAAGACTCGGGCGCATTTGAGATCCAGTAAATGTGTATGATTGATGTTTTTCACTGGTTTTCGAATATTTTGGGATGTGACCCGAATAACTTGGTTTTATGGCTTTAAGGCCAAGTGCCAGACTTTGGTTTTGATTTCTGGTGATTTCTGCATGTTGTTTCATTTCGTACTACTGTTATTCTAAATTACTTGGTTATGCGTGCATGTTTTCAAACGGAGGGTGTAACCCTGGTTTATTTTTCATAAAGGGTTTTATAACTCCTTATTTTTGGTCCACTCACATTTTTAATGTTTTTAACACCATCCAGGTCATGGAGCTAGCGCGGGGTTTCGGCGTCGAGGCAGCGTCTGAGGCATAGAAATCACGAGAGCGATCCCGGAGTGTTTTAAAATTTTCCGTAGTGCGTGTACTCTGTGTATCGGTTTTCCTTCTTTTGTATTTAGTACTATGCTCTGTAAATTTTAACTTCGGGTTGTTTTAAAGTTCTCCTGCGTCTGACGGTGTATTTTAGTGGTTGTTTGGGTGTTGTGTCGGGGTGTCAGACGGGAGCAGGATTTACCTCGGTTTTTGGGGTGAAACCTGGGTGGGTCTTGACAGGACGTCAGTTTAGCCTTCGTGTCATGCGTAAGTTAGACGGGATCGGGATTTAGCCCTTAATTCCGGGGGATTAGGGGTGGGTCCTGACAAAAACCCACGGGTTCATTTTCCTCCTCACGGTTCGAGCTTGCCCAGTTCTTCCCTAGGCTTCCTCAATCATGAACCACCACCAAAATCATCCTATTATCTTCCTAACAACCCAATAAGCTCACTCTAAACATCCAAAACCGTCTTTAACGTGCAAAATCAAAATTAAAAGGAAAATGGGAAAAATCGATACCTTGCACGATTTGTCTCTGCCGTCCACGACGGTGCTGCTCCTGACGAGCCACCATCATCATCTTGCCTTCCCTTTAGTCTCTTGGTCCCAAACATGATCATATGGGGGATTGGGTTTGGATTGGAATGAAGGGTGCTCGGGTTTGGTGGATGGGGATGAAACAGAAGAGGGAATGAACGATGCATGTATGTAGGAATGTGGGCAATGGATGAGTGACACTTGTCACTTATCCATTGGGCCTGAGAAAATATCTAGGGCCCACTTGAGACAAAACTTAAGTCGTCTCGTAAAACGTGCAATAGTTCTCCGGAACTTCCGTGAACCCTAAGTTTTCTGTCGAACGTCCGAATTTGACGTGCCGTCTGTCTACAGATTCGTATCGATGCGATCTGCGTAACAGTCCTTGGCCCTCGACCATCGGACCTCCCGGGTCAAAAGTCAACTTTCTGCCCCTTTCAACCAAATTACCAAAATACCCCTGAACTTTCGAATGTCATAACTTCTGCCCGCTTTTATCAATGCCCCATCCTCACTCACCGCATAATCCTGTCGTTCCCCTGCTTCCACTTCAATTCGGAGAATACATAAGACAGGGTCTTGGAACTGAGCTTCAATTATCTGATCAAGTAGGATTGGTCGAACCTGGAAACTCGCTACCAAACTATCTTGGTTATCAAGTTTCAACATAGCACCAGACCGACGAAGCTCGACCAATAAGGGTAAATGTATCATCTTTAGATGGGCTATAGAATGCGCTGATTTCCGACTCAATGCATCTGCTACTATATTTGCTTTTCCTGGATGATATTCGATCGTGTAGTCATAATCTTTAAGCAGTTCCAACCATCTTCTTTGCCGCACATTCAACTCTTTTTGTGTGAAAAAGTACTTTAAACTTTTGTGATCCGTAAAAAGTTTACAAATGGCACCATATAAATAATGTCGCCAGATCTTGAGTGCATGCACCACCGCAGCCAGCTCTAGATCGTGGGTAGGGTAATTATGTTCATGCGGTTTTAACTGTCAATAGGCATAAGCAATTACCTTTCCATGTTGCATTAACACACACCCCAAACCATGCAAGGATGCATCAGTATACACGTCAAATTCTCCACTCTCGTCCGGAAGAACCAACACCGGAGCGGATGTCAACCGTTTCTTCAATTCTTGAAACTTCGCTCACAAGCTTCATTCCAAATGAACTTAACTCCCTTTCTGGTCAATTGGGTAAGTGGAGCGGCAATAGTAGCGAATCCTTCGACAAAACGTCTGTAGTAACCGGCCAATCCCAAAAAGCTTCTCACTTCGGTTACTGTCTTCGGTTGTTCCCATTTTGCAACTGCCTCAATGTTCTGGGGGTCAACACAAATACCTTCTGCAGAAATCACATGCCCCAGAAATCCCACACTAGTTAACCAAAATTGGCACTTACTTAACTTCGCATATAGCTTGTTCTCCATCAGTGTCTCAAGTACAAGTCTCAAATGTTTCTCATGCATCTTTTTACTCTTGGAATACACCAAAATATCATCAATAAACACAATGACAAACTGATCCAGATATTTCCGGAATACTCGGTTCATTAAATCCATAAATGCTGTTGGGGCGTTAGTTAACCCAAACGGCATTACTAGAAACTCATAATGACCATACCGAGTCCGGAAGGCTGTTTTTGGAATATCTTCTTCTCGAATCCTCAACTGATGATAGCCAGAACGGAGATCAATCTTCGAGAAGTACTTAGCTCTCCTTAATTGGTCAAACAAATCATCAATCCGGGGCAAAGGATACTTATTCTTGATTGTAACCTTGTTGAGCTGTCTATAATCCATGCATAATCTCAAACTGCCTTCTTTCTTCCTTAGCACGGGGGCTCCCCATGGTGATACGCTCAGTCGAATGAACCCCATGTCAATTAGATCTTGTAGTTGTACCTTCAGTTCCTTCAACTCAGCTGGGGCCATACGATAAGGAGTCAATGAAATGGGTCGCGTACCAGGGATCAAATTAATAGTGAACTTCACCTCCCTATGTGGTGGTAACCCTGGCAAATCCGCGGGAAACACATCCGGAAACTCACATACGATGGGGATGTCTTCGGCCTTAGCTGGGGTATCCCGTACATTAATCACCTGTGCTAAATAGCCCTGGCAACCTCTTCTCAACAATTTCTCTGTAGTAAGGGCGGATATGATTTTGGCAGGTAGTGCTCTCCGATCTCCCTGAAACACCACCTCCGGTAACCCTGGGCTTCGGAGTAGTACACTCTTCTCGAAACAATCAATTGAGGCATGATGGGTTGTCAGCCAATCCATCCCGAGAATAACATCAAAATCACATAAATTTAACAATATTAAGTCAGCTACTAGATGCACACCTCCTACCAATACAGGATAATCTCGTATCACTTGGTTGACTACATAAACATCACCGGTCGGGTACCGACTCCCATATCACAACCAAGCGCAGAAATCTCTCTATCAGCTGGTTGCATAAGTGCGAGAAACAAATGAATGAGTAGCTCCTGGGTCTATTAAGGTACGGGCATCATGACCAAAAATAGGAAGCATACCTATCACCACTCCCGGAGTTGCTCGGGCCTCCTATTGGGTTACTGCAAACACTCGAGCCTGTGGTCCTGAAGTCTGACCACATCCCCGTGATCCACCACGTCCGCGACCAACTCTGTTCCCTCCAGTCGCATCAGAAGTCGAGGCTGTATTTAAATTCTGCTCTGCTGTTCCCCGACCTGTACCACTGTTACCTGACCGGTATGGGCAGTTTCTTATAATGTGTCCAGGCTCTCCACAAGAAAAACAAGTCACTGAACTCGGCCGACTAGATCTCTCACTCTGTCTCGCAGTAGATCCCACAGATGTTCCACTGGACTGAGTTGTTGCCTGAGGTCGAACACCAAATCTCTGTGTACCTCCTCCACTACTATAACTCGGTCGAGTACCACCTGAAGATCCAGAACTAAAACCACCTCTTTTTGGCCATCTTTGATTCGGGGCTCCCTGATATTGTCGCTCTCGGCGCCGGCCGAAACCCGAAAACTGCTGTCGTACTGGTAATGTTGCCTCAACTCTAGCGGCAGCATCATATAACTCCCTCAAATTAGCAAACGATCCCACTGTTACAGCACCACGGATCCCATTCCTCAATCCCTGCTCAAACCATCTGCACTTATCTTCTTCATTAGCCATATACAGAGGAGCAAAATTAGCTAGGTTCAAGAACTTCTGTTCATAGTCAGCCACAAACATATTTCCTTGTTGCAGCTGAAGGAACTCCACTTCCTTGGCATTACGAAAGGAACGAGGATAGAATTGGTCTAGGAAACGATGCCGTAAGTCATCCCAACTCAGGGTGCTGGCATCCAATCCCGTCAACTGTAAGCCGCACCACCATCTATAAGCCTAACTACTCAGCATAAACGTAGCCAATGGAACCATATCTCCTGGTGGACATCCCATGATCTCAAAAATTCTCTCCAACTGGGTAATCCAGTCATAGGCTTCGTCTGGGTTGGTCTGGCCAGTAAAGCTAGTGGCCCCTAAACGTTGAGCTCTTTCGACATCTAGACCCTCTATCTCTTCGCCAGGCTGTGCATGAGGCTCGCGTCGCGGAGGCATATTGAGGTAGCTGCAAACAGAAACATATCAGTATAACAACACATGCACACCATGTGCCTGACTCAGACCGCAACCTATGCTCTGATACCAATTTGACAAGACCCGTCCCGATTATTCCTCGATAATCGTGAAAGATTCTGCTCCCGTCTGACCATGATTTTAAAATACCAAAAGTAGTCCAAATACATATATAATTACACAACACAACAAACACACACACATAGTCAGACCAGGGATAGGTACGTCTTTAGGACCGTTGACTACCTCAGTTGTCAACCGGTTTACAAAGCATAAAAAATATTTACAAACAAAGATCAAAATCCTACGCGGTCAGATACTTGAGTACGCAACGGTCTGTTTATTCTTCTGCCTCGATACGAGCCTCAGTACCTGTGCACGGGCCTAGAGGGTACAAAAACAGTAAAAGTGTGAGTGGACAAAAAGAAAGATTTAGAAAAACGTTTATCAAAATAGTCTTACCCTCCAGTTTTCACAAACATGCATGCATATCATATAAAACATGAGTTATATAAATCAAAGATAAAAGAAAACAGCTAATACAATGCAAAATCAATCATGATACCACCATCCTCCACATCCAATCTCAATATCCAATAACCCGTCACGATATCAATGCAACACGTGCAACTCGGGTGTCTCATGTCCGAGTACCTCCCCAAGATCAATGACGTCTGGGGTGATATC
The DNA here is from genome assembly GCA_032719365.1 of Prinsepia uniflora. NCBI lineage: Eukaryota > Viridiplantae > Streptophyta > Magnoliopsida > Rosales > Rosaceae > Prinsepia > Prinsepia uniflora. The sequence goes on along the minus strand of CM064870.1, from coordinate 9,348,622 downwards.
ATCTCCAGGATCAACGACGTCTGTAGGATATCATCATAAACTCACACTCCTGAGACTGAGCCTCCCCTCGGAGCTACTCATCTCCAGGCAGTGGATCGTGACTACTCCAAGATCTACGACGTCTGGAGGAGACCATCAAATCACTGAGGATGATACCAATAGCCAATATTCTCATTTCAAAACCATTTAAATCTCAAAATCAAATCAATAGTTCAACAGGGTCTCCGTCCGAAATATAGCGTTTTCAAAGCACAAGTAAGTTCCACAACTTCATTTATAACACAATGTCTAACACATAATTTATAAATCAATTTCCTCAATTAAATCATGTAACTTAATTTCAGAGTCAAAATCCATCTCAAATCTCAGGCCATCGCCCAAAATCACAATTTTATAATTTTCTCGAAAATCGTGCCCAAAGCAATATAAAATAATATAATATTCCCAAAATCTGGAAATCACCATACCACAGCATTAATCATAGCAAATCAATTTAAATCATATCATAAGCATTTAAAAGCAGTTAAAACATATATGCATGCATTTAGGGTAGAAAACAAAAGTCCACTCACACACCGTCCAGATTGTTCGGATTCGAGCTGTTCGTGCTCCTCCGACGTCCTGAAAGTATTCGGGCCTGTCAAACAAGTAATATCATATTACTAACTTGTTACATAGTCTCCTGTCCGAATTTCCTAATCGTCGGAATAATATTATATAATATTATTTTAAACGTAACTTATACGCTTTGGGTATGCAAAACTACTCTAAATTCATATCCGATTGATCCGAAACCAACGCTAATAGGTCCGTATCATCGAGAGCATCAAAAAGTGTGTTGAACCCTCCTTCAGATTCCAGGTCAAGCGCCCTCACGCGCCGCCGCAAGCGGCTGAGCGTGAAAGCCACGCGCCGTGAACAGTGCACTGCTACAGTGCTCCTTCCTCGCCCGTTTCTCTGATAAACGGGTCTGAAACCTGCGATCAGACCCGGTGCAAGCTCCTTTAATTCAAGCTTAATTATATCCGTTCTTTCACTCATTAATATCAGTTCAATCTAACTTGCAGTTCAGTAACTTCAATTTAATCAATTAAACCCTAAAACTCCTCGACTCAAGATGAACACCCGTCGGATCCTAATTCGGGTTTGACCCCAAATCGACCTGTTTCTTTCAATTGATCCCATCAGAAGCATCCTAAGTCCATTATAAACACAATTATGAAGTCAATTTCACAGTTTCTTACCTCCAAGTAATCGAACTCAAGCTCACGGTTTCGAAGAAGTCGCAGAGTATGTTCGTTACCAATTCTCCACCAATTTCCTTCCCAATCGATTCAGTTTGATTCGTTTAACTCCCAGAAGATGAAATATCACCCCAATTGCGATCAAAATCGTTCCAGAATTCAAATTCGATAATTTTTGGTGTTGGGTGATTTTCGGGTATTTTGTTCTCAGAGGTTTCCCGGTCCAATTTCTCCCAAATTTTCACTCAGGTCTCACTCAATTCCTCCCTTTTGTCCTCTATTTAGTCTCTCTCACTCTCTGGGATAGTTGATCGATCAAGGGAGAAGAAGATGTTCATGGTTTGTGTTTGTACTAACTATGGTTTAATATCCCTTCACATGGATTAATTAATTCTAATGGAAATCAAGTGCCACCAATCCTCATTAATAAGTGACACTTGTCACTTGATGAATTATATGACTCATTTGATGGAATGAATCAGCACATTACAAATCACTTGCACCGTTTAACTTAAATCCTTTGGATAAAATTACCATTTTACCCCCCTTAAGCACAATTACCATTTTGCCCCTACACTTCACAACCCTGTAACTTCTTCATCCGAACTTCGTTTTTGACGTGCTACCTGTCTACGGATTCAGCGTTCCGAGACCTACACAATGGCACAAGAAAAATGTACAAAAGGTATGCCAAACAAAAAGTCAACTTTTAGCCATATTCCTCTAGGGGTAAAAACGTCATTTTCACATTATTTTAATATTTTACAATTTTTTGATTTTCGGGGCGTTACAGAAGTGGGGGCATTTGTGGAACCCAAAAGCATCCTAAATATGTGGAGTTGCCATATGGCCCATAATTTTTGAAATGACCAAATTGCTCCTGGCAATAATACTACTGATTTGTAGACACCCACACATTAAATAATTTATTTACCAGCTAAATACGTTATTTAATCGGGTTAAAAGTCTCCGTACTATTAATATTCTCCCTGGGAGTTAATTGTCATTATTCTTAATAACGGATAATTAATATTAATATTAAATCACAATAATTACCATTATTATCATAATGAGCCATTATTACAATTATTAAATAATATATTTTATTAATAATATATTATTTATTAATTACAAATTCAACCGACCAATCAGAACGCTCCGAGGCTCCCAAGGTTTTCTTATAAATAGTAAAGCTCATTTCATTTCCAAGGTAATTCTGTTCAACGCTACTTAAGCTCTTGAGATTTCTCTTTCGAAGCTGACTTAAGCATTAGTGCGTTTTTGGTCAAACATCCCCCGGGTCTCGATCATTGAACAAACGATAACTTACTGTTTGCTTGTTTGTAGGGATCCTTGAGTCTTTTGAGTTTAAAAGACGAATTCTGCTTCAACACATCTTCACCTATACTCATACTGACAGGACCGGTCCCGATTATTCCTCGATAATCGTGAAAGATCCTGCTCCCGTCTGACCATGATTTTAAAATACCAAAAGTAGTCCAAATATATATATAAATACACAACACAACAAACAACACACATAGTCAGACCAGGGATAGGTACGTCTTTAGGACTGTTGACTACCTCAATTGTCAACCGGTTTACAGAGCATAAGAAAGATTTACAAACAAAGATCAAAATCCTACGCTGTCAGATACTTGAGTACACAATGGTCTATTTATTCTTCTGCCTCGATACGAGCCTCAGTACATGTGCACAGGCCTAGAGGGTACAAAAACAGTAAAGGTGTGAGTGGACAAAAATAAAGATTTAGAAAAACGTTTATCAAAATAGTCTTGCCCTCCAGTTTTCACAAACGTGCATGCATATCATATAAAACATGAGTTATATAAATCAAAGGTAAAAGAAAACAGCTAATACAATGCAAAATCAATCATGATACCACCATCCTCAACATCCAATCTCAATATCCAATAACCCGTCACGATATCAATGCAACGCGTGCAACTTGGGTGTCTCACGCCCGAGTACCTCCCCAGGATCAACGACGTCTGGGGTGATATCATCTCCAAGATCATTGACGTCTGGAGGATATCAGCATAACCTCACACTCCTGAGACTGAGCCTCCCCTCGGAGCTACTCATCTCCAGGCAGTGGATCGTGACTACTCCAGGATCTACGACGTCTGGAGGAGACCATCAAATCACAGAGGATGGTACCAATAGCCAATAATCTCATTTCAAAATCATTTAAATCTCAAAATCAAATCAATAGTTCAACAAGGCCTCTGCCCGAAATATAGCGTTTCCAAAGCACAAGTAAATTCCATAAATCCATGTCTAACATATCATTTATAATTCAATTTCATCAATGAAATCACATAATTTCAATTCCGAGTCAAAAGCCATCTCAAATCTCAGGCCATCACCCAAAATCACAATTTTATGATTTTTCTCGAAAATCGTGTCCAAAAGCAATATAAAATAATATAATATTCCCAAAATCCGGAAATCATCATATCACATCATTAATCATAGAAAATCAATTTAAATCATATCATAAGCATTTAAAAGCAGTTAAAACATATATGCATGCATTTAGTGTAGAAAACAAAAGTCCACTCACACACTGTCCAGATTGTTCGGATTCGAGCTGTTCATTCTCGTCCGATGTCCCGAAAATATTTCGGCCTGTCAAACATGTAATATAGGGTTACTAGAGTATCATATAATCTTAGGTACGAATTTCCTAACCGTCGGAATAAAATAATATTATTTAAACGTAACCTATACGCTTCGGATACGCAAAACTATCCTCAATTTATATCCGATTGACCCGAAACTAACGCCAATAGGTCTGTATCATCGAGAACATCAAAAAGTATGTTGGACCCATCTTCAAATTCCCGGTCAAGCGCCCTCACGCGCCGCCGCAAGCGGCTGTGCGTGACAGCCACGCGCCGTGAACAGTGGCTGCTACAGTTCTCTCTCGCCCGTTTATCTGGTAAACGGGTTGTAGACCCGCGATCAGACCCGATTCGGTTTCTACCAATTTGAACTCAATTCTTTTTCGTTCTTTCACTCATTAGCATCAAGTCAATATGAATTAAGGGTCTGTGAATTCAATTTCATCAATTAAGGTCCTAAATCCCTCGACTCGACCTCGAAACCCGACGGGTCCTAACTCGGGTTCTACCCCAAAATCGACCTATATCATTCAATTGATTATACCATAAGCATCTAACCTTTATTCTAAGTACAAAATTGGAATCAATTTCACAATTCATTACCTCCAAGTAATCGAACGCAAGCTCAAATTTTCAGAACGGTTGCAGAGCCTGTTCGACACCAATTCGCCTCCAATTTTTGTTCCAGTTGATTGGGTTCGAGTCGTCTAGTTCCCAGAAGATGCAATATCACCTCAATTTCGATCGAAATCGTGTCAAAAATTAAAATCGAATTTGGGTCCTTCAATGGTTGTTTCGGGTATGCCCAGTATGGTTCTAGCTGGGTTCTCTTGCTTTCCTCTCGGTTTTTCTCTCCAAATTGTCCCTAATCTCTCACTCAATTGCACTTAATTCCACTGAAAATCGATCAAGGTGAAGGGAGAATGTTTTGGGTTCTCTCTGTTTTTGTTGTTCTTAGTCGACTACAGTACAAAGCAATGGATTAAGTTGATTAATGGTATTTAGTTAGGTTAAGAAACAGCTAAGCATCCCTGTGCCACTAATTTGTTTCTCAACATAGGCAGGTGTCCACAACTAGTGTAAAAGGTGGTGAATCAGCAATTAAATGGATGAATCAGCCCTCAGACCGTTTAACTCAAAGCCTTTACATAAAATTACCATTTTACCCCCTTAAGCACAATTACCATTTTGCCCCTACACTTCACAACCCTGTAACTTCTTCATCCGAACTCCGTTTTCGACGTGCCACCTGTCTACGGATTCAGCGTTCCGAGACCTACACACTGATACAAGAAAAATGTACAAAAAGTATGTCAAACAAAAAGTCAACTTTTAGCCATGTCCCTCCAGGGGTAAAAACGTCATTTTCACATTATTTTAATATTTTACAATTTTTGGATTTTTAGGGGCGTTACACATACCATAGCCCCCGAGCAAGAACTAGAGCCAAATCTCCTACAGTCAACACAAGCACTTGATCCAGATCACAAACCAATCAAAGAAAGTCCAAAATCAGAGTGAAAATCCTAGAATAACCATGCAACACAAAATCTGACAGGACCCACCCCGATTATCGCCTCAATAATCGGGAAGCATCCTGCTCCCGTCTGACAATCGAACCCAAAAGACCGGAAATCCAAATAATATTACATCACGCCCATTGTCAGACCAGGGAGATTACACAAATACAACCGATTGGACCTCCAGTCCATAGTTTCACAGAGCATAATATTACAAAACAAAATAAAGAACAAATCCTATTCTGTGAACTAACTACTCCGCAACGAAAAATTTTATGCCTCTGCCTCTACCTCGGCGCTAGCCCCCGAACTTGTACCACGACTTGGAGGGTAGCCAAAACAACAAAGTGTGAGTGGACCGAAACAAAAGTTGCAGAAAACAGTTTAAGGAAATCGGGGTTCGCCCTCCATTTTTACAACACGCATGCATAACCAGATATTTGAAAAACGCGTACTAAACATTCGAAATCCCTTTTTTTCGAAACACATGTAACATGTTACAGACTTTCCGAATTTCCGGGGCGTTACAAAATCGACCACATCAAATTCCCAAAAAAAAAATTTGAGTAAGACTGTTCTTTGATGGAACTCCTATTAAAAACAGAGGAATATAGGGAGCCACCAATATTCTAATTAGCTAAAGAACGCCCAGCACGTGCAAATTTCCAATTTGCCTCAGTTTTAGTTTCAACGGAAACACACATGAATGGGACAAGTTATTTGTTTTAGAATACAGATGAAATTACACTTTACTATCATATGGTAACACCTTGTAATAGATTCGTACATAAGTTTTCAAATGTTATAATTTTCACCCTAATTTTTTCAAATTGTTATACTTTGATCCATCTGTTAAAATTTCTATCAAATCTGAAATGAGATCCAGAATGTTAAATATTAATTTAAATTTATAAAAATTATTTATTTTTAAAAAATTCAAAAAAATTACTTTCAGATAATAAAAATTAAAAAAAAATACAAATGTACAAAAATTAAAAAATTTACAAAAATCTAAAAAAAAAATTTGTACGAAAGTAATTTTTTGTCTCTCCATCATCTTTATTTATTTTTACTAAGGCCTTATTTCACAAAACAAAATTAAAAATTAAAAAAATTATTTATGGAGAAAAACAAATTACTTTCATACATAAATATTTTTTTAAAATTTTAAATTTTTATTATATGAAAATAATTTTTTTTTCAAGATAAATAATTTTTATAAATTCAAATTAATATTTTCTTTTTTGAAATTGTGGGTCCTATTCCAAATTTGACAAAAAAAATTAATAAAGGGGTCAAAGTATAACGATTTGAAGAGTTAAGGGTGAAAATTGTAACATTTGAAAATTTATGTATGAATCTGTTATAATGTGTAAACCATAAGGTAGTAAAGTGTAATTTACCCTAAAATGTATTTTGAACGAATAAAAAAACGGGATGTAAAGTGAAACATATAAGCAGTCCATAGTACTTTTAAAATATAAAAGCAAAAAAACAATGAATTGGGTAATTCAGCTCCCTTTATTCCCGATACAAAAATAAAAGTGAAAACACTTTAAATTGAGGTCTCCATCCATTCTACACAAGGGTGCAAATTTTTGACACGAATTGAAATTCGTACGAAATTTATCCGGGTCAATTCGCATGATTAAAATTACGAATCATTTTTGAATCAACCCGTTATAACATGTTTAATAAACAAGTAGATTTCGGGTCAACATGTTAATTTATATAATTACTTATTAACCAGTTTAATAAATGTATAGATTTTGAGTTAACATGTTAATCAGTTTAATAACTTATATATTAACTCGTTTAATAAACGTATCAATTACTAATTTATATATCTACACATTTACCTACCTATATACCTATTAAATTTTATAATTTAAATAAGTTAAACATATTAAACATATTAAACATATTCAATAAATTAAAATGGTTATATGTTAATTGAGTTCTGTGTACAATTTATTTATTACATGAATTATACATGTTACATGAATTTTAATAGATCAGATTTAAATTAAATATTCTTAAGATAATTATTAAACTAATCAGAATATTTGAATAAAATAAAATTTATGATTTCATACGATCACAATTCTACACGAGTCACTATTTACATCCGGAGACCATCGTAAGTAGTACCCGAGAAGTGATGGAAAATATTAAGAAATAAAATGGACCAGCCACAAATATCCAAATAAGAGCATGCAGATATGAGGTTTCAGAATTATGACACGTCATCAACTCCTCTACCGTAGGACGGTTTAGGAGGAGCAGGGCTCCCTCGCGTTCTCTTCATCCTCCGCATATTCCTTGAGGATCTCCTTCTTGTCCTTCACTCCCTTTCTCCTTCTCTGTCTTCTCCTCCTCTTCTTCCTATTCCATTGTCGGAACCTCTCTCTCTTATTCATTTTCAAAGCCTGCCTGCCTCTGGTGGCTCTATGTGTTTCTCTGTATGTAAACAATGGCGTCCACAACTCCAATCCTCGACCACAAAAATATACACTTGCTCTTCACCTTCAATACTCCCCTCTACAATCAGTTCCGCTCTCTCAGCTCTCTCCGCCTTACCAAACCCCCGCTCTTACTGTCGTCTTCCTCTTCTTTATCGTGCTCGCCTTCTTGTCATATCACAAGCGTAACCACCGTGCCAGTAGAGTACCCGCCGGCAGCTCCAGATTTTGACTTCCACCAAGAGCTGTCGCGCCTCAAATTGCTTCGTTCGAGAATCTCCGGCTTAAATTCCCTGCGCGCCAAGCTCAGAGTGATTGACGGTGATTCCAGAGTGAAGCGCTTCTTCAATTCCGGCAACAGCGGCTTCTCTGCGGTTTCTGCTTCGCTCAATTTGGTTCAACACGAGTTGTTTTTGTTCAAGTGCGTGGTTGCGGCAGGCCAAGAGCATGTGCTTGGTTGGGGGTTTGAGTTCGCCGAGAGCGAGATGGAGTCTGTGAGGAGCTCGGTGAAGAGCGCGCTTTATGCGCTTGTCTCAGTGATTGAGAAATTCGACGTGAATGGTGAGAGTTCAGGGAAAAGGATTGGTGGCGTGGCTTTGAATGATGAGGATTTCAAGGACTTGAAGAAGCTCTTAAAGAATTTGGGAGAAATTGAACAGTTCTATAACTGCATTGGTGGAATCATTGGGTCAGTTAACTATTCCTATCTTCTATTATCATTTCTTAACTGCAAATATAGTGATATCATGATTAAGTATTTGTTGTTTGGAAATTTTGAACTTTCCAAGAAATGCTGCAACTATAGTGATTTCATGGTTTAGTATTCGTAATTTGGAAATTTTAAGCTCTAAGAAATTCTGCAAGTATAGTGATTTCATGGTTTAATGCGAAGTTTGAGCTTTCTAAAAATATAATTCCAAACATTTCTGTATTGGTTTTTTATTCTATGAAAACTTTGGCATTAGGATGTGAATTGCTATCTTATAGATACTAGAGATGCTTAATTGCGTACTTGTGCAGATACCAGATAACAGTATTGGAGCTTCTGGCCCAATCAAGAGCTAAAATGCAGGCTACACACTGGTCAAAGAGCATAAATGAGCAAGAGGAATGTCAGTTTTTGGAAATTCATGCTCCTACTGGACTTGATCTTTGTAAAAATGCAGAGTATGCATCTCAAGCTGCTTTGTGGGGAATTCAGGTTAGTTCCGGGGTATATTGATTATGAAGGATGCAATATGGGCTGTCTCGAACTAAAATGTCTAATGGATTTCAGGGTTTGCCAGGCCTAGGTGAGATTTATCCTTTGGGAGGCTCGGCGGACAGGCTTGGTTTGGTTGATCCCGACACAGGTGAATGTCTCCCTGCCGCAATGCTCCCTTACTGTGGCCGCACTTTATTGGAAGGTCTTATAAGAGATCTTCAGGTATAAGTTCTCTATTTGTCAAGCTTGCAACTTGAGAAGAAGAATGAGCTAATTAAAATTTTGTAGATGATTGAAGTTATATGGATCTTACGTTTTTGTGTGCTTCAATTGCAAGGCTAGAGAGTTCTTGTACTTCAAGATATATGGAAGACAATGCATCACCCCAGTAGCAATTATGACAAGTTCTGCAAAGAACAACCATGAACGCATAACTTCTCTTTGTGAAAAACTTCAATGGTTTAGAAGGGGTCGATCAAGTTTCCAACTTTTTGAACAGGTTAATTGTGTGAAACTACGAAGAAAATTGCTTATATTGCTTTTCTATAGTGGAATAGTTTCTCTGGTTTGGGCAATGGCTATCTTTGCTAATTCAATTATTACTTGTGAATTTCTAGCCGGTTGTTCCAGCTGTTAACGCAGAGAATGGGCAATGGATAATCATGAAACCATTTGCACCTATATGTAAGCCTGGTGGCCATGGTGTGATATGGAAACTTGCTTATGATAAAGGAATTTTCAAATGGTTTTATGATCATGGACGAAAGGGTGCAACTGTGCGACAAGTTAGGTGAGGCATAAGTCCTTAATTTTAGAAAAAAATTAAAGTTTAGATTTTGGATTTTGCATTTTGCATTTTGCATTTACATAAATAACGGCGACTTTCAGCAATGTTGTGGCGGCTACAGATTTAACCCTTTTGGCACTGGCAGGGATTGGTTTGCACGATGGGAAGGTATACTTCTTTGAAAGATTTATTGTAGAATTAGATCCACTTCCTTTTCAGGCACCCTCTAAATAGTTATATTGAGCACTCTATTGGAGTTCATCTGAGTTTATGAAAACAGTAGCTATATTACTAGAGGTGTCCTTGCGGACTTGGAAGTTCTCTCTTTTGTTTTTTTCATTTCTACTTTTACATGCAACAGAAACTGGGGTTTGCATCCTGTAAGAGAAACTTGGGGGCTACAGAAGGAATTAATGTTCTAACTGAGAAAAAAAATCTTGACGGAAGGTGGGCATACGGTTTGTCATGCATCGAGTATACAGAATTTGAGAAGTTTGGGATTGCAGATGGACCTCATTCTCGTAATAGGTATGCATTTTTTCTATTAGCTGAAATGTGTGTTCTAGTTTATATGATGTGATTTACTATCCTGGTGTCTGAATGTTATTGTTCAGTTTCACAATCTTTATTCTAACTTCCTGGCTTGTCTAATATGCTTTCAAGTGTTGAGAAAATTATTGCTCCCAGATATTGTGAAATCTTCTGTCACATGGTTCAGTTACATGAGCTTGATTTCTTAAGATTCCCATATTAGTAATGAAGCAGAGTGGACAATTCAGTTTTATTTCTTATTACTGAAATGGTTTATTGGTCAGTGAATGCAGACGTGTGACTGCAATTATTTTGAAAAATTAGTAAATGTTTAATTTCATGTAACTGTAGTATGGAACATCTAGGTGCTTCCTCCGTTATAACCAAAATAAGCAGCAAATATGTTCTGGTACAAGTTATTTCCACTTAGAAAACCAAATAACTCAATAATTTTTTTTTTTTCACTTGTGAAGTTGCATTGGTGGAGAGGGTACTTGTTGAGATTGGTTACCGAACTTGACCCCCATATCTTAATTGCAACCTCTTACATATCCTCAAAATAATCTTGATAATTCTGGTTTATTTACATAGGATATGCTCTTCTATATGATGTTTGTAGAGATGCAGTTGTTGACTACAAGTATCTAGAATTGTTACTGCTTTATGTATTATGGATCTTGTCTCTTGGTTCATGAATTTATAAGTTCTTTGGCCTATTCATTTATCCACCGTTTATGTTATACAGTGTAAAGGTTCAGTATATACTACATCATTAACCATCTTTCTATGTTCAAGGTTGCAGGCAGAGTTCCCAGCCAATACAAACATATTGTATGTAGATTTACCTTCGGCAGAGTTGGTTGGCTCAAGTAATAATGGAAACAGCTTACCAGGCATGGTGCTAAATGTTAAAAAGCCAATAACATTTCTAGATGATTTTGGAATATCGCACAGGTACTTTGTTAAAATTTTAAATGTCTGCGGAAACTATTCTTGATGGCAGCCTCAAATAACCTCCTTTCACCTACAATATAAAAAGAATAAAAACTTGAAGCTTGTATAAATGATGTTAGCCAGATTCTAATCACTTTTCATTTGCCTTAGTGTCTCTGGTGGAAGGCTTGAATGTACGATGCAAAATATTGCTGATAGCTTTCTTAATACTTGTCCATCTAGAGATTATAAGGGTGTTGAAGGTATTATTTCTTTCTATATTGTGTATTATTATGGCATACCAATTCCTATTATGTCTTAATGACTAATAACTGTTGGCAGATAAGCTTGATACTTTTATTGTTTTTAATAAACGAAGAAGGGTCACTTCATCTGCTAAGAGGAAAAGAAGACACGCAGACAAATCTTTACACCAAGTATGTATTACATGTCTCCAATTTTGTTTGCAGAGCTTGGACTGAATGAAGTTTTACACTTTTCTTTGGCACAGAACAGTCGAGTGGCATGGTATGTTACCCCCTAAGTTAATTCATTTAAGCTTGAATATGCAGACTCCTGATGGTTCGCTGTTGGATATCTTACGGAATGCCCATGATCTTCTTTCGCAGTGTGATATTCAACTTCCGGAGGTACAGCCTCTTAATTCTTGTGCAGTAATGTTGCCAAAGCTTCAGCCATCACTAGCCACTAAGCTATGGTGCAACTATGGTATTTAACTCCATGCTATGGTGCAGATTGCAAGTAATGACAAATATCTTAGTTCTGGACCACCATTTCTTATACTTCTGCACCCTGCTCTTGGCCCGCTTTGGGAGGTCACTAGACAAAAAGTAAGTCAATGGACATCTTGCTAATGTGCAATTTCAGTTTCTACTCGTTTTTCTTCCATTTCACTGGGAATTTTACTTCATTAATTGTGGATTCTTTTGTTACCAATTACGATATTGAGATGCTATCTGCATTGGTTGTGCTTGGTTCTTTTGCGCATTCTACAGCAACCAAGTGGTCAATTTGAAATTTCATTAGCATCCAAGATTTTTTTCTTGCTGTATCTGTTTTGTTTACTTTCTTCATTCCAATATCTTTCTTTGTCTCTCAGTTCTATGGAGGCTCACTGTCCAAGGGCTCCGAGTTACAAATCGAGGTTGCCGAGTTCCTGTGGAGGAATGTTCAGGTTTATATTATTCTCTCATCAAAGAATATGAAGTAATATTTTTTTTTTTTAGCTTTTTTTTTTTTTAGCTAATAGTTTCCTATCTTACAGCTTGATGGAAGCCTGATCATAGAGGCTGACAACGTTATGGGCTCAACCAGGATTGATCAAAATGGTGAACCCCTTTTACAATATGGGCACAGGTAGCATATTGCTTTAATTACTTCTACTTTTTAAGTCTGTCCAAAAACAGTGAATCCATTTTACAATAGAACTCGTATTTACAGTGTATTCATCTTGAAGGTGTGGAAGATGTAAGTTACAGAATGTAAAGGTACTGAACAAGGGAATTGACTGGAATTTTGGGGACAATGTATACTGGAAGCATGATGTTCAACGCATTGAGGCATGTAAGGTCATATTGCATGGAAATGCTGAATTTGAGGCAACAAATGTTATCTTACAGGTTAGATTCACAATCTATCAGGGTAGATATGCGAAAGGAGGTTAGTCAAATTGTTTAGAAACTATTTAAGTTCAAAACTTTTTCTATTGTTAAATTTACTACTTTTACTCTTTACTTTAGGGATAGGATCCAGCTGTTACAGATTTTCATTTTATGCCGTCCTAGACTTATAAAATCACTAAATCAAATCTTAAACATATTTTTATAAATAGATGAGTTTATTAAAGATGACAGTGGGGATGTGGTTATAGAACAATCTACACATGCAATTCCTTTTACTGATTGAATTCGATAATAAGAGGCAATGTTTTTTTTTTTAAATTTCTGAATTTAACAGTGTTTGAATATTCAAGTGCAATTTGGACGTTCTAATTTCCCTCGATGACTTAAGTTAATTGAGTGTATAGTGTTGCATCTAACTTTCAATGGTTGACCTCTCTGTCTGGTCTATTCAGAAACTATAAGCTAGTAATAAATATATCTTACAAGTAAAATCTGAGACTCTTTTTTTGCTGCTTCCTAACTGGTGCAGGGAAGTCATATATTTGAAGTTCCAAATGGCTACAAAATGGAGATCACACCAGGAGATTCAGGTCCGTTGACTTTAGAAGCTTTCATAGTTTACGTGTTAGTTGTTTGTGAACTTCAGATTTTAAGATCCGTCTGGAATTGACTTTTCCTCTTCAAAGTACGGTTAGTTTGTCCTTTGACTTTAGATTTTAGGGTCCGACTGGAATTGACTTTTCCTTTCATGGTATAATTGGCTAGTCTGTCTGTTTGGCTTCAGATTTTTAAGGTCCAACTGGAATTGACTTTTCCTTAGCTCTCATCATAAACTAGGAATTTGCAGAAAGTTATGGATTAAGTTCAGGTGTGGTATTTTGATCTCCTTTGCATCCAAGGAAGGACAATGAATGGCGGGGCTGGCCAGTCATATTTTCTGTCTTTATAATTAACTTAAATCTATGATTAATTTGTTGACTTTTAAAACTATATATTAAAAAATATAAATAAATGAGGTCAAATAAGAACTTGGAAGATTTTTAGGATGGGTACGGGGGATCCATTTTAGAGGCTGAAAAGATGAGAAAATGTTGATGAAACATAGAGAAGAGATTTACGTCCCACGAGGTAGAATCAAGCCTAACGTTGATGATTACTATTAGAAGTTTAGAATTGACCTCTTCTATGTTACGCGCATGCAGACCTGAATGCATTGTCACAAATCTGCATGTATCCTAGACAAACAATCATCAACTTCTACTCATTCATCATTTGATTTATTATGCAGGTTTAGCCGTCCGATTAGGTCCTATTGAACAGAACATGATGGATAGTGGAAGCTGGTATTGGGAATACAGGATAAAGGGCACACACATTCAGTTGGAATTGATAGAATTGTAAGCACTGTACAAAATACTCATCCTTACCATAGGTGAATCGTGGTTCACAGATGGACGTGGAACTCATCCTCATAACTTCACCCACATTCGGGTCAGCTTGGTTTAACTCTATGTTAAGCCCATTTCATCTGCGACTTTGTTCTTTCTTTTCTAGTTGTAGTATGTTGAATTAGGGTGTCGAAAAACCTTCTAAGGTCCACGGGGGCAGCTCATTGTATCGCTTTTTTCTTAGTTTTGGCAGGAACTGATGTAATAAGTTATTAAAAAGAGAGAGAGAGCAATGAAATGTATTCAATTTGTTCACGAAATAATACAGCTCAAGAAGCAAAAATCAATGGAAAAATGAATAATTATTCTGGAAACAAACACACGCTTGAGGTTTGAGATCAATTTGCAGTAAATAAATGAGCAAACACTTCATTTCTGTGCTTAATCTTCACAAATATACAACATCTGTATCTAACACTTTAACATTGTCATCCAGTCTGATTGTGAGAGGAAAAGCAGCACCTATTGAGTAATCTAAGCAGCGCATCGGCTTTCCTCCGCGCTCTCAACGATCCATCAGCAGCCAAGCTTTGGAGTGAAGGGATACTCCGGGGGTTCATCAACAGCCGCCTTGCCACCTCCTCTCCGCCATCTTTGCACAGCCCCAGCAGAAGAGTGATTGAATTCTCCTTCCCCTTTGGAGAACCAAATCTCAGAAGATCAATAAGAATAGGCACTAAAATCCTGCTATTCCCAATCTCCACCAGCCCTTCAGAGCAACCCAACAGCAAGGCAAGCACAGCCAAGGCATCATCTGTAATGCCTGCCTTGTCATCCATCAGCAGCTCAATCAACAGAGGAATCGTTCCAGCAAACACCACGCTAACCTTGTTAGCACTGTGAACTGCAAGATTGAAGAGTGCTATTGCAGCATCTTTTTTACCAGCTGGATTGCCTTCTTTCAAAAGCCCCACCAACGCCGGAATTGCCCTAGGCCGCTTTCCAATAGTTACCTTGCTGTCATCGATCATTGACAAGCTGAAAATTGCGGCTGCTGCATTCTCTCTTGCTTCCATGCTGTTCCCGGATTCCAACACGTTCACTATGTTGTCAATAGCCCCGGCCGCCATGATCAGAATCTTGTTATTGTTGTAGATGGAAAGGTTGAGCAAAGCAGTGACTGCATTTTCCTGAATTCTTGGCTCATGGGATCTCAGCAATGTCACCAGAAACGGAATGGCTCCAGCCTCCGCGATGATCCTTCTGTTATCCATTCCTGTTTTGGCAAGTAATCGGAGCTCGTATGCCGCCTGCCTTTGGATGTCCGGTGAGCCAGTTGCCAGTTTCCCCACCAGAAACTCTGCCGTCAATTTGACAGCATCAACAGCAGCTTTCACAACAGAAATATGATCAACAGCATTCTCGTTTAAGTCTCTTTTGCTGTTGCTCCGCTCCAAATCCGAGGAAGACGACAGCGAGGATTCAACCTGTGGGATGTTGTTCTCGTCACACCATTGCTGCATCAAACTCTTGAGTGCATAGTTAGGGATAAGCGCCATGTGAATCAGCTTCTGCCCGCTTTTCGGGCAGGTCTGGTGCCCGGAATTGATCCACTGTGCAATTGAATTCCGGTCATAAGTGTGCCCGGATGCCACAATCACAGGATTTCTCATCAAATCCAGTGAAATTGGGCAGCGAAATTCATCTGGAACATTTGGGAAGAATGATTGAGAAGCTGAAGAATAGTCATAAAACCGATTTGAAGTTGTAGCAGACAGAACTTTATTATCCGATTTCTCAAAACCATCATCAATAAAAATAACCGATTTGCAATACGAAAGCAGAGATATGAGATTGTTTATGTTGGACACCACAATCAACCCGCCACTCCCTGCTTGCTTTTGAGCTTCTGCCTCCAGCTTCATAGTTTCTTCTTCATAATCGGCGGTGTTTCTCAGACCAATGCCGCTCAGAATCTCCTTCACTTTCGCCAAATCTATGAACCCTTTGTTCTTTGTGTTCTTCTCGCTGTTGCTCCTCATCAACGCCAGAAGCTCCTCCCGTTTATGAAGATCTTTGAGATCAATAAACAACTCGACCCTCTTTGCTTGACGGCGAAGCAACTCGATCTGCTCTCTAACATCTGCCGTGACCTTAAGCAAACTTAGAGGTAAAATATCAAGTGCCCTTCCCAATTCCTTGACCAGCACGTAAAACTGATTCGAAACCAACTCTGTTTGCATAAGCCCCCAAAGAAAGCTCCCATCTTTACAATCTTGGATCAGAAATTCCCCCCTGCGAATCACGGAGAAAAGTTCCGTCAGGCAGAGGATGGAAGACGGGGGAAGCGGGCCCTCTGATTCCCGAATCTCCTCAAATAAAGAAGCAAGAAGCTTGATTCTCCTGATCGTGGTGGAAATGTTCCTCCCCTGCAGAACAGGAAGATTCTCCATTGAGCAAACTTCACTGCAAATGTGAATCAATGACTGTATCAACGACCCCGTCGGCAAAAGCCCCGTCGATACCATCAGATGAGGAACAAGAGCAACATCCATCGCGCCTTCTTCTTATTCTTCTTCCTCACTGTGAGTATGTTTCTGTTAATTTATTTTCCTTCTTTTTTTTTTTTTGGAATTGAAATTTTTCCTTCAATTTTTAAACTTTTGGAACCAGGACAATCTTAATTTCTTGTGTTGAGACAAAAGTACATAACTTTGATTTTGATATTTAGAATTAAGAAATTAAAATGAAAAGGCAAAGGCAAAGGGAGAAAACACTAATAAAATTGCATGGACTCTTGACTGTTTCTGTGTGGATTGGTTGACATAAGAGGACAAGAGAAAAGATGGTGAGTGAAGGAGTGAGGACTGAGGAGGGAGAGGGTTGATATGATGGGTTGCTGCCACTTGGAGGGACAGCCGGGCTTTTAGGATTAGTTTATATTCCCCGCCAAATTTTGGATTAATATATTTTCAGAGGCGTTACGGAGATTGCCATTTCAAACTTGGTTGCCACTTGCTAGTATTTCATGGCCATATAGCATGTCTTATTGCACCTTAAAATATTTTGCAGTGCCTGAATTATTATTTTTTTGAAATCTAATTTCACTTCATAAGTTATAGTGTCTGTTATTCATAAAAGGTTAAATATACTTTAGTGACAAAAAATATTTATTATACACACTATTACGTACGGTATTCTCATTTTAACTTTATAGACACTTGCTGATAAAAAAAAATAGAAAAACAAAAACAAAAACGTGAAGTGTGACAAGTATTAAGGACGAACTTCAAAGGTTCAAAGGGAAAGAAAGAATCAAATAGTTGAAAGGAAAACAAAAAAGATAAGAACGATGAAAAAGAAATAGTGTGAAAGTTTAGGAACCAAGAAGAATGAAACTGCCGTTCTCACGTATACAAAATGTGAGAAAATTAGGAACCAAGAAAAAAGAAAATAAAAAAAGATATATGGTGGAAGAGATGGAAAACATGTATACAAAATTTTGGTGCTACTCCCTTGAATGTTTTGAGTAAAAGTTATCATCTATTAGATAAATTATGTTATAATATTAATATCTCCAAACACTCCAAATTAAAATCATTTTTGTGCTAATTATATCGTCATTTTCTTTGTGTCTTTTCTATATTGTGCCTCCATCATTAAACTTACTACTCTTAATTATCTAATAATATTGCTTTCTTTTCATTGAGGACAATTTCTGAGTTCGATCTCTCCTCTCCTAGAAGGCTAGAACAAAACAAAAAATTATGACGATGATGATAGTAACAATTTCTTCTTCTCAAAATTATATAATAATGTCCTTAAAATAGAAGGCGGATGTCATGTTTGGTCCACTATTTTTTAATTTTTAAAAAATAAATTAGGATAAGTCTTATAATAAATAAATTATTAAATATAAAAATAAAATAAATTATTAAATATAAAATTGCATACAAATTTTATCACATATGGCAAAGTCTAATCTAAAACTCCTTTTTTTTTTTTTTAATAAAAAGAGACTACAGTATACATATTACGTATTGAGCTCACTTTTTATGATAATGGAATCCGAGGCCTTTTATGTAAGGTATGGAGATAAAAACATTTAGACAATAATATTAGGAGAGGTAAACATTTAATTTAGGTATGGATCGTTTTTTGTATTCTATTTGCCAAGTTTTGGCTTTATGTACCTCTCATTGTATTTTTTTTAAAAAAATAAATTTTGGCTACTCTAGGTGTTAAAGGATAGGGGCCATTCTATCGGGAGTTCATGTTCCTCTCGATTGCTTTGTGCGTTGGAAGAATAGGTTCCTTTAAGAGTCCGATAACTGAATTCTAATGTGTAGTTTTATTCTATAATCATTAATCTTTCATTTTTGTGGATTGAAAAATAAAAAATTTAAGAGAATAGTGAGAGGGTGTTTGACTTGCTGTTGGCTAACCGCTGAACTGAACTGTTTTGTTTGGATTATGTACCTTTAGTCGACTTTTGAGTTCCAACAATAAATAATACCAGTCCTCCTCTTAATTCATATTTTATTAGCCCATTTATCCTCATTCTCTTGTCTTGTTTTATAATTTATGTTTTCTTTCTATCCATTTTTCAGAAGGTTAGGGATGAGTTTCTCAAAAAAAAAAAAATAATAATTTAGGAATGAGCTAGCTAGGGGGGTTCAATTTAGTCGGGGTTTCGCTGTAATCACCCACAGAGTTCATCGATCTCGTGGTTGTGCCATTACCAACTTTGACTAGACACACACTTCAAGCCCACTCTTTCAAATGAGACTACAAACACAGTGTGACTTTCAATTTTTATGTTAATGAAAAATTATTCTTATTCATCCATGGATATAATTCCTATTGCATATTTAACAGTAAATAATCATGTGTGTACAATTAGGCATTTATTTTCATTGATTTTGTTCATATGTGTAATGCTAATAAGAAATAGGCATAAATCCGTTGAAATTAAAAATCAATTAGGTTCAAACCATTATGGCGTACTATTTGATTTGAATTTGACTAGATAATAGTTTGAAAGTTTAGACTGTTTCATTAATAACAGTTTAATTTTGTAATTTCATTTTGAAAACAGTTGTAATCAAATCTGAACCGTTAATATTTCTATTTATTAGGCTCAAATCCTATTTGGGGAGAATTGTTTAGTTTTAATCATTTTCACCCCGTAATTTGTTAGCCATAATAAGTGTTTATCATGGACATTATCTCGCTAAATTCTTACTCATTTTTTGCTACTTTCGAATTGAAAATTATATTTAATATAATCTATCATATTTGGAATTTAAAATGTTGGATTCTTTGATTTTTTGAAGTGTATGAATGAAATTTTGAAGGATATAAAAGAAATGTCGACGTAAATGTTGGAATTTTAAAAATGGTGATGTTTTGTAGTTATCTTTTCGAAAATAAGTTAAATGAAAATTTTAAGGAATTGGTTTTCGCACTCCATATTTTATTTGATGCACTATACTTTTAGTTTTATCTTTTTTTTTAAAAGAAGAATTAGCGCACACCAAGTAAAATTAGAGTGAGAAAATTAGTACCCGAATTTTATGCCTAAACGCATCCAAAGCGATTCAACCTAAATATTTTTTAATGATTTAAATTCTACTTTTTTAAAATCTAAACTCTATCACTACAAGAAAAAAAAACTTTACCCGGATAACAATAAAATTTGTCGGGTAATATTAAAATTCGTCGGGTAACAACTCGTCAGCTAATAGCCGTCAGGTTAGAGATTTACCCAACGAATAAAATAAATTCATCAGGCAACAATCAAATCACCTGAAAACGATGCGAGATTCATCGGGTAAGATTATTTTTTCGTCAGGCATAAAAAACAATTTTGCGCCTACAACGCAAGATTCGTCAGATAAAGTGAACTTTGTCAAATATTATTTTCGTCAAGCAAAATTTTGTTGGACAACTAAAATTTCCTTCTAATGTACCAAGCTTTAAAATTTAATTGATTTGAATTTAATTTTGATGACATTTATATCTATCATAATTGTGTCCAGCCCCCTTTTAATTAATATACCTGAATTTTTTCTTGCTCTTACATAATAAGATCACGTGTGGTTGGCCTACAAGTCAAACCTGTAAGAATTACTTTTTATCAAACGTAATAAGTGGGACAATGGAGGAGCAAAGTCCAACATACCCAAAGTCAAGCCACAATAAAATTGTTAGTCCAATCCCCGTCCTAGTGAAAAAAAAAAAAAAAAAAAAAAACTAATCTCTACCAGAGAAAAAAAAAACCTAATCATTCAACTTTGGGCCGGCCCATTTAATCTTCGGCCCCACGTTGCTTTCACGAGCGTGTCGGGCAATAATTGGGTTCGGTTGAACCATAACCGACGCGTGAGGGACACGTTCATGGTACGGTACGTTTTGTGTGGTTCCGGATTACGACGAGCATATTGAACAAGTGGGCTTTGAACGACCACACTACTAAGTACTAACTGTTATCACCACCCCCTTTGTAATTCCTACTCCCTATTCCAACAAAATGTTTCAACTTTGAAGTGACATTTTATCCCGCATTTTCTCACAAATTCTTACAAATATTGGTGACAAATTTAATTATCCAATTCATTTATGCCATATTTAAAAATTATAATTATATAAAAATAAATTAAGTTTGAAATTTCTACAACACCATATTACATTAATTACGGTGTGAATTTTCAAATTAAAATCTAACAGTTGAAAAGTAAGTGGATATTTTTTTTATATTTTATATTTTTTTATTATATTATATTTAAAAATATATAATATATTTAGTGCAGTATTATATTATAACCATTCTGCACAAGACAATTCTATTTGCACCCTCTAAATTGACCACATTTAGTAACCATGTTGATGTGTCAATCAATGAATGGTCTAATATAAATATAGAATAATTTTATTTATTAAAATAATATCATTCATTGATTGCCCCATCAATATGATCACCAAATGTGGTCAATTTAAATGGTCCAAATAACATTATTCTTCTACATAAGATGATAATTAACTCACGTAGCCAGTTACCCGACTTTGCTTTAAATATGCAATTATTCACGTAATTTCACAACTTACTTACAAAACTTAGTATCTGATTTATATTTCATTCCCACATGGTTACTGAACAACACTATCATAGTTCGTATTCATTATCCAACTCATTATTTCCATTATGTTTATAAACAAATATAATATTTCGTAAAACTATGGATTTAAGTTATCCAGTATCGCATTCGTATATACATTTCGAGGAAGATAGAGAGGGAGGAGGAAATGCATCATGTTATTTCAAAGCTGGAAAATGGTTGTTGATAAATTGTTACATATGTGTAGGATTCCCAATTCATCATTTTGCACCTTTCTTGAGGGCAAATCCAACTTTGTTGATAATTGATTTACTTTGTAGTGAAATTTCCTCTGTCAGTCAAATGAAATATCTCATCTTTTGTTGATGAACCATCATATCGCATTATATAACCCACCAACGGCGCATGATGATGCTGCCCCATCAGCAATAATTTACCTTCTTTTTTATCTCCCAAATATTAATGAACATATATATATTTTCGTACTTTGTTCTTTCTCCATGCAGGGTTTTGTTTTGTATACATAATTTTGAAAAATTTCTTTCATTCATTTTAAAGTGAGTACACTCATTCCCCTGTGATTAATTATCGACTTCTATGTATGGCTGTATGCAATGCCTACCATATGTAAATAGATTGGTATGTAATAGTCAATATCATTGATTTCTTCAAATTCAATGCTTTGTAAAGTCCAATTCCGTAAAAAAAAAATAATCAAATTGAAAATCATTCGAAAATAAGTAGGTATCAAAACAATGGACGTCTACCGTCAACATGAATGAATGTAAGTATTACTGTTGAAAAAAAAATTATGCACAAGGCCCCTATATATATGCATTAGATTGAAAAACGATTTACTCATTGAAAGTGAATTGCAAATAAATCTTTAATTAATGAAGTCATGAAGGGAAGTCATGAGCCTCGTTCAAGCTCATCTTGTGCAGCTTGCAAGTTACTCAAAAGAAAATGCAGCCCAACCTGCATTTTCGCGCCGTATTTCCTCCCCGACGAGCCCAAAAAATTTGCCAAAGTTCACAAAGTGTTTGGGGCAAGCAACGTGAGCAAGATCCTAACCGAAGTCCCAGAGGAGCAGCGGGAGGACACGGTGAATTCGTTGGCGTATGAGGCGGAGGCAAGGCTGAGAGACCCCGTCTACGGGTGCATCGGAGCCATAGTCATGTTGCAAAGAAAGATGATGGAGCTGCAACATGACCTGGCTATCGCGAGAGCTCGTCTTGCTTGTTACAATCCCAGCTCAGCATCATCAACAACGTCAAATTGTTGTTCAACATCTAGTTGTGCCGTCTTAGAGAATCATCATCACCCTAGTCAGTCTAATTTCAGTGGCTTTCCTCCCCTGAGTGGATTAGTGAGCAGCGACCTTGCGGCAACAAGTGATTTTAGCTATGCCCCTTGTATACTATAATCAATTTAATTGTGATATGATCTGTGTCTGTTTGGAAATGTATGACTTTAATACTTTCGTGATCAAATTGAACAGAAACGAAAAACACCTAAATCAATTAGCTGATTAAATTACACTAAAGATGCCTTTAAAAGTACAAGAATCTGCAACCAAAACAAACTAGTCATGTACATAGAAAACAGAATTATACAGAATTTTATAATCATGGAGGAAATATAGACGAGATTCGGATCAAGCTTCAACCAAGATTTCTGAGGTGAATTTTTGAAACTGGGCATATTTTATTGCAATCTCAGCTTACAATTTCTTTCCTGCAAATAAATAGGTATACACAGAGACCAATCTCAGAGAAGAATTTGGACAATTAAAATTGAAATTGTTCGAAATTGCAATAATTCAAATAAAACCCAGAATTTGAAATTGAAATGAAGAATTTGGGTTGGGTTTTTAGTAGAAAGTGAATGTGAGCGTTACCTGAATCAGGGTTAGGGGACGAGTACTTGGGTCGCTTCATCTTCTGCAGCTCGACCTGAGCCTCCATGAGCATGTTCAGTCTCTGTAACTCAAGCTCCTTGGTGAATTCCATCCTCTGTCTCTCCATCTCCACCATCTGCTCCTGTTTTGATTTCTCTATCCTCCCGTATATTTCCCCAAATTTCAAAATTGCCCTCGCCAATTCCCGGCATGCCGCTCCTCCTGATAATTCAGTAATTTCAGTTCCCTCCGCCGCATGCCTCCTCGCCCCGTCACCATTACAATTTCCATCGCCGCCGTCGCATCCGACTGGGCTCTCGGTGGACCCGCCCTTGAGAGTGAGAATTGGGGGTTCAGTTTTGGGCGTAACGGCGGTAGCGTCAGAGGTAGAGGCGCCGAGGAGAGAGTGGAGTGGGTCGAAGAATGGCCACGTGGACGGGCTGGACTTTGACTTTTCCACCTTGTACTTTTTCTTCAAAGTGTCGATCCGGTTCTTACACTGGACGTCCGTCTTGAACGGCTTCCCGCCGATGTTGTGACTAGAGTTAACGACGACGGCGACGTCCTTCCAGTCCTTCTGACGGAGATTGCCGCGTTTCATTCGGACGCAACGTTCGCCCCACGCGGTGATCAGCGTCGACGTGGCACTCTCGGTCCAACAGTCCTCGCGGCCTCCCGGGGCTTGGGGCCGGGTCGGTCGGTCCATGGATGGTGTCCGGGACGGTGGGTGAGAGAGAGAACGGGAGTGAATTGGAGTAATGATTGTGGCTTGCTGTCGAATTGTTGATCCAGAGATGCGAAAAGAGATCGGAGTGGGAAGAAAATGCAAATGTGGCCGTGGATTCGACCGGCCGTGACGTCAGATCCCCAATTGGGATTGGACAGATTACTAACCTGTTTAGTTTAACCATGCCGTCGATGTCTTTGGTTGGTTTCACTGTCAACATTTCTATGCGCCCCTTTGATTTATGTGAAGGCCTAAACAATATTTAATATTAATTAACTAGTGAAATGGTCACTGGCATTATAGCCGCGATCATTCTTTATTCAATTATCCGAATGCACATGAACTACTTGATGACAAGTTCGGGACCTTTATTTAGTATAAATCAAGTCACCATTTCGATTTTGTATCTAAATCATCATTTTATTGAGAGGAAATCAAACCACAACCTTCTGCTTCTCCGCAGGACACAGACACTAACTCTCCATGAAATTAAATCATAATTTTCTTATCTCCCTCTAAAATCTCGGTTTGATTTAGAAGAAAGTGAGCCAAAATAAAAAGGATAATTTGCAAACTCACTCCACAACTAAACTACAGAAAAATGATCCCAAATTATTTTAATTTCACCGAAACATTGAGTTTTTTGTGTGTGTGTGTGTGGGGGCCGGGCGCGCGGAGGGGGGGAGGGGAGTGTGTTCACCTTCTTTGTGGAGAAGTGACATGGTGGCTGGGTTTTTATTATTATTTTATTTGTTTATAATAGGGGTTTAAGGTTTTAAGCTGCTGAATGAAAGAGACGAATGCCTCAAAAACCCCAGTTGGGACATGCTTTGGTTACTGCGTTGCGGTGTTCTGAAAATGGGCTAATTGGGCTTAAGTCCATGGAATTGGATCGAGTTTTAAGCTGGGCCTAGTCATGCCTATTGTACTCCGAGCTTCAATGAGTTTGCAGATTTCTTTCTGGTTTGGGCCTTACGCGTTACCATTTTAGTAAATTTAAAAAAGAACAAAAAGCTCTCGGGTGAAAAAAAAAAAAATACACAAAAAGATAGTGGTACTTTCTAGCTCGGTTTCGTGGATGAAATTGGATTGTATTGTATTACTTGTTAAATTCATTTAATCTAAATGTAAATGTTTGTCTTTTCATATATTAAGAGGATTCACATGATAAGAAAATTACATCTTCTAATTCTAATATTTTATGACGATTACATTAAATAAGTTTACTTTATTAGAAAAAAAAATATAGACTAAAATTACTATTAATTATTAGTATCTTTTGATGCTAAATCCACATATTATAATGCCTAGTAACCAATGATCACAGTGCAGCCACAAATGGGTGGTCGGTGCACTAAGTAGCCATCACCATTGACCAAAGCGCACAAAATCAATTATTGTGTTATAATTTATAGGTACAAATAAAACTTATTTGGTGTTCATATATGTAATACAATATAATTTTGTATGAGTACAAATGTGCTTTTTGACACATTTATAGATTAGTGTCATTTGATATTGTAGACAGATTTTTTTTAAAAAAATGGTTGCTTGTATAGCCTTGTACAAGATTGATTATATACAATTGCTTGTATAGAATTGTAGTTTTTTTTTTTTAAAGACCATCTCCAGGAAAAATAAATTAAATACATTTTATGGGAAACATCATCCATCATTACAAACTAAGAAACTAGGTGTATAAAATAAAAAGTTCCATTAGATAATATAATAAGAGAAACAGCATCTATCAGTACAATCTCCAAATAAAAATTCTCTAGAATATATCATCCACTAGACATACAATTTCTAGGTGTATGCTTCAGATTGAACAATAACCGCCCTAGATGCAGAATCCAACTCAAAATGAAACATGTACCTATAATTCCAATTCAACTAAACATCTACATCTACATATTCAATTCAAATTGAACATCCTAGATAGAAAAAGCCACAAGGGCATCAACTAAAGGAGTATCCCATCAAGATTAACCAGAAGATTTTCAAAAGCCATTCTAAGTACACATTACCATCATTAGAAACATAGCAACAACAAAATTAGTTTAAAGCGCTGCCAAGTCCACATTACCATCATCTGTTACCCCATCCCCATTCTCCCGAGCCTTTTTTTCAAGTATTTCAAATTCTGTTTGCATTTTAAATTTAGTTTGTATCAAAACTAGGTAAAATTGTACCCTCTGGTTTAATAGGCTGAACAAAAAAAACAGCATTTTCCATCACACGTCTGGACTCTTTATCAACTGGTTTCCGATTTGGACCCCTAGTGTGAATGATCGTGAAGAATGCAACACGATCATGTTTGTGGCCATTTTTTTAGCCTATAATACAAAACAAGCTAATTAATCATGCACATTTATAGCAGCGTAGTCATCTTGTACGCATTTTAAGGAAAATCTCATTCTTGTGGCCTTCTTACAAATATAAGATGATTACATTATGACCTTCACCCTCCGCAGTGTTGCGGTAAAACCACTCTCTTCGTCCACAATTTAAACATTCTTTTCCGGAGGGAAAAAAACAACACCAACATAGTTGGAAATTTCCTGACACGACCCATCCCAATCCCCCTGGGATTACCATGGAATGTGCCATGCTCCCGTCTGACAAGAGGTGTCAGACAAGGGATAACCTATTGCCACTGCCCAAACCGGGCATCCAGAGTGCGTAAGGATCGATGGAGGAGGTGTGCAATGCTCAAGTCTCTGCTGCAGTCGCATTCGGAATCAACCTGAAGGGCATTAAAAACAAAAGCTGTGAGTGGACGAAAATAAACAGGTCTGTTTAAAACATTTATAAGACATTTATGCCCCTCAGTAAAATCATATGCATGCACCATCATTTAAAATCATATATCATATAATTTGAACCATAAACATAATTTTAGCCACTGCACTATACACTCCAATCCGACATCCCTGATGTCTGACGTCCCTGACGTCAATAAGGTCACAATCACAAGGCTACGCGTGCCACTCGGGTCTCAATTTCCGAGTTCAATCCCCGAACCCCGTTCGGGTACAGCATCCCCGATGCTTAGCGTCATAGACGCTGGACGTACTAGACGTTCGTGACCTCTCCGGGGTACCTCATCCGGAGGAGACAATATAATATGGAAGGATCTATACAGTGCAGTACCAAATACATTTTATTGATATCCAAATGCAAGGCATATATATATACATAGATAAAATCCAAACCAATCTTTAAGTTTCATCATACGGGTCTCAAGCCCAAATACTGTGAAACGTGCCATAGCCATAATTTCAATATCATCAAAACCATTATAAGTCCAAATAGTTGATTTAAATCCAAAATCATTTATTCGATTCCATTTTAGGGTCCCGAATCACATGAATAAATCAACTGGGCCCCTGGCCCGATTTCATAAGTTAACTGGCCCCTGGCCTGAATTCATAAGTCCACTGGGCCCCCGGCCCGAATTCGCAAGTTAACTGGGCCCCTGGCCCGATTCATAAGTTAACTGGGCCCCTGGCCTGATTTCATAATTCAATTGGGCCCCTGGCCCGATTAACAAGTTAACTGGGCCCCTGGCCCGATTTTACTTTACCAAGTCCGTAACCGTTTCATAAAATCATATCCAACCACATTTATGGAAATCGGTGCAAATCCAGAAAATCTCGGTTTACGTGCAAATACGTAAATCACCTCGAAATGCGTGAAATCATTTAAATTCACCGATATCCAAAGTAAATCATTTAATCATAATTATAACAATCGTGAAACAGTTATGCATGCATCAAATTTATGAAACCAATGTCCACTCACAGACCGTTTAACCGAGCGCCTCGATACGCGTGCAATAGGCCTTCCCGGGCCACACCACTATCACCGGGACTCCCAATCTTGTCCAAATCACATTAGGGGATTACTAACCTCATCATTAACCTCCTATTCAAGTCCCGTAAGTTTCCCGAATTTTTAAGTATTTTTAAACTGGATTGAAAACCTTCGGACATCCCGAACAATACCGAAACGGGATCCGATCGACACGAAACCAATCCCAAAATGTTCGTTATATTTTATAGGATAAAAGTCATGTTGGAAGTTTCCCAAAATTACCTCACACGCGCCCCCACGCGCCGGTTGAACTCCCTGCGCGTGAAACCCACGCGCCGGGTACTGTTCACCGTCGTTCAGCCCGAACGACTGTAAAACGGGTCGCCGTGACCCGCGGGCCAACCCGACTGGTTCTCCGCCGATACTCGATCATTTTCGACAGGATTTCACCTACAAGATCGTCTGAGTTCATCCAACAGTTCTGTGGAATCAAAAACCAGAAGTAATGTCAAGAATCATACCTCTGAACTCAAACCTGAAGCTCAGAATTTCCGATCGTCCTTCCTCCCGATTTCGGCCGCCTCGAG
Organism: Prinsepia uniflora; assembly: GCA_032719365.1. NCBI lineage: Eukaryota > Viridiplantae > Streptophyta > Magnoliopsida > Rosales > Rosaceae > Prinsepia > Prinsepia uniflora. The sequence continues at coordinate 9,320,114 of CM064870.1, read as the reverse complement.
TCCCAAATTCACGTCCACAAGATTCGTTTATGTTCATAGAACACCGTAGGATCAAATCCAACGACCAAAACCCATCCAAAACCCGCTCACCATTTTTGGTTTCGAACCGGGTTACGGGCACCGCCGTCCCCGACGTGCCCAGCTCACTTCGAGCTTCGAAAACTAGTCTCCTGTGTCTGTTTCTGACCCCAAGTCCCAAAAGAATCAAGAAGGAGCTCAGAAACACAACAAATTGTAGATTTCCAAAAATCTGGGCATAACTCTCCTCGGGTTAACACACCCGCCGTGGTCCACCGTGGTCTCCGCCGTCGTCCTGCCGCCTCCCGTCGTCTCACACTACCTCGGTCACGCCCACAAGTGCACAGAGGAGATGGGATGTGTGTTTGTTCAAGCTTCCTCACGGCAAAGGAAGAATGAGAGTGAGGGAGAGGTCTCAGATGGTTAAAGTAGTGGACAGTGAGGATGGCAGTCAGCACCAGAGATGAAGGGCTGAGATTGAAAGCAGAGATCAGATGGATGGCCCAGATCAAAAGGTGAAATAAGTGGGATTTCTTTAGATTTTTAATTCCAATTAATTTAATCAAATCTCACCAATCCAGATCTGAGCCCATAATTTAAGTTTAGTGGTCCACGTGTCCCACTCAGAATCTCAGACCAATCAGAGAACGCCACGTGTCCTCGCCTCGTAATGCGTGCATAACGAAACCAAACTTCCGTGACCCATAACTTCGTCGTCGAATCTCCGATTTCGGCATGCCGCCTGTCATTGGATTCGTATCCACGAGACCTACGTAACGGTCCTTAGCCCTCGGCCATCGGACATCCTGATCAAAAAGTCAACATTTCCCCTTATTTCGTCCAAATTACGAAAATGCCCTTGCACTTCCGTACATCATAACTTTCACCACGAACGTCGGAATCGAACGTGCCACCTGTCTATGAACTCGTGACGTCCCTAACTACGTCACGATCATCAGTCAAAGTCCATTTGACCATCCGAATTAAAAGTCAACGTTTTGCCCACGCCTAGGGGCAAAACAGTCATTTTGCACAATTCGTCCGGAATCACTCAACTAATCCCGGATTAGTGAATCACAATTAAATATTATTAAATCCCGATATTCAGGACGGGTCGTTACATTTCCGATCTACAATTCCCAACTTCCCAGCTTCCCTGACAGGACCCATCACAAGATTCTATGCAAATCGGACCGATCATGCTCCCCTCTGGCGTACTTGTCAGACAAGGATATCACCGACTTTATCCAAGTCCACGTCATTAAATTAACCAAACTAATTTTGTCCTTGGGCGGTTACCACCCACGTCCAACCCAGTAACCTCAGAAAGTAATGACAATTACTAATTTGATAGTCACAAGTTCAAAATACAAAATCAAGTTCACGTTGTAAAATATAAATCATAGTTTCTCCAATTACTCATGCTTAACTTAAACGATAATGTTAATCCTTAAGTTATCTACACTAATAATCTTTTTAACCAATCCTTCTTTCCAATGTTTTCAAAAGTCATCCTTTTATCAATATCCACAAGTAATCACAATGAAGTCCTTCTAACCATATCCTTACTATTAATCATGATTATCACCAAATAATTCCTAAAAACACTTTTTCGGCCATTCTACGTCCAAAATGGACGTTCCAATAGTTCATTCGTTTCTACTCGAGCTCAAGAAGAACTATGTGATGTTTAAACAGAGAAAAACATACATGAACTCATAGTCCAACTGTTGGAACCTTCGACTATGGCTTCCCTGAGTTGTTCAACAACTTCTCCCGTGTTTAAGTGATCAGTTCTTGCCCCAAAATGATCGTAGTACTCTCAGAAAAGTACTAAACGACATGTTCTTGAGTTTTTCCGATCCAGAGTGAGAAACCCGAAAGAGAACTCACAGGTTTCTCATTGTTTCCTCATTGTGTCTCACAGTTCACTTACAGTTTCCTCTCATTTCTCCTTCCTTCACTTTCCCTTTCCGTATTCTTTCCTTCTCTTCTCCTAGTTCTCTTCCTTATCTTTCCCAATGATAGGACCCGATCATAAAAACACCTCAAAAGTTACACCTGGGCCCTACTCCCATCCAACAAGTAAACCAAACTACCAAAACTACCCCTAACACTTATCAGCCAAAGAATACGTGTACTCTTGCCAACTCATGCCTTTACCTCTTGAACAGCCTCGATTCTCGTGAAACAGTCCTGGAGGATTTTAAAACCCAGAACATGTGTGAGTGGACAAAAATAAGTATTTAATATGCATGCATGTGACAAATTCTCAAATCCCAATAACACAGATACGAAACAAGTAAACTCAAAATGCGTACAAATATAAGAAAAAGCAGTATTATCGGAAAATATGTCCATATAAAACCATATTGAAATACCAACTCATATACGAACATATCATTTCACAACCATAACAATCATACTGGACTAACCCATTCTCGATACCAGTATGCTAATCATCATATCACAACTGTTCTACCGTTAGGCCATACTGACAGGACCCGCCTCGATCCCCCTGGAACCACAAGGGGAAGTGCCCTGCTCCCGTCTGACACCTGAACAAACATACCAATTTTAACCTTTAAAGTTCAAAGGCATAAATATTCAAAAAAAAAAATCATACATAAAATCCAAATTCAAAAGATGTCAGAAAAGGGATAATGTCCAAAAATACAAGTTCTGAGCACGACTCTAAACTATCCTGCGGGCTAACCTACCCAACAGAGGGTTCAGGTGCGCAGTGTAGATCTATGCCTCTGCCTTAGGATCCTCTTCTACCTCAGTAGCACGGCCTGGAGGGGTCAACAAAACATTAAGGGTAAGTGGGTCGAAACTCAAAGTTTATAAAACAGTTTAACAAGTAAAAACATATACTTTTACCCATCCGTTTTCCATACATGCATGCATTAGTATTTAAAACCATAAAATCGCATAAGATACCGCAAGCCATATAATAAAACCATAAACATAACCCCAGCCACTGCACTATACATCCCGCCCCTGACATCTCAGATGTCCGACGTCCCAGACGTCCAATAAGGTCACAGTCCCAAGGCTACGCGTGCCACTCAAGGTCTCAATCCCGAGTCCAATACACGAACCCAGTCCGGGTACGGCATCCCAGATGCCTGACGTCCCAGACGTCCAATCATAGTAATCCTGCTCCTGAGTCAGCCTACGGTCCAGTCCCTCCGTAGAATGACCCCTCACAGGCATTGCGTCGTGACCACTCCGGGGTACCCACATCCAGAGGAGAGAGTATCACACCGGTAGATCTGTACAGTGCAGTACCAAAGATCGACATCCACATACATAAATATATATATATAAACCAAAACAAAGCTTAAATTTCACCAGACGGGTCTCAAGCCCAAACATCGTAAATCGTACCATAGTCATAACTCAAGATAATCGAAAACATTTGCTTGATTCACACAGATATATATATATATATATATAGAAGTGAAAATAGTTATGCATGCAAGAGTTTAATGAAATCAGGGCCCACTCACAGTACAATCCTGGTGCAAAATCGAGCTTATAACCTCGTCCTGGTACTATTGTACGATTCCTGTCATGTCCAAAACACACGTAAAGGTCACTACAAGTCCCTAACATTCAACCATGAAATCCTAGACTAAAACCGGCCCAAGAAAGCCGCCCGAACACGCTTCCCGAGGTAATAATCCCTATTTTGACCAACTTAACGATCTCCGATCAACTCAAAATTTAACTCAAAATGTTCAATAAACTGAAAGGATGAAAACTCAAGTTGACCATGACCGGAGATAAGGCCTCATGCGCCCTAACGCACCGCCCAAAGTGGCTATGCGTGAAAGTCACGCGCCATGCACTGTAGCTACAGTGTCATCTTCCTCGCCCGTAAGTCTGCTAAACAGGTCCTAAACCCGCGACTTAACCCGATTTAAACTCCATCAATTCTCACTTGAATCCCTTCCTTTTTCCACCTAAAACCTTCCTTAACATTTTAATTTAAGTTCCCATTCAATAATTATCCTCAACAAGTCCTAAATCGTTCACTCGAACCGTTATCATACAAATGGGTCAACCGTTGTACTTCACTCAACTCAACTCCATTTCCAAATTAACTTAAACTGAAGCTTAATAGGACCTAAACGAACTCTAAAACACAACCAATTTCACAAATTCTCACCTGGAAGTCGTCGTCCTCAGGTCTGAAATTCCTTCAAAACTAGAACTTGGGTCCCTGGCCAAACCGTGGTCAATTCTCTTCAGGAGTGATACGGTTGAACTCTAAATGGTCCCAGAAGGCTATTTCAATCGTTGGTTTTGTTCCTCTCGACTCACAACCCAACCCAGTTTTAAAATCCTCCTGTGCCTGGTTTCAGTTTCACGCCACACCATACTGTTTCCATTAACTCAAAATTGTTAAACAATTTATTGAACAGAGAACAGGTTTAACCAATTCCTTGATCAGAGAACAGATTAAAAAATTACACAGCACTCACCATGGCTGTTTGAACTGTGCCTTGGAAAATTACCATTTTGCCCTTCTGCACAAAATTACCAAATTGCCCTTCCTCTTTCTAGACTCGTATCTCATCCGTCCGATGTCCGTTTTCAGCGTGTCGCCTGTCTACAGACTCAGGGTATCGAGACCTACCTAACGGCCCTCAAATTTTGTAAAAATTAGTGGTTAATCAAAAAGTCAACATTTCCCCCTTTTTGTCCGAATTACGAAAAATGCCCTTGAACTTCCGAACGTCATAACTTCTTCCCTGATCATCGGAATTGAACGTGCCACCTGTCTATGGACTCGTGACGTACCGAACTACGTCACGGTCCTTGTCAACATCCGTTTGGCCTACCAATCAAAAAGTCAACAATTTGACCATACTATTCACAAGGGTAAAAACGTCATTTCTTTTATTCTTTTACAAAATTACTTTCTTCGAATTTTAGGGGCGGTATAACCTCCCCCCCTTAAGAAATTTCTTCCCGAAATTTTAAGGAAACAAGTATGGAAACTGCTCTCGCATCTGTGTCTCGTGTTCCCATGTGGCTTCCTCCACATTCTGGTTTCTCCAGAGAACCTTTACTAGGGGAATGGTCTTCCGACGGAGCACCTTATCTTTCCAATCCAAAATCTGTACCGACTGTTCTTCAAAGCTCAATTCTTCTCGGAGTTCGATGGGTTGCTCTTCCAGTACATGAGATGCATCATACACATACTTCCGTAGCATCGACACGTGGAATACATCGTGGACTTTAGAAAGTTCTGGAGGTAGTGCTAATATGCAAGCAACCTGGCCAATCCTCTCAACAATCTCGTATGGTCCGATATATCGTGGACTCAGTTTCCCTCGTTGACCAAAAAGGATAATCCTTTTCCATGGAGATAGCTTCAGGAAAACAATATCTCTAACCTCGAATTCCAAGTCTCGAATCCGTCGATCAGCATAACTCTTTTGGCGATCCTGCGCCGCTTTCATTCTTTCTCTAATAATACGGACTGTTTCTTGGGTTATGTCCATCAAATCCGGCCCTACTGCCGCTCACTCTCCTATCTCCATCCAACAGATAGGTGTTCTGCACTGCCGACCATACAGTGCCTTGTAGGGTGTCATCCCAATACTTTCCTGATAACTGTTGTTGTATGCGAATTCCATTAATGGCAAATGAGTATCCCATGAATCCTGAAACTGTAGCACACAAGACCTCATCATGTCCTCCAGGGTCTGAATGGTCCTCTCTGACTGTCCATCGGTTTGTGGATGGAAAGCAGTGTTTAAATGTATATTTGTACCCAAGGTGGTTTGTAACCTCCGCCAGAACCTAGAACTGAAACGCGGATCGCGATCAGATACTATCGACTCCGGGGTACCATGAAGTCGAATGATTTCCTTCACGAACAGCTGAGCCAGTCGGTTGGGTTTATAAGTCTCCTATATCAGCAGAAAATGGGTTGACTTGGTTAACCGATCTACAATCACCCATACTCCGTCGAATCCACTCCGGGTCCTTGGAAACTTAAAGACGAAGTCCATGGTGATGTGGTCCTACTTCCACTCGGGGATTGGAAGTGGCTGCATAGCCCCATAAGGTCTCTGCCTCTCTGCCTTAACCTGCTGGCACTTACTCAGCTTAGCGTACAACTGTTTCTGTCTCAGTTTCCCTACCACCAACTGTAGGTGTTTCTCATGTGCTCTGGCACTCCTTGAGTACACCCGGATATCGTCAATGAACATGATCAAAAATTTATCCAAGTAAGATCGAAAGACCCTGTTCGTCAGATCCATGAATGCTGTTGGAGCATTTGTCAAGCCAAAAGGCATCACTAGGAACTCATAATGTCTGTATCGGGTCTGAAATGCCGTCTTCGGAACATCCTCCTCCGTAATTCTCAGCTGGTGATACCCAGACCGTAAATCAATCTTCGAGAAATACCGTGCTCCCCGTAACTGGTCGAATAGACCATCAATCCTGGGTAAAGGGTACTGGTTCCTCAGCGTCACTTTGTTGATTTGTCGATAATCTACACACAATCGGAGGCTCCCCTCCTTCTTCTTTACGATTAACACTGGTGCTCCCCACGGTGATGTACTCGGTCGGATGAATCCCAAATCCACCAACTCCTGCAACTGAGTCTTGAGTTCCCGTAACTCGGCCGGCGCCATCCGGTATGGTGCTTGGGATATAGGTCGGGTACCAGGGAGTAGTTCAATCGTAAACTCGATCTCCCGCTGTGGTGGTAATCCAGGTAAGTCTTCCAGAAACACATCAGGAAACTCTCGCACTACTGGTATCTCATCGACACTCGGAGTATCAACCTGCTCCGTCACGACATGCGCCAAATAACCCTGGCATCCTTTCCGTAGGAGCTTGGTAGCGGCAAGCGAAGAAATCACTTCAGGAAGCGAACTGTCACGCTCCCCATGAAAGATAACCTCCGGCAAACCCGGACTTCGCAGAATCACGCGCCTACAACAAAAATCAATGAGCGACCCATGCTCCGATAACCAATCCATCCATAAAATCACATCGAAGTCATGGATATCCATAATGATTAAATCCGCTGGTAGATCCACATCCTCTACTCTCACCGGACACCTCTGAATCACCTGATTCACCAAGTACACGATTCCCATCGGTGTGTCGACGCCCATCTCACTATCTAAAGCCGATACTTCACAATCTAGCATACCCGCACAACCCCTCAAAATAAAAGAGTGAATAACCCCCGCATCCATCAATACACGTACAAGAAGGTTTGAGATATGAAGAGTACCTGTAACCACACCTGGGGCTGTCCTAGCCTGCTGCTGAGTCACTGCAAATACGCGAGCCCTGGGTCCTGCAGTCTGTCCGTGCCCACGTGCGCCATGCTCAGCACCACGGTCACCTCCCTATCCTCGACCCCCGACAGTGTTAGAAGTCGAACTCTGCACAGCACTGGAGCCCCCTACATCGTTGCTCCTAGACAACAGTGGGAAATCTCGGGCATAGTGGCCCACTCCTCCACAAGCAAAGCAGTTGACTGTCCTCGGCCTGTCCAAAGACCCACCAGATGCACCACTCCAAGATGAATACTGTCCTGAGCTGGACCTCGATCCTATCCTCTGAGAGCTCCCATGTCGACCCGACCAGCCACGACCTTGTGAAGATGAAGGTGCTCCTCTGTAACTTCCTCCCTTTGTGTTCCTCTGGCCCATTGGTCCAAGGTATGGACGATCCCGACGTCGCCCCTCGCTTGAAGGCTTTCGTGCCTGGTGTGTCACCAGACTGGCCTCGACACGAACCGTTGTGTCGACCATGTCTCTCAGAGTAGCATGACTGGCAGCTGTCACACCTGCCCGAATATCCCCTCGGAGTCCAAGTTCAAATCTCTGACACTTGCCTTCCTCTGTGCTCACAAATGCTACCACAAACTGAGAAAGTTTCACAAAGGTTTGCTCATAGTCCGTAACAAACATATCTCCCTGCTCCACCCGTAGGAATTCTGCCTCCCGAGCAGCGCGAAACGATCGCGGGTAGTACTGATCCATGAATCTGGCGCGAAAGACTTCCCAGGTAGTGGTGTGGACAGTCCATCCTGCCATCTCTAGGCCGTACCACCACCGGTAGGTCCCGCCTTCCAGTAGGAAGGTCGCCAATGTCACCCGCTCACCCAGTGGGTAGTGCATCACCGTAAAAATCCTTTCCCACCTAGCAATCCATTCGTAGGCATCCTCGGGGTCTGATCCCCCGCTGAAATGAGTGGCTCCCAAACACTGAGCCCGTTTGATGCTTGCGCATTCCATTTCTCTCGCTAGTTCCTCGTCAGTCCGTGCGTGAGGAATTCTCCTTGGAGGCATAACCAACTGTTAAGAGGTATAGATTAGATAACATTATCTTTAAACTTGAGAAGTACCTAGCACTGACCGCTAGTCTAGTACGCTGACCACAACCTGGCTCTGATATTAAGTTGACATAAGGACCCGACCCTCCTCGGTCAGGACCCGACTCATCTAGCACCATATTGTCCGCTTTAGGCCTCGCCCTCACGATTTTGTTTTCGGGAGCTCATGGTGCAACTTCCCAGGGGTCACCCATCATGGAATTACACCAGTCTCAACTCGCTTAACTTTGGGGTTCCAATCCCCCCCAAAGCCACTTGAACTCTCAAAAGGTCTAGTGCTAGATAGGTGTGTGCCTATACCATTAAGGCACACCACCATCCTCTCCCAGACCATTTCTCCTCACAGAAATATGGGATTGTTCACCGTTCCCTCCAGGTCACGGGTCTTACAATCCACTCCCCTTAGGGCCCAACGTCCTCGCTGGCACACTTCCCGATTGAGGTCTGACTCTCATACCAAGTTGACAGGACCCGCCCCGATCCCCCTGGAACCACAAGGGGACGTGCCCTGCTCCCGTCTGACACCCGAACAAACATACCAATTTTAACCTTTAAAGTTCAAATGCATAAATATCCAAAATAAATTCATACATAAAATCTGAATTCAAAAGATGTCAGATAAGGGATAATGTCCAAAAATACAAGTTCTGAGCACAACTCTAAACTATCTTGCGGGCTAACCTACCAAACAGGGGGTTCAGGTGCGCAGTGTAGATCTATGCTTCTGCCTCAGGATCCTCTTCTACCTCAGTAGCACGACCTGGAGGGGTCAAAAAAACATTAAGGGTGAGTGGGCCGAAACTCAAAGTTTATAAAACAGTTCAACAAGTAAAAACATATACTTTTACCCCTCCGTTTTCCAAACCTGCATGCATTAGTATTTAAAACCATAAAATCGTATAAGATACCGCAAGCCATATAATAAAACCATAAACATAACCCCATCCACTGCACAATACATCCCGCCCCTGACATCTCAAATGTCTGACGTCCCAGATGTCCAATAAGGTCACAGTCCCAAGGCTACGTGTGCCACTCGGGGTCTCAATCCCGAGTCCAATACCCGAACCTAGTCTGGGTACGGCATCCCAGATGCCTGACGTCCCAGACTTCCAATCATAGCAATCCTGCATCTGAGTCAGCCTACGGTCCGGTCCCTCCGTAGAATGACCCCTCAAAGGCATTGCGCCATGACCACTACGGGGTACCCACATCCAAAAGAGACAGTATCACACGGGTAGATCTGTACAGTACAGTACCAAAGATCGACAACCACATAAATAAATATATATTTAAACCAAAACAAAGCTTAAATTTCACCAGATGAGTCTCAAGCCCAAACATCGTAAATCATACCATAGCCATAACTCAAGATAATCGAAAACTTTTGCTTGATTCACATAGATATATATATATATATATAAGTGAAAATAGTTATGCATGCAAGGGTTTAATGAAATCGGGGCCCACTCACAGTACAATCCTGCTGCAAAACTGAGCGTATAACCCCGTCCTGGTACTATTGTACGATTCCTATCATGTCCAAAACACACGTAAATGTCACTACAAGTCCCTAACATTCAACCATGAAATCCTAGACTGAAACCGGCCCGAGACAGCCGCCCGAACACGCTTCCCGATGCAATAAACCCTATTTTGACCAACTTAACGATTTCCGATCGACTCGAAATTTAACTCAAAATGTTCAATGAACTGAAAGGATGAAAACTCAAGTTGACCGTGACTGGAGATAAGGCCTCATGCGCAGCCCAAAGTGGCTGCACGTGAAAGTCACGCGCCATGCACAGTAGCTACAGTGTCGTCTTCCTCGCCCGTAAGTTTGCTAAACGGGTCCCAAATCCGCGACTCAACCCGGTTTAAAATCCATCAATTCTCACTCGAATCCCTTCCTTTTTCCACCTAAAACCTTCCTCAACATTTTAATTTAAGTTCCGGTCAATAATTATCCTCAACAAGTCCTAAAGCGTTCACTCGACCCGTGATCAAACAAACGGGTCAACCGTTGTACTTCACTCAACTCAACTCCATTTCCAAATTAACTTAAACTGAAGCTTAATATGACCTAAACGAACTCTAAAACACAACCAATTTCAAAAATTCTCACCTGGAAGTCGTCGTCCACAGGTCTGAAATTCCTTCAAAACTGGAACTTGGGTCCCTGGCCAAACCGTGGTCGATTCTCTTCAGGAGTGATACGGTTGAACTCTAAATGGTCCGAGAAGGCTGTTTCAATCGTTGGTTTTGTTCCTCTCGACCCACAATTCAACTTTTGATTTTCCCTCCAATTTTTCAGTTTTTCTTCCCGTCGGTTTTCTCTCAAGCTCTCAGTCCTCTCTTCCTCAGAATGTCCCTCAAACTCTTCTATCTCTCTGTTAATCGAACCATGTAGCCAGCAACTCGTGGGAATCTCTCAGTCCCACTGAAATTCTGTGTCCCGCAAAACAGACCCAAACTAGTTTTAAAATTCTCCTGTGCCTGGTTTCAGTTTCACGCCACACCATACTGTTTCCATTAACTCAAAATTGTTAAACAATTTATTGAACAGAGAACAGGTTTAAATAATTCCTTGATCAGAGAACAGATTAAACAATTACACAGCACTCACCATGGCTGTTCGAACTGTGCCTTGGCAAATTACCATTTTTCCCTTCTGTACAAAATTACCAAATTGCCCTTCCTCTTTCTAGACCCGTATCTCATCCGTCCGATGTCCGTTTTCAGCGTGCCGCTTGTCTACAGACTCAGGGCATCGAGACCTACCTAACGGTCCTCGAATTGTGTGAAAATTAGTGGTCAATCAAAAAGTCAACATTTTCCCCCTTTTCGTCCGAATTACGAAAATGTCCTTGAACTTCTGAAAGTCGTAACTTCTTCCCTGATCGTCGGAATTGGACGTGTCACCTGTCTATGGACTTGTGACGTCCTGAACTACGTCACGATCCTTGGTCAACATCTGTTTAACCTACCAATCAAAAAGTCAACAATTTGACCATGCTATTCACAAGGGTAAAAACGTCATTTCATTTATTCTTTTACAAAATTACATTCTTCGAATTTCCGAGGCGTTACACATACCGCTCAGAAAAAACAAAAGCCAGCTATGGACATCCAAGTGCCACCCGGGAAAATACAGCCTAGATCTGGACGCCTGGGTCTCATCCCAAATAACCATCTCACAGAGCCCTGCTCTGAACTTTTGAGACTAAACAACCGCTCGGGAAAACAGAGCCTGGCTCTAGACGTTTGAGCATCAATCATACCGAATCCCGAGGAAGGTTGTCTAATCACCATAAGTCACACATATCCATCAACCACATTATAAATATCGAGAAAACACATTTTTATTGACATGGCCAGTCCTCAGAAACGCGTCAAAACCATATCTGGGCCCTACTCCATTCTGACAAGTAACTTAAAACCCCAAATGTACCCTCATAACCTTGATAGATAAGAGATACTTGCTTAATTGTGAATTCATGCCTCCAATTCACAAGTAGCATTGATTCTCGTGCAATGGCCTTATAGGGTTTCAAAAATACGAAGACCATGTGAGTTAACAAAAATAAAGGTTTTAAAACATACTATTTGAAAATATACTATTTACCCTCCGTTTAATAAAAGCTATGCATGCATAAGGAAAATTTATAAAATCCCTAGTAACAAACAGTAAAACAGGTAACCTCCAAATACGTGCAATAGTAGTAAAATCCAGTGATCTCACAAATCAAGGCAATCATAAAAAACCATACTCAGGTACCACAACCACACAATCAACCCATCCTCAATGCCTGCAAGCCATATCATCACATCACTTCTACACTATCGGTAGGCTGAGCACTCAGGAAAAGAATATTTACCTCAACGTTTGAGACTACTCATCACAATAATGGTCACGGAAAAATGAGCTTTACCCCCGACGTCCAAGACTAACCAACCAAATCAGCATCCTGATGAGAGTTATCCACAACTCAATCACATCATATATATATATATATATATATATATATATATCCAGAGTCTCATCTCAAATACCAAGGAAAAACAATCTCGTAATTCACATCAATTCCAAAATCAACTTTAGAATCTAAAATATCCAATATACTACATATACAAGTTCCTTGAAACACGTGCCTCAAACACTTACTATAAAATCGTCCAAAAATCATCAATATCAAGAAAATATACTTTATAACTCACATAAGAAATTTCTGATCAAAATCATAATCCAAAACCAAATTCAGAAGTCTGAATCAATTGCAAAAAACCTCATAAAATGAGCCATTAGAATATCTCGTAAAATCATATCCAAAATCCTAATTCATCAATCACCATCAAGTCAAATAAACATGACTTAGTGAGTATAAAACCACTTCCCAACACTCAGTAACAATCCATAACACAATATACCCAATTTCCTCACAAAACTTGTCAAGTTGCAATTTATGTAATATCGTAAAAAATCCATAAAATCCAGTACTACAAAAATCACGTGAGAAAGTTATTTCTGGTATAAAATCAATTCTCACAATTCATTGTCAAACTAGAACACAATATAGAAAACTTTTTTGCAAAACGTGTCACTGAAATATATTCGAAATCATTTAGAATTCATATGGAAACCACCGAAAATCTAATATAAAAAATTCACATGTCATAATCACATTCAACTCAAATCCACAATCGAAACGATATTCGAAAACATAACTTATGAAAAATCTCGTAAAAAGCGTAATAAAGTATTCATAAAATTACCAAAAATCCGATAAAATATCCAATTACTCATTTATCATCAAAACACATAGAAACACATTTGAACAACTTAATATGCATGCATATAATTCTAATAATAATAATAAAAATAAACGTCCATTCGCACGTACCTTTTACGCGACCAAACCAACTCCACGCTTTTCTGTAAAATCTAAGGACGTCAATTCCTGCCACAAATCACCTAGAAGGGTCACTATCCACCCTAATTAACTTATACGAGAATCCCATAATTTTCTGGTATTTTTAAACGAATTAAAATGGACCCTAAATTTTCTAATAGTCAAAACTATTCCGAGATGATGTTCGATCGCCTCGAAATTTGTACTTTTAGGCTCGTATGGTCGAATACTATCACTTTCATGTTGATTACACCTTCAAATAACCCGACACGCGCACAATGAAGTCTCTGCACGTGGGCTTCACGGGTGGAGGTACTGTTCATCACCGAAAACCTTTTTCCAGACCCAGTTCTCTACAATTGGGTTGTCCGACCCATAGGTTCAACCCGATTCAAAACAAGCAATTTCTAAAAAAATTCTCGAATTTTAAACTTCTAAATTCACCTAATTAGTGCTAGGAAGAGATCTATGCATTCGGAAACGAGTTTTCATACCTCCAAAGCAAGGCCCTAAACCAAGATTTTCGGCCAAAAGTTCAAATTCCATCCCAGAGCTTTCCTTTTGTTCCACCTTCAAATTTTTTGGCCCAGCTCGATCCCAAAGCTCCCAGAAGGACGTTAGAGTGCTCATTGTCGAGTTACAAGCTCTCAACCTGAAGTTCAAAATTACAAACCCGTCGAAGAAATTTTAGGGTCACTGATTCTCGGCCCAAACTCCCCCTAAACATGTCCTCTCTGCTTTCCCAGACACTCATCATCTTCATCCTCCTTTTCTCTTCCCAGACCTTCTCCTTTGCTCATCTCTGCTTTCAAGGGAAAACTGTTTTCATGGGTTTTTCATGGTTCGGCCCTAAGCCACCGAGCTCCCAATCTACACACAAAACCATATTAATAGAGCTTAGGTCGGTGGAGGAGAGAATTCCAACTCTTTCCAGAGCTTGACACGTTGCAAACTTCAATTGATCATGATTGGAAAATGACTAAAATACCCTTGGTGGCAAAATTACCAAAATATCCTTAACAATTCTTGCCCCGAAATAACCTCAAACAATCTCTGATTTTGGTATGCCTCCTGTCTACAAACTCAGGATTCCGAGACCTTCATAACGATCTTTACGAAATTCCCAATAGACGTCCCTATCAAAAAATCAACATTTTGACTTTTTCAAGTGCAAAATTATCTTTTTACCTATTTTCACCAACTTTGCTTTCCTCACAAGTCCAGGTCGTTACATTTATATCTCATATTCATTTCATAACAAAAATTGAAACCTCAAAAATTGGGCCTAAGCCCAAATCACAAACTATGCCAAGATCTCGTAATACATGCCATTAAAATAATCCATAAAATCATTAAAACTCGTATGATTCCCAATCAATCAAATATCACCAAAATCACATAAGAAATTCATATAAAAAATAAAACCAATTCCAAAATCCAGTATAAAGCCAGAATACGAAATATGCAAATATCCTGTAAAACGTGCACTAAAATAACTTTCACAAAATTACCAAAAATCATATAAAATCATACTCAAACCACCGTAAATCAAATCACATAATAAATCATGTAAAACATGTAAATATGCATGCATAGGAGTTTAGGGAAAAAAAGTTCACTCACACTTGGTCTGCGCAGTTCGATACTGACTTGCACTCCTTTCCGTAATTCCCTAAACATTATCTCTTATCACAAATCACTCATATGGGTCACTACTCATCTCAAATATCTCATATTTTAATCTCTTAATTTTTCTGGATTTTTAAACGGATTTTTAACGAACATAAACATTCATATTGTTAAAACTGCCTTGAGACAATATCTGATAAATTGTATTGCTAGACTCATAAGATCGAATACTCAAACTTACATGTTGGTTAAATTCCTAGGCGGTGTGGTACGCGACCCCACGCGCCAATCAGAGACGTTGCACGTGGTGTCCACGCGCCACATTGTTCATCATCCTCCACCTTCATTCTCGACCTGGTTTCTTATAAAGTGGGTAATCTGACCCGCAACATGACCCTGTTCAAACCCAACTATTTCTTCGTCATTTCTTATGTTGTAAACGTCTAAATTAACCTAAGCTAGTCCAGAATAAGTTCTACAATATTAAACCCGAAGAACTTACTTCAAAATCCCTATGTACGATTTTCATTCTCTCCTGCGTCAAAGCTCATGAAATTTTGGCTTTTCGAGTCGTTTGAGCCCAAGGAAGACTACAACGATCTTTGTCTCACGCTTCCACCTATAAAACGTCCTTGTGAGCCCAGGATCTTCGCGGGTTACATTTTGAACTCTCGGGTTACTGAGTTTTCCACCTTCCCACTTTCTTTTTACTCTCATGTTCATCTCTTTTCTCTTTCTCTGTTCCTCGACGACTCCCTCCCCTATTTTCCCTTATTTTTTTCTCCCGGTGCACTTCATTGTTTGTCCACTGTTGTAACGGCTCAGACCGAATTTACAGGAATTATCAATAATTATTTGAGGATTATCGAGACTAATCGGGAATTAGTCGAGTATTATCGGACGATCGGGGTGAAATTGCGATTTTTCCAGTGAACGGGAAAAAAAGTTAACTTTTGACCCAGCAGGTCAAATGAAATGGCACGAGGCCTATTACGTAGATCGAGATGATATGCGTCCGTAGACAGGTGGCTCGTCGAAATCAAATATCTTACGGGAAAGTTACGGGTCAAGAACGGTTGTTCAAACTATTCATAGCTACATGTTTTATGAGGAGTTAACTTATGACTTTGTTGTTTAATGGTTAACTTATGACTTTGTTGTTTAGTGGGTCCCAAAATATCAGGTCAGAACTAATAGACGAGTGACAAGTGTCACTCATCCATTTATCCTCATCTTCATTCATGCAACTATATTCTTTCTCCCTTTTCATTTCAAAAACCCGAAACCCCCTCCTCATTTTTCTTCTTATGGGCTGCCTGAGAGGGAGACAGAGTGAGAGGGTGAGATTGAGAGACTGGGACGACTGTGAAGGACGGTAGTGAGAGGCTGAGCCGTCGTGGATGGCTGGGGAACTCAGAAAAATAGGTCACATGTGAGCCCGTTTACCTTTGGAATTTGAGTTTTGATTTCTGGGCGTTTGGGAACTGTTTTGATGACTGGGTTGTGTTTTTTGAGTTTTGACAAGTTCATAGGATCGAAAACAGAAGGAAAAGGAGGGCTCGGCAGGTCTAGGTGGTGGTTCAAAAGTTAGCAGTGAAAGATTGTTGGTGACAAGTGAGTTTTAGGCCTTGTTTCTTGGTTTTGAGGTCATGAGGCTGTTTTTGGGCTTAAGACGAGTATATTAGGAGAAAAACAAAGGAAAACAGTGGTTGGACGGCGGAGATATGACCGGGTCAAGGTCGCGAGTCGAATGACCTGTTACAGTGTCCTAGGTCGACTAGCCCGAGGTTGAAGACGATGATGACCCTATCAAGCCACGTGGCCAACGAAAGGGTGACACGTGGCCAGGTGTTAGTTCAGTCAGTAGCTAACGTGTCAGGGCCACGTCAAACTTGTCAGACCACATGGACTAGTGAGATGGTGCCACATGGCAACATGTTAGGATTTTTCAGGTGACATGGCGTGTCCAAGTCACCGATGTCAGAACACGTGGACTAGTGAGGTGGTGCCATGTGGTAGTGTAACGACTCGGAAATTCAAAAAAGGAAAAATTAGAAAATTTGAAGGAAATGACATGAAAGTTGACTTTTTGTTCGGGACCT
Source organism: Prinsepia uniflora (assembly GCA_032719365.1). Classification (NCBI taxonomy): domain Eukaryota; kingdom Viridiplantae; phylum Streptophyta; class Magnoliopsida; order Rosales; family Rosaceae; genus Prinsepia; species Prinsepia uniflora. The sequence continues at coordinate 9,303,072 of CM064870.1, read as the reverse complement.
TGTTTGGACTTTCTGGAAGAACTGTTGGATAGGTCTCGGGATGACGAATTCGTAGACAGACGGCATGCGTCAATCGGAGTCCGGATGAAAAAGTTATGGATTGGGGAATGCTAGGGGCATTTTGGTCATTTGTGTATAAAAGGGTAAAATGGTAATTTTGGGCAGTGGGGTGAATTATGACGGTTACTTTGGCTGATTCAACTAAATTGGATGAGGACTGGTTACTTGGTGACACTTGTCACCATATTTGCAAACTTAGTGGCTTTGAATGCCTAACAAGGACAAAACAACCCGCCCAATCCTTGTTTCAATTTGATCAAATTGATCGATGAAGGAGGCCAAAAGATAAAACCTGAGACGGTAAGACAAAACCACAGAGAAAACGAGTGAGAATGAGAGGAAAATTGAGGAAAATAGGCCCCTAAACCCGAAGACCCAAACCCGTGAAACTCATACCTTTTGAAAATTCGAATTTGAACTTATAGCTCGAGATTATTCAAATTGAGGTTCAATTACGTCTTCTGGGATCATTTCGACCAGGACCAGATAAAAAATTAACGGAATTGGGGTTGTTTTGGACTAGAACATAGAGGGGGAAGACTTCGAAAATTCGAGCTTGAGTCGAATGGATTGGAGGTATAGAACGATGAAATTGACATTTCAAGCATGTTTATAAGTGTCCCACGATGCTTCTGGATGGATCAATTGGAATTGATCGAAATTGAAAGGTGAATAGTGTCTACGACAGAGAGGAAATTGTGAAGTTGAATTCAATGGTTTGAGGTAAGTGATAATGAAATTAAGATGTCAGAACTTTAATTAGATGTAAAACGATGTTACTGGATTGATCAATTGTGATAATTAAATGAGAATGGATAGGAATTGAACCGGGTTGCACAGTAGGACCCATTTGCAAGGGAAACGGGTAGAGATAACGATGAATAGTAGCCTAGTTACTGTAACTATCGCGTGGGGGAGCGTGGGCAGGAATCCCGAGGAGAGGTCAACATGACTTTTGTCCTATTTAATGTAACAAACATTTTGGAGTTGGTTTCGAGTCAATTGAACACCGTCTCGATAATGTTTCGAGGGTCCGAAGGTTTATGTTATGTTTTAAATTAATATTTAATTCCCAGAAAATTATGGGGAATTGATATGATGTAAATTGAGTTGTTAGTGACCCTGAATAATGATTTTGGGCAGGACTTGGGATTCCTGGAAAATGTCAGAAATTACGGAAACGCGTGCAGCTCGGAAAGCGAGCGGTTGGACAGTGTGTGAGTGGACGTTTGTTTTATAAACCATTATGCATGCATAGTTAAATGATTTACATGATTGATTGCATGAATTGAATTGCAATGATGTCCTGATGATGTGGCATGATTATTTGTGATTTAATGATTATTTTAATCAACCTTTCAGGCACGTTTTTCGAGAAAATGTGCAAATGATGTTTTGGGCTAGGCCCAGAGTAAAAAAGGTTTTGAAAAGAGTATTTTGACTTAGTTGGTGAGTCAAGGATGATTTATGGATAATTTTAATGTTTTCATAAATTTTACGGATTTAAGTGTAATTGGCATTTGGGCTTGAGACCCTGTCGGGAATGCTTATGACTTGGTTTGAGGTCATGGATATGATTAACATGTGTTGTGGGATGGATGGTGTTTGTGATTGTGGATATTGGATACTGGATCATGTTCTGGATGGTGAGAGTGCAGTTCCTAGACGTGACTCAGATGTTGCGTGAGTGCAGTTCCCGAGTATGTGGTACGTCTAGATGGTGCGTGTACAGTTCCCAGACATGACTGATGTAATGACCCGTCCCAAATTTTAGGATTAGATTAGTTACTAATCATGATTGGTGAGGTTAATCGGTGATTAGTTAGGCGAAATCGGACGAACGATGCAAAATGACCGTTTTGCCCATAGAATGGGAAAAATATTGACTTTTCATTCTGGTGGTCAAATGGACTTTGACCGATGACCGTGACGTAGTTCGTGACGTCACGAGTTCATAGACAGGTGGCACGTTCAATTCCGACATTCGAGGAAGAAGTTATGACGTTCGGAAGTTAATGGGCATTTTGGTAATTTTGGTTAAAAGGGGCGAAATGTTGACTTTTGGACTAGGAGGTCCGATGGCCGAGGGCCAAGGACCGTTACGTAGATCGGGATGATACGAATCCATAGACAGGCGGCAGGCTAAAATCGGACTTCAAACGGGAGAGTTATAGGTCACGGAAGTTCGATTTCACTATGCACGTACTTCGAGGCGAGGCTGATTTGGCAATATCTGATTGGGCAGATATTTTGAGTGGGTCCCATGGATGAGTGACAAGTGTCACTCATCCCATTGGCTAGATCCCCTAAAATGTGGATCTCACTTAATTAACTATTAATATAATAATTATTATATAATTAATCTTTTCTTACAATCAATCCTAGCCATCCATTCCATTTAACTTTTAATCCTCACCACTCATCTAATCATCTATTCTCTCATCTCATCAGACTTCATTTCTTCTTCATTTCTTCACAAAACCCCAACCCCCCATATTTCATACTTCTCCATTTTCTTCATTTTCAAACACAACCCAACACCCATTTGACTGTGTTACAATGAACATGACTGTGAGGGAGTTATAAGGGACTGAGGACTGAGAGGCTGGACGGTGGCTCACGGTGGTGGCCACGGCGGAGTGAACCCGTGAGGTAAGGAAATATTCAAAATTCCTAAATTCGGTTTTTTTGCTTTTTGTTAAGTTCTGAGGATTAGGTAAGGTTTCTGAGGACCCTAGGAGGTTAATGGGATTAGTTTTGGGGCTTGGGATGGCCGGAAATGGCCGTGCACGACGGGGGGAAATCCGGCCACCACTAACGACGGATGAAGGTACGGGTTTGATGGGTTTTAATTCCATTTTAACGTTTAAAATGATTAGAAATGAGATTAGGGTTGTATTAGGCTAAAAATGGGTTGAAATGGGATTGAAAATGGAAGGTTTGAGGGTTGAACCGGTCGAACCGGTTCGAACCAGTCGAACTCGGTTCGACCAAGGAAGGGGATGATGAATAGTACCTGGCGCGTGGGCTCACGGGCAGGGACTATTTAGGGCGCATGGTAGGTCCAATGGGGGAAGTGTTCAACATACGAAATCTTTTATTCGATGTAACGAACATTTTGGGACTGGTTTCGTGTCGATCGGGCACCGTCTCGATAATGTTCGGGGCATTGGAAGTTTTTGGATCGAGTTTAAAAATAGTTAAAAATATCAAAAAATTACGGGGCTTTAGTAGGAGGTTAATAAGGTAGTTAGTAACCTTCTATTACGATTTGGACAGGTTCGGGAGTCCCGGTGACGGTGATTGGCTGGGGAGAGCCGTATGGCATGCATATCGAGACGACAGCTCGGACGGTCTGTAAGTGGACCTTGATTTTCTAAATTGGTGCATGCATAAATGTTTATTATATGTTTTAATACATGTTTGGTAATGTCATGGGTGCATTTGTATGTGGTTACGTATAAGCACGTATTTCGAGGGTTCGGCCTTATATGGTGCTTATACAGGTCTGTATTTCTTTAATGGTCTAAATGATTTGGAATTGGATTTCAAAAGGATAAACTCGGGTATGAGACCCATTTGGTTTTGTCTCGGGCATATGACCTCAGATATTAGGCACGGTGCCCAGTTGATGTCATATGTTCGAGCACAAGACCCAGGTTACTTTACGGTTTTGATTTCAGGTCAGGGAACCTTAAATGGATTTCCTGGTTCATGACGGTTTATGGGAACCGGCATGAACCCTTGATTGGTTATTATGGTACATGACGGTTTATGGGAACCGAGCATGAAGGATATTACCTATATGTATATATATGGATCATGACGGTTCAGGGGAACCGGCCTGAATATTTATGTTATGTATATATATGTTCATATACCTTCCTTTACTTCTATTATCTCCTCTGGGGAGGGTCGTTGGCCTGGGTGGAGCCCGGAGTATTCACAGAGCACCGATTGAGTGGAGTCACCCCCCAGTTGGGTTCTTTACTCTCAGGAAGGCTATGATTACTATAACCTCGGGTAGGATCAGTGGTCTACGGACATTGATCTTGACTTTGAGAAGACTCGGATTGAGACCCGGGTAGTACGCGCGTAGCTTTGGAAACCGTGACAGGAATGGTTGTGTGAATTATATATGATATATGATATGTGATATGTGGTGTGCACAGGTGTGCACAGGATTTGAGCAGTGGCTCGTGTATTTGGTTTCAATATGGTTATGGTTTTGGGCTTGAGTCCCTTATTGGTTTCTTATGGATTTGGGCAGTGGCCCGTATGGTTTATTTCATTATGGTTTTGGGCTTAGTCCCACATATGGTTTCTTCGGTTAAACGGTTTTTGAATGCATGCATGCTTTTTAGTGAAGGGTACAAATGTCTTTATGGAAATATTTTTATAAACTGCTTGTTTTGTCCACTCACAGCTTTTAATGTTTTGACTGCCCTTCAGGTTGACAGCGGATGTGGACTGTAGCAGAGACCGAGATATCACATACCTCCTCCGGATCCTAGCGTACTCTGATAGCCCGGGAGGGCAAAGGTCGGAAATATCCCTTGTTTGACACTTCGTGTCAGACGGGAGTAGGATCATCCCACGTTAATCCTGGGGGGATTGGGATGCGTCCTGTCAACTGATATGACTCGGATGGTGCCGAAGTGCAGTTCCAGAGGTTGGCCTAAGCGTAGTGCAGATGTGACAGTGTGATTGTTTGTGCACTTGTGAATAGTGCAGATTGATTAATTGATTGCTTGTGAACTTGTGAATAGTACTGTTTGATGTTGATTGTGATTACGTACTGATATTGAGTACGAGTTTTTGGTCTGTGTGGCCAGGTGATTATGTTTTCCTATGTTTTGGCTTAAGAGCCGGAATTTGACTTGTTATGTGATTTGCTGGAAAGCCGGTGATTGTGATTCGTATGTTTTACCCTATGCATGCATGGTTTGATAAACTGGAGGGTAAATGATATATTTTGAACTGTGTTTTAAACAATATTATTTTTTTCCACTCACACCTTTTCTGTTTTGATGACTCTCCAGGCCGTGGCAAGACGTTCGGGGCTGATCGAGAGGCGGAGGCATGAGCGGAAATCAGTGCAGTCATCCCTTGTCTAACAGGTGCTAAAGGGTAGTTTCGGGACTTCAGTTGACTTGTTAGACGGGAGCAGGACCGGGCACGGTTATCAAAATCGAGTTGGGACGGGTCTGGTCAGGCAGGGTGTCAGAGGGGTGTTAGACTTGTTAATGGCACGTGGTAGGACACGTGGTATTGATGACATCAGCATGTGACATCATCATGTGACATGGCAGTGTCGGAGGGTGACATGTGGCACCATTTAGGGTATGCTAAGTGGCACCATTCAGGGTGTGCCACATGGCAGGATGTTAGAGATGTCAGATGTCAAAGTTGTCAAGCTGACGTTAGCGTTGACTGGCGTTGACCACTATGGATTAGACTTTAACCGGCATGTGAGGGTGCATGGACACGAGTTTCAAGGTCAAACTAGTCTTTTTCAAAAGGTTTTGACGATCTGAATCCAACGGTGGTAGTTTCAAGTCAATCGGAGATCGTTTGATAGGTCATTTGGAGGTTTTTAGCGTCGGGAAGCGTGTTCGGGACACGTTTACTGTTCCAGGAATTTTTAGGGTTTATGATTTGGACTTGTATAGGTTGATAGTGACTTTTGGGTATGATTTGGACAGGTCTGGACGTTCCGGAGACGTTGGATTAGCCTCAAAGTGGCTTACGACGCAAATTGTGAGCGCGCAGTTTGAGCAGTCTGTGAGTGGACTTTTGATTTACTAATATGATGCATGCATAAATGTTTTATATGTTTTATGAATATGATTTGAGATGCACTGATTGTATGTGATTTGAATATGATTTGACATTTTTGTGGAAAATGTTACTATGCACGTATTTCAAGATTTTTGTTTTTATATGATACTTCGGGTTTAGGCCAGGTTTTCTACGTGCTTGTGATTTATATGATTTGAATGATTTCACGGAGAGACGTAGAATTAAGGATTTGATTATCAATTTTGAATGATTTCATGGAGATGCGTGAAATGCTATTTCGGCCATGAGACCCAGTTGATTATTGACTTTGACTTGGATTATAGTCAAAAGTGATTTGGAAAAGTGAATTGAATAGTGAAATGGTTTTCGGATTTGGAAATAATATTCAGGCTTGTGTCCCAGTTTATTTCTGATTTGACTTAGAGTATAGTCAAACGTGAAATATATTGGGCTTGTGACCCAGTTCTGATTTATGAGATGATATATCGGGCTTGTGACCCTGTTGTGGATTTACAAGAGTTGATTTGATAGGATTCGATGAATCATGGATTTGTGAAATGTTTATGGACATTTTTTTTTATGATGGTTTTGTGGAAACTGATTTGATGAAACTATATTTGGGGCGTAGGCCCCATTGAGATATTTTGAGATGATTTGAGATTTGTGAATTGTTTTCCACACTACCATCCTATATGATGTGATTGTTCCTATCATACGTTGTAGATCCTAGCGCGGTAGCCTCCAAATGTCATAGATCATAAAGAGGTCACAGTTACATTATCTGGAGGTGAGTAGCTCTGAGGGGAGGCTCAGGCTCAAGAGTGTCAGAGATGGACATTTCTTAGACGTCGAGCTAGGGGCTTCGAGCTTAGGAATGCCATGGCTTAGACGTCGAGCTATAGGCTCCGATCCTGAGTTGTCACTCAGACGTCGTAGATCCTGGGTATATACTCAGACGCGTAACCCCGAGTCGCACATGTTGCGTTGATATTGTGACTATTGAGTTGATTTGTTGGATATTGGATAAAGAGGATTGGGTACTCATGTTTTCATACGACTTTGGATGTGAGTCTATGTTTCAGGAAGATGCCCTATTGAGATGATTTATGAGATTTGTTTTGGGCTGAGAACCTACGTGGATTTGTTTTGGGCTGAGACACTACATGGATTTGATTTGGGCTTGAGACCCTATGTGGATTTGATTTGGACAGAGACCTTACGTGATTTGGATTTGGGTAGAGACCCTACATTATGCTATTTTGGACTGAGGCCCTATTAAGAAACTGGATTTTTTTTATAAATGTTTTCACTGTTTGGTGATTTTAAAAAGCAATGTGTTTTGCTTTTAAGAAAGTATTCGAGATTCTTGTTTTCTGATGCATGCATACTTTTAAGTGAATGGTATAAATGTTTATTTCGAAAATTATTTTTAAACTGTTTATTTTTGTCCACTCACAGTTTTTAATGTTTTTGATACCCTTCAGGTTGATCGCGAATGCGGGCTGTGGGAGAGACCGAGATATCACATGCCACTGCATACTGATGAAACCCCGAGTGGGTTACGACTTTATCCCTAGTCTGACACGTGGTGTCATACTGGAGCAGGACACATCCCACGATAATCCAGTGGGATTGGGATTAGTCTTGTCACCTACTCTATGTTTTCCCTTTTCAGCCACTCCACAACGGAAACCAGAAACTAAGTACACACACAAATATATAGAAAAAAAGCAAGTTGGTGAGAGATAAGGGAGGGAAATATCAGAACTCTCTAGATACTAGACACTTGCCAATCATCTAATAACATCTCATTGTAAAATTACCAATTTACCTCTTATGCCAAATTTACCAAAACGACCAATTAGCGTGCCACATGTTTATAGACTCAAGAGTCTGAGACCTTCGTAATGGCCTTTTCAGAATGTCCAACAAATTCCTGAGTATAAAAGTCGACGTTTGACCATTCCAAGGGGAAAATCATCATTTCTATTAAAGTTTCCAAATTTATTTTCCTTAAATTTTCGGGTCGTTACCCTCGTTTTTCCTTTTATGGGTTGGTTGCCATGGTCACTTGTTAATATTCGGCTCCAACCGGCCGAACTCCCCAACAATCACACACTTCCTTATTTATCAATGTACTAGGTTGGTAGAGAGAGGTAAGGGAGGAAAAATAAGGAGAGATCTAGAGCGCTTTAGGTTTTTTTTTTCAAAAATGACCAAAATACCCTTCAGGAAAAAATGACCAAAATGCCCTTAATCATTCTTGACCCAAAACATGCTTATCCGAACTCATTTTTTCGGTGTACCGCTTGTCTATATACTCAAGGGAAAAATTGTCATCTTTCATTTTCTTAAATTTCTGAGATGTTACATTCTCACTGTTTGTCTTTTTCACAATCCATTCAACTCATCCATCATGGAACGTTGGATGAAAAGGAAATCAATGTTTGTGAACTGTTTCCCACGGGGTGGGTAAGAAAGATTGAAGAACAAGAGCCAAGAAAGAAAGAACGTATGCAAAGCACAAAAGAGAAGACTCTTATCAAGCTTTCAACCTAGTATTTAATTATACTCTCTATAACAAGCTTTCAACCCAGTATTTAAATATAATTTCCATACCAAGTTTATAACCACAAACTGACACTACCATAAAATTTCAGATACAACAGAAACTATTAATATAAATTCTGATTGCGATCCGAGGTTCCGCCCACAATAGACTAGGGATTTCGGCCCTAAAACCAATTGGTGATAGGGGGAGTTGCCCAAGCCTATATAAGGCACACACTCTTTCTCATCTTTTTCGATGTGGGACTTTATCCTCACATCTCATCACGCCCACTCTCGTGTGGCGGCTCTTCCAGCCAACACGTGATGATGTGAGCCTATTGTCCCACATCCGTATGAGCCCATTGTCTCATACCTCTCTTTTATTTTTTCGTGTAAGCCGTTGTCTTAATCCCCCTGTAATTTTTTTCATCATCACTATGCCCCTTCCGTGTAGTGCTATGATGCCAATCACGCGGCGAGTGAATGGGCGACGTGTGACGGTTAAGCCATCCACGTGAGTTAACCCGCTCTGATACCATGATAGCGATCCGAGGCTTAGCAGTTCCGCCCACAATTGACTCGAGATTTCGGTCCTAAAACCAATTGATGATAGGGAGAGTTGCCCAAGTCTATATAAGGCACACACTCTTTCTCATCTTTTCCGATGTGGGACTTTTATCCTCACATCTTGATAGGTCGATAATTAAACATTATGTTATATTATTTTATACCTTTTATACTTTACTTTTAATATTAAAATAATAAACAATTGGAAAAAATAATATATTTTGTTAGATTTTTGTAGAATTAAATAAAACTTGGAATTTGGAGTGTTTTGGCGAAAAAATCGTCCCGATCGGAATTATAATGAAGAAATTATTGATGAAATAAGAGAAACCACTGAAAATCACTTGAAGATTTAGTGGAAAGCCACTGTGTCAACCCATTTCATTTCTGAACAGGTACACGCCGCTAGCCCACTTGCACAGTTTGCGCCCAGCTTAAAAGCCTAGAAAATCGGCCCAAAAAGCCCAAAAATCCAAAGCCCACGACCCAAGTCTAACACCTGATAAAGCCCAACCCAGCACTTCGATAGCCGCTAACCGAAACAGACTTTCCACGGTCGGCGCACGTGCGTTGAATCCCCCTTCACTATGTCAGCACCTGACGCGCGATGTTACGTGTGTTGTTTAGCCAACTGCCGCCTCACATGCTCATTCCTTTTCCGCCTGAGTCACCGATTTCACCCACTTCCTGTCAGCAGCCCCATGCCGAGTCCTTTCACTGCAGCTCTGTTGCTTCCTACCGAGTTCCAGCCTATCCACCTGCCCCCATTTTGCAGATATTCCAGCCCTTTTTTAGCCTTCTTCTGCCAAAAATCCAGCATTTTCCATCATTTCCATCATTTTATTTTTATATTTTAACTTTGTATTTTATTATTTGAATTTTGGCACTCCCTCTATAAATAGGGAGACCATTTCATTTGTTAAGGGTCTCAATTTTAGTTCTCATGTTGTTCATGTTAGTTCCATTTAGTAGTTCATTTTACTCTTCTTTTAGTTCATCTTCTTTCTATTTTGTTCTTTATTTTTTGGACCATTTGTAACTTGTTTTAATTTTCTTCTTATGTTTTCTTTTAATTTTTGTTCTTAGATTTTCCTTTTAATTTCTTTGACTTCTCTTTTAGATACAATTTTATGTCTTCTAAATGTTTGAGAACATGAATACAATCTACATGTGTTTTACTTTCTAAATTTCATTTATTTAATAAGTTTTAGTGTTTCATACTTCAATTTGATGCTAAGTGTCGGCCACTGTCGATGCACTTAACATTTGATTGAAGAGATTTTAATGTCGGCCGCTGTCGGTGCATTTAATCACAAACTTAAGGTGAATCATGTTGTAAGTGTTTGATGCATATTAATATTTGACGCACATTAATGGTTGATGTATTTATAAAATGAAAAACGTACGCATGTATTTGAGATGATGAATGTAAGATTTCGTGATTGGTTCAATATGAGCAAAATGTAAAGTGTTGGTAAAAATTGTGTTTGATTTTAAAAGTAGTTTAATTATTGTAACTGTTAATTTTAATTTAATTATTAGTTAAAATGTAGTTTAGATTACAAATCTTTTCAAACCCCCCTTTTAATTCTTTATTTTTTTATTCTTTATTCTTTAATTTTTTAATTCATTTATTTTTTAATTCATTTATTTTTTAATTTTTTAATTCCTTAATTATTTAATTTATTTATTATTTTATTCATTATTGTTTCTCACTAACATATTACAAATGTTCCCTAATTACCCCGATTAAGAACGATCTCTATTTACCAATACTACATCTACACAAAGGGTTTAAATTGCATAATACTCGAATTACGTGTTTAATTTAATGCGTAGTTTGAGCGTTATCGGAACCCAAAAAAATTTCCTAGGCAAAAAAAAAAACGAAGTCAAGTATGGAAAAAAAGGGAAATAAAAGGGGAAAGGAGAAAAAGAGCATCCCAATCACTCTCATGCTACAAACAACCTACCGAAAGAGATGGTTGAACCAAAGATTACCCAAAGTAATTTAATTCTTCACTACACATATTACCCAAAGTACACAAATTACCCAAAGTGATTTAATTCTTCTGCATAAAATAGGGTGGTAATTCTTCGGTACACAGATTACCCAAAGTTATTAAACCTGTTATTAAACCTAACAACTCTCAGAAGCCTTTATATACATCAAGTGATCAATTACTTAACAAATACGAAATATACATATTACACAACAATTATGTTCTTCTGTACTGAAGATTTTATATTTCAATGTGTGAGATGAAGATCAATATTACCTAAGCAGAAGGTATTACATCAAAATTAGGGTTGAATTACCGACACTTGAGCACATCCTTCCATCGGTGCTAGAGAAAACCGTTAAGCATGGAAGACGTTCTTGGCTTTCCTCTCGAACTCTAGAACTCTCTCACTCTTGATCTCTCTCACGTATGTACTCTCTCTCTCAGGAAGTTATCACAAATGGACAATCATGATTAGCCTATTTGGACAATTTAGATGGGATACTCTATAAAAAAAATTGTGGAAAATTGTGTGGAAAAATTTGATTTTTTCACTTAAAAAAAATCTCAGAGACGAGTGATGTAGAAGGAGATAGGAGAGAATTGTTATCGATATTTAGTACAATAAAGACACAAATATACATTTGTGTCCTCTGGGGCACAAAATATCAATTTTATACGCACGCTTAATTGTGTCTCCATCTAGTGAGAGTTCTGAAAACAAATTTAGTGCCTATTGTATATGTCTTTAAGCGCAAACAATTATGTTTTTTTTTTCTCATTTGTATCAATCTTTAGGCACAAAAAATTGTGTTTTTTTTTTCATAAACGATTTCATAAACGTAACATATCAAAATTGATGGTGTTTAATATAATAAAATAGGATATTGCAATATTATTAGTGTCCAATACAACAATAAAGGACACTATCAACCAGTTACTCTTTTTCAAGCTTCATCTATGCCTCCTCGATTTTAGTTCCATGCCTGCTCCACTGCCAATTACCTTATCAACTGTATGCCTAGTGCTGCTCTTGGCATGAAGTCCCATTTCCATCTCCTATTTGGTGTTGTGTCCTCCTTGCTCTCACTTAGGGTATTTGGTAGTGCATGTTATCCTTATTTGCGCCCATATGCTCATCACAAACTTAAGCTTCACACAACTCAATGTGTTTTCCTGGGCTACACTATGGATTACAAGGGATACCTATGTTATCATATCCCCACACAGAAAACTTACATCTCTCGTCATGTGATCTTCGATGAGACTTTGTTCCCTTTCTCCCAACTCTCTCTACCTTCCACTTATGTGATGCTGCTGCCTAGTTCTTGTACTTCCTTGTTCATTGCTACTCCCTCTATTGATCCCTTGGTGTCTTCCCAGTTGTCTATTCCACCAGCATCTTTCCCTACTTTAGTAATTCATGCCTTAGAATCCCTCAATTCCTCTTCTGCTTCTGGTTCAGGATCTTCTGTTTTGAGCTCCTTATTTTGATCCCAGATCCCATTGCCTCACCTGACTCACCTGCTCTTTCTTTGGTCGTTGATCTCCCTCTTGCTCCAATCATCTCCTTGGCTTCTGCTTCCTCTTGTCATCCAATGATGACCAGATCCAAAAGTGGCATTTCTAAGCCCTTAGGCGATACTTTCTTGCTTTGCATGTTACTCATGCTCCCCTAGGTTCTGACCATGAACCTGCTCACTACAGGCATGCATTGCTTGTCCCTGAATGGCACTAGGCTATGCAGGATGAGCTTTCTTCTTTTCACTCTCAGGATACTTAGTGCTTGGTCCCTTCACCTCATCATCGTAAGGTTATCGGTTGTAAGTGGGTTTTTTCGTCTTAATATGAATGCTGATGGCAATGTGGCTCGCCACAAGGCACGCCTTGTTGCTAAGGGTTATCTGCATACTCCTAGTGTTGATTATGATGAGACGTTCAGTCCTGTGGTGAAACACACCACGGTTCGTCTTGGCAACATACTTTCGGTGGAAACTGTGACAGCTCGATGTGTGCAATTCTTTTCTTCATGGCCTTCTAGATGAGCACGTTTATATGGAGCAACCTCCAAGGTTTCATGATCTTCAGTTCCTTGCTCATGTTTATCAATTGGTTAGGTCCTTATACGGTTTAAAGTAGGCTCATTGCTTCTGGAATGCCCGGTTTACTACTCATATGCTCTCTCTGAGATTCGTTTCATCCCTCTCTGATTCTGCTCTTTTTGTTCTCCAACTCCATAACACAGTCCTTGTTCTCTTGTACGTTGATGACATCATAATTACTAGTAACAGTCCTTCAGCAATATCCCATTTGGTCATGGCCTTGGGTATTGAGTTCGATATGAAGGACCTAAGTGCTCTCCCTTATTTCCTTGGTCTTCATGTTCAATATGACGACACTGGGTTGTTCATCCACCAACAGAAGTACACCTTTGATCTCCTGGCTCGCGTTGGCATGTCTCACTACAGTCCTGTTGCCACCCCAATGGTGCCTCATGTCAAGTTACTTGTCACTGACGGCACTCTGCTTTCTGATCCAACCTTTTATCTTCGTGTCGTTGGGGCCTTATAGTACCTCACCTTCAGTCGTCCTAATATCGTGTTTACTGTCAACACTGCCTATTAGTTTATGCACGCCCTAACTGATGTTCACATGGTGGCGGTTAAGCGGATTCTTCGTTATGTTCGGGGTACCTCTACACTTGGCCTTCTTAACTCTCCAGGCCTTCTCTGATGCTGATTTTTTTTTTTTTGGGTGGGGAGGAACCCCAATACTCGTTGCTCAACCTCTGGACACATCGTTTTTCTTGGTTCTAAACCCATTTCCTAGGGGGTCAAGAAGCAGGTCACTGTCTCTCGTTCCTCTGCAGAAGCAGAGTACCGTGCCTTGGCTCTTGCCTCGTGTGAGGTCCAATCGCTTACATATTTGCTTTGTGATATTCGAGTTTCTCTTCCTCGTTATCCTTTGATTTGGTGCGATAGCTTGTCTGCTATCCAGCTGGATCATAATCCTGTCTTCTATGGTCGCACAAAGCATGTTGAGATTGACATTCACTTTATTCGTGAGCGTGTCCAAACCAAAACTCTGCGTCTTACTCACATCTTTTCCCATGATTAGCTTGCTGATATGATGATGCACATGTTCCACTCTCCTGCCTTCACTTTCTTTCATTCCAATATTCTGCGTTGCTCCTCACGCATCAGATTGCATGTGCATGTTAGTGAAAGAGATTCAAGTACTCCCCCCAAGGAGATGCCAGCGTGTGAGTGAAGATGGCTAGTAGTCTTCAGGTTGTTAGAATCTCCAGCTATAGACTAGGCAATTAGGAATGTGCCAGCACATAGTTTGTTAGAGATTGTTTAACTAAGTTAGTTAGTAGTTATTCTAACTTCAAAAGATATATATATATATATATATATATATATAAAGAAGTGTACAATGTAAGTGATATATGAATACAAGAAATTCTAAAAAGCTTTATTGCTGATCTTTTCTCCTTCGTGTTTTTCCTGATTGCTTTTCTGACTTTCTCTTCTTCTTCGAATTCCATTTAACTAAAACTGTTTTGGTATCATGTGGCCCAAATCCGGTTTTCTTGAAGGGCTTCTATTCTACTTCCCTCTGCATAACATCAATTGACTCAAGAATTGTTGCAGTGTATGTGTTGAACCGTCCTTAATAAAACGGATCGTATTGGTCCACCCACCCGTGTCCACATGCATTAATGGGTTGTTAGAATTGGGTCACTTGCTTGTCAGCAAGAATTGCTAAAAAACAAGTTATTTCCACATGAAACGCAAGACGTCGTCGAACATGTGATATAATGACTTTAGGGGTGGATGTGGATATGTCGATGACTCTTATGTGACTATATCTAATATAATGTCCCTCGAAATAAAGAAAAGGTACATCACCGCACAAATGCACAATGATACCTATTGGAGGTGCATGTAGACAACAAAGATTAATTTTGCCGTCTTTATGCCGAAGAATTTATGCCGACGAATTTATGAGGATCGATCGCGACAATGATGAAAAGCCGCGGCCATCCAATATCCAGCCGACGTCGTCGTCTTCATGCCATGCATTGTGAGTGTGAGTGTAATGCCCTTAATTGCAAGTTAATCAAAACATTCCGCATCACGACGAGCAACCTAACAATCTTATCGTACGTGTTAACAAATTCCACTTTAATTTGCAGGAATATATTGTCTTGTGGTCTGCCTTTTTTGAAAAGACGTGATGTGTATATATAATAGCGATTAAGTGTCAACTACTTGTTTAGTTTTGCTTAATTTAATTAGTTGATTATGTAAGTCCTCAATCATTTAAAAACTATTACAAATAAACGGAAATTATAATATAATGTTATCTTCTATTGTAAGTTCATATAATTATTAATATTATATTATAAATTTAGTTATAACGGGAGTAATAATAAAAAATATTTTACCGAAGAGAAGCCAAACATTTTTTGTGTGTGACTATCCATCCAATTAATTTCAAAAACACATTTGAATATATATTATGTTATATCATATACAAATAAATAAAAATAAAGCAGGTGGAGAAAAGGAAAGAGACAACTCGTGCATATATATGGACTAGGAAAATAAAAGATTTGATATAATAAGTGCGTGGAGATGGAGATGGAGATGTGAGTATCGATGCATATCCTTTGAAGATCAAAAGCAAGAATTTGATCTCTTTTGGGGGTTCTTATCTCGCTCTAATTTGGCTTCTTCAACTTTTTTAATTTACCAACTTTGTTTTTCACAGGAGGGATATCGCTATATGTGCGTGATGCCAATGGGCCTAGTTTGACCTATTTTGCCGACGCTTTTTACTTTTGCTATTCTTCATATCATCTTCTTCAGCCTCCTACTGGATATGTCTCACTCCCTTTAATTTCTTCTTTTTCAACAGATGTTACTCGTGAGTAATACAAAATTTCTAAATCTATATAAGCACGAATAATACTATTTGACATATCTCTTTATTAGATATTTTAAAAAGTTTGAGTAATCGATTGTAAATTTTTGTGACATAAAATGATGTGAGTGAAAAACTGTAGGCATGAAAGTGCTAATCTATATATTACCATCTGTATGGTAAAGGAGGGCATGAAGTTTTTACTACCTTCATTTTCAGCAACAAATATTTGAAACTCAACATTCAAATAATGAAAATACCATTATATGTAGTTGGTAATAATATTTAAGATTATGTATTTATCTTTATTAATAATATTTGAGTGATCTAACAAATTTCCCTACTCTCCTATTTATCTTTGTTACGACAATAGAATTAAGAAAATTACATTTAAGGATACATTATACGTACACAAAAATTTTAAAAATAATTTACCACACTTGTAAAAAAGAAATCGATAATTAATTTCGAATTGAATGAGCTCTTTTTGTTTGAATTGAGTGTTGTAGGTACGTAGGTAATTTTTCTACTGCCAACAAATTAAAATACAAACTCAAGAGAATTGGTACGTATACGGTCTGTATATATAATGTCCATCATAGTTACCACCACCTCTCATTTTCAATATTTTTCTTCACCGCGTGAGTTGCGAATCGTGATGAGATGATTCAGATTAGAGAATCTTTGAATCTTTGAAGTTTGAAGTTTTGGTGGAACAAGTTAATAGGGCGGTGGTAGGTCATGATTTGACTATATATACGTTGCAATTTGGAGAGGCATCTTCACTGATATCTGGCAAATGACAATCTCATGGTCATTATCAAAGCACATAAATCAACGATCCATCAAAACCAGCAGACTAATGGTAAGCTACCATGTTTTTGTACAACGATTCGCTCTGCTCTCAGCCCCACTCTCACCCTCGGCCAATCCATTGCCACCCAACAAATTTTGCAGCAAACCCGATGATGAGACTGCCATTTTTTGTTTTTTATAATTAGAGAAATTTGTCTTAATTTGTTTCACTTATCAATCAGAGTATTAAGATAGATATATAGAGTCGGATTCAATTTTTATTTTTTTTATTTTTTCAGAAGAGTTAATTATATATATATATTTGCATTGGAGAATTAAGATCGATCACCGAAATTGAACACAAATTATTTTCAAAATGTTGGCATTTTGAAAAGGCTATAGTCACTTAATCAAGCCAAATTTAACTCCTCCCCTGAACAATAAACATATTCGTTGCAAAAGATGCCAAATTAAATATGGAATCCAAAGCTGTGCCTTATATATTGCCAAAATGCCAATGAAGAAGTGTCTTAATCAACCATATAGGAAAGTGTCAAATACATATATATATATATATATATATATATGTAGTTTTACTATTACACAAATACGTAATAACTTATTAAGAGTACGTTAAGGTAGCTAAACTAAAATTACTCTCAAGCGTGTTTATTGAAACGAAACTTTGCGTTTTAATTTCACTTTTTAAAGTTTTTAAAAATGATCCATTTACATTCCCACTTAGTGTGACTTTTAATTTTTAGGTAAATTTAAATCGTGACAAATATAATTCTAAAAATATTATGTTGACAAGTCCACTAAAAGCAATAATAAGGAGATTTTTTTTTTCATGCTGATAAGTAGAATTTTTGTAGTGTTCTAGTCTATACGATCTTCCCAATTCACATGTTATCTCTATAATTATAAATCCAAGATAATGATTTGGTGTAAGTGTTTTTTCTTACCAAAGACACTAGCTCATTGCCAATATATTGTGTGTGAAGTTTTTTTGTCTTACCAAAGACACCCATTGCCAATATATAAGTTGGCACAAAAACATATAAACTAAGAATATAATTCTAAAATACAAATTCTAAATTGTTAAATTTTAGAAAGAACTTTTTTTTTTTTTAAAAAAAAACCGTCTCTTACCCTACACGTTTGAAAAAAAAAAAAAAAACCTACCTCCCACTACTTTCACTCATACAAATTGGTAAATTTAAAAGATTTAAAAAAAGAAATTATCAACTTGTGTTAATTCATAAAAGATATTGCTTAGTATTTATTAACACTTCATTTGATTTATAATTCTTCTATTTTGTGCTCTATGCATTATGGGAAACATTGCTTAATTTTTCTTGCATAGATAATACATTAATTATCTTCAGTTGAAGGTTTATTTTGGTTTGGCCTTTCTTCAAAGCGTGGAAAAATAGAAGCAAAATTGTTCTCTTCAATCTCGATCGAGTATAGTTGTGAGGCTGGATAGATGAATCATAAACCATCTTAATTAAGAGAGACTATCCCATATCATCCCTAACAAGACTTTTATAATTTCCACTTAATTAACTAATAAAGTGTGAATTTTAACTCAAAAATTCTTAATTTTTAAGAATATAGCTACTTATTATATATTATATCATTTCTATATTTTTATGATATTAAACTTTAAGTTTTGAAAAATCAAATCACCGAAATATCTTGCAAACACAACACACACACACACATATATATATATATATATATATATATTATTTTTATAATTATCTATCCATATCATGTTCCTTTCTTTTTCTCTAGGCAATATCTCAGAGCCGCACATAATTATAAAAGATTGGATTCAGTAGCCTCGATAATTCTTCAAGAGTTGCAAGGAATTTGGTAGCGGTACTAATTTTGATGTTTAATTGGTGTCAAGGGATATGATCATAAAAACATATTATTGAACCACAAAAATAAAATAAAAAGGTCAACAGGGCCGGCCACGAAACAATAATACAAGTCATAGGTCTCGTACGGTACGTCGTATTGTACTGACTATTTCGGTCTGATAGACTAATCTATCAATTGGATAGACTGACTATTTAGTCAAGTGTTTGGTACTCAACTGGATTAAAATACCGACTATATTATATCAAACGAATTATATTATAGTAGTTGATAAAAATTATTTACATATTATATACACTATTATTATTATTATTTTAATTAATTATTGATATATTATTATTTCTATTTATTAAAATTTTATTTTATATTTATATTTATTATTATTATTATTTTCAAGATTATTAGTGCTCCGACTATTTAATACAGAAAATTTGGAAAGTATTATTTTAGCGTGTCTAAACCGTATAAAGACACTCAATTGTATTAATTTATATGATGACTGACTAATACGAATAATATCAAACACTAATTTCGTATTATATTATCATATTCAGTCTCTCATACGTCATACCAAACGTGACCTTAGTGTCATAATTAAGCAATGAGCATGCAAATTAATCATATTATTTTGGGACACTTTTTACATTCCTTTGTTAGACAAAAATTAATTGGACCACATGGCTAGGTGCAATTCTACAATTTGTTTATAAGATAGGGGTTGATAAATAAATAAAAAAAATAAGATTATGGAGTGTTTTTATAAAAAATAAAATAAAATTAAAATTAAAAAACCAGACCCGACCATCCTATCTGTTCATAATCAAAACTTGGAGATAGGGGATCCTAATAATTAATAAAATATAGGTATAGGTATATATTACCCCTCTTCTTATCATCTACGCATATTAATTACTTAAATTTTGTATTTATGTAACTTTCCATGGACATCTAAAGCCACCTCACCATGGTTATACATATAAGTTTGTTATGCTTCTGAATTTCACTTATAGAGGAGGAAGAGAATATAATTATTTTCGTGGAATCGCATATATTGGACTCACATAAATTAACCTTAAATTATTGAGCTATTCGAAAGTTGATAGTGTTTTAAATTCTATTTATCCTGATTTTGATATTTGCTTATAACATATATAATAAATAATATAAAAAATTCCTCTCTTGTTGGGTTTTTTCTTTTTATATGTATAAATAATGAAAAAGTAGGTAACAAGATATGGCCTAAGAGGAGATGCACATTATACATTAGAGAGCATGAGTACCAAATGAAGCATCATATCTCAAAAGTGATGTTGAAGGGGTTTGTGACTTGCTAGAGGGGTTAAGATTCTAAAGAGAGGGTTGATTAAACTTTTTGTCATCACGTTTATGTGCATATCCCAGCACAGTGTATATTCCGCAAGAACATTTTAAACCCAAAAGGGAAGAGACAATCGAGGAACAAGGATTGATTAGCAAGCTCGAGACCCCCACACCCACATAAAGATTCATTGGCATCAATATATTCCATATCTATGCATACCTGACTTCATCAAATTTGTGCATCTAGTCCATATCCTAGGGATAAATAATATATGGAGGATCTCCTTTTCAAACAATATGTTTTGTTTAAGGGTGTATGTAACGGAGTTAGTTGAAAAATCGAATTGAAATCAATTTTAGACTCATAGGTAAATAGTTTGATATTCTTGTTTTTCTATTGTGAATTTTCAAGTAACTCAACATTTATTGAAAGACCAAAATAGCAATATATACAAGCATTCGTTACCAAATTTATAACCACTTACATTATATAGCCAGAAAGTGCACGAGAGGATGAGTCGCTGGTTTAGAAGGGTTCCTTATATAGATAACAAAAGAAAGACAACAAATGTTATAGGGGTCGCAAAATATATTACACTATAAAAGATTTGTAAATAAGTATAAAAGTCATTTACACAAAGAATAACGTACTCATGTAATCTACACTCACTAGAATTTTATTAAATATGAATTACAGTATGTTGATTACACGGCATACTATTTATTCTCCACCTAAATTAGGTGACTTTTCCAACTTATGTCAAATCATTTCCAAAGTAATTAGCTTGGTTTAGTTTTTCACGAGAGAATATTTCTCCTTCCTATTAATTATTATTATTATTATTTAACACAAGTAATTAAGCGAGAAATTGGTTTTATGACAAATGCAATAGCTTTTTAAATATATTTAATACAAATTTAAATTATTATTTTCTTATCGTAAGAATGCGATGCGTGCACTTTTTATAAACTTTTTATTTATTAAAAGTACATCTTAAGAATTTTTAATTTCCTTACCAAAAGAAGACATCTATTTTGCTTCCCTAGGGAGCACCAGCACCAGCTTTTCACGAGAGAATAATTAGCTTGTTGGGCACATATATTTTTCATTTTAATTACTACTTGTATGGCCCTTTTCTCCGTGATCTTTCTCCAAATTTCTGCCGCAACTGAACTTAACTCGTGGAGTTATTGAGTGAGAGAGAAAAGAAAAAAAAAACTATGTGCGGTTAAATCCGTTGGCGCAGGGTACATATAAAATAAAATTAGCTATGCGACTCGCATTGTGTGATATGAAAGCAAGATTAATTAATGCCTCATTTCGGGCAGATGCAATGTAACCCTATTAATATATAAGTTGAGAATCTAGCTAGAATTTACGTAAGGACTTGACGAGTGAAGATCACAATCTTTTTCAACACGCATTTGATTTTTTAATCACAACTCAATGTCTAGATAAAAGTACAAATAAAATAAATAAATATATAGATATGCCTAGGGTTGGCCTGCTCCTGTTTGACACTATGTGCCAGATCAAGGATACCAATTGACAGGATCCACCCCGATTATCGCCTCGATAATCGGGAAGCATCCTGCTCCCGTCTGACAATCGAATCCAAAAGACCGGAAAACCAAAATGATATTACAACACACCCATTGTCAGACCAGGGAGATTTAATAAATACAACCGATTGGACTTCAAGTCCTTAGTTTCACAGAGCATAATATTACAAAACAAGTTAAAGAACAAATCCTACTCTGTGAACTAACTACTCCGCAACGGAAAACTTTATGCATCTGCCTCTGCCTCGGCGCTAGCCCCCGAACTTGTACCACGACCTGGAGGGTAGTCAAAACAACAAAGTGTGAGTGGACCGAAACAAAAGTTGCAGAACACAGTTTAAGGAAATCGGGGTTCGCCCTCCAGTTTTATAACACGCATGCATAACCAGATATTCGAAAACCGCGTATTAAACATTCGAAATCCCTTTTCTTTCCGAAACACATGTAAAACATTTCAGAAAATCGTCATAACTCATGTAAAATAATAAAAGATTACCATAATCCATAAACCGTCACTTTGAAACATCAATTACGCAAATCAAGTGAAAAGTGAATCAACAATCACAATTAAACCGTTGGATCCATCCGAGTCTTTAAACTCAATATCAGGCCTTCCCGGGATAACAACGAGTCTTTAAACTCAAAGCATAATCAATAGGCCTCGGGGGTATCACAATAACCGAGTCTTTAAACTCACGAGTCTTTAAACTCAATTTATCGAGCCCGCCCCCGTCATCAATTAACTGGGTCTTTAAACCCAAAACCAGATCCAACAATCAACCGGGTCTTTAAACCCAAAACCATTTATAACACAATTCCTCATGATCCATTGTCCCCAAAAAAATTCATTCTGAAATCATACTTGTCAAATAGGATTTATGTCCGAATTCACATGTAAATACCAAAACATGCAATTCCCGAAATCACTTCACAAAATACAATCAAACGTCATAAATACGTAACATGCATAATCATATCCAATGACTTCATCAAAACATCATTCATGCATAGGAGAAAATTGTAACCTCGAAATGCGTGAAATACGATATTTATCTCGAAAAGCGTGAAACCACGTAAAACCGAAATAGCATATTTATCATCATATAATCATGAGCGAAAACACAAGATAATTAAGTAAAATAGTCATGCATGCACAATTTGGAAATCAAAAGTCCACTCATGGTTCCGGATGCATCAATCGCGCCCCGTGCGCTCCTCAGTAGCTTCGGAAATGCCCGGGGCCTGTAAAAACGTACAAGGAGGGTTACAATCATCCCCAAATAAGTCGTATGATTTTCCCTAATTTTTCCGGATTTTTCTGCGTAATTAAACTTAAGGACCTAAACTTCCGAACCCTCGAACTTATCCCGTACGACTCCCGATCAACTCGAACCCTAAAGATAAAATGTTAAAAACATTAAAAGGAAGAAAACCTCAGTTGACCGTGATCGGAAGGGACCTCACACGCGCCGCCCATAGTGGCTGCGCGTGAAGGCCACGCGCCTGCTACAGTGTCTTCTCCCTCACCCGAATAGCCTGTTAAACGGGTCTATTACCCGCGACTCCACCCGACCAGTTAACCTTCAATTCTCAATCAATTGCTCTCGTTTTTTATTCTAACTTCTTCTATAACCTTTTAATTTCAGTTCTATGTCGATTATTAACCTCGACTTGGACCCTATCGACCAATCCAAACTCGAACCTCAAATCGGGTCGAAGTCCACAACTCACCCAGATCGAACCCATTCCCAAATTAATTCAGACAGTAGCTTAAGGGGACCTAGACGAACCAAAACATCCATTCAATTGACCCAAAACTCACCTGAAAGTCGTCGTCCTCAACACTGTATTTTCTCTGAAACTGGAACTCAGGTTCCTGGGCAAACCGTGATCAAAACTCTTCAATTCTTGCACGGTCGTGTTAGCAAGGATCCCAGAAGACTAATTCCACCCTCAGTTTGGTTCAACTCACCTCAAAACCTAACCTTCGAATTTCCCTCCATTTTTCCAGAACTCAGCTCTCTGGTTTTCTCTCAGGCTCGCAACTCTCCACTGACTCCAAAATGAACTCCCCACTTCCTCTAACCCGGTTAATCGATCGAAATGAGACGACAACTCGTGGGAATCCTTCAACTGATCACTGAGCAGTTGTTTCCCACAAACAGACCCCAAGAACAATTTTAAAACCTCCCCCGTGCTTTGAGACTCTACCCAGACACGCCTGAATGCCTCACACAGTCTCAAAGTCCATAAACTAAACCCACTCACCAGTCCACTAAAGTCATAAACAATTACACGCACAAAACACCATGGCATGGCCGCGCACTCTGTTTTTCACGGTGGTGCTACAGTAACCGCCGTGCAAATGACCAAAATACCCCTCAATGCAATAATTACCAAAATGCCCTCCAACTTCCGTGACCCGTAACTCGGTCATCCGATATCCGTTTCACGCGTGCCGCCTGTCGTTGTACTCGGGGCTTCGAGACGAATCTAACAGTCTTCGATTCGTGTGAAAACCAATTGTCAAACAAAAAGTCAACTTTTTCCCTTATAACGTCCAAATTACGATAATGCCCCTGGACTTCCGAACGTCATAACTTTCTCCCTGTTCGTCCGAATCGAACGTGCCACCTGTATATGAACTCGTGACGTCCCGAACTACGTCACGGTCATCGGTCAATGTCCGTTCGACCCTCAAATAAAAAAGTCAACAATTTGACCATACGAATCACAAGGGTAAAAACGTCATTTTATTCAATATTTTACAATATTACATTTTCTGAATTTTTGGGGCGTTACAACATCGTAACTCACTCTGTCAGGACCCACCCCGGTTTCACCCCAAAACCCGAGGTAAATCCTGCTCCCGTCTGACACCCCGACACCAAACCCAAAGTAAAATCATGAAAATCACCAAAATACCACTGTCAGACGCAGAAGAATTTAAATACGACACCGAAATTATACTTTACAGAGTATAGTGCGAACTACAAAGAAATCAAAACCGATGATAAATACACGCACGCGGAGGAAAACTTAAGCACTCTGGGACCCTGCTCGTCACTTCTATGCCTCAGACACTGCC
This sequence comes from Prinsepia uniflora, assembly GCA_032719365.1. Taxonomy (NCBI): domain Eukaryota; kingdom Viridiplantae; phylum Streptophyta; class Magnoliopsida; order Rosales; family Rosaceae; genus Prinsepia; species Prinsepia uniflora. The sequence goes on along the minus strand of CM064870.1, from coordinate 9,278,502 downwards.
TCGACGTCAAGACCCCGCGCTATCTCCACAACCTGGAGGGCAGTTAAAACAGAAGGTGTGAGTGGACCGGAATAACAGAAAAGTTCGAAAACCATTTATAAGAAAAAACCGGGTTTAGCCCTCCGTTTTAAAACCACATGCATAACCCAGTTCATAAAACAGTTATAACCCAATCACCATAAATCACATCATAAGAAACAGAAACACTATAAAACCGTCATAGAAATCATAGCATATGAATCATAAAACCGTATCAGAAACCATGAATATCAAATCATTATTTTCCGATCAAACCTGCTGGACCTATCCGAGTCTTTAAACTCCCGAGTCTTTAAACTCAATCCAGGCCTCAATCATATCCGAGTCTTTAAACTCCCGAGTCTTTAAACTCAATAGGCCTACGGGGGAAATATCAATGTATCCGAGTCTTTAAACTCCCGAGTCTTTAAACTCAATCCGGGCCCGTCCCCCCGTCAAATCAATATCCGGGTCTTTAAACCCAATAACCAGATCCAGCAAATCCAATCCAAAACCAGTTGAAAACCATTCCCGAATTCACATCCAAACCCGAATTCGAAATCACCGGTCTGACGCCCTTCCGGCATCCAGAACCGTCATTCCGAACCCAAATCCGGAATCCACTTTTCAACTTTAAAACCAAAGTCAAATTGTCAAATTCCAATTTCAATCCGAAACCTTGATCCTCAAAATCATATTCCAAAATCCACTTAGAATCATCAGAAATCATTTAACGTTTGAAACCCCCAAAACCATAACTTTATATTCAAAATCACCCTTTTCTCGTAAAACGTGCAAAATACGTTATTTCTCGAAAACCGTGCAACAAGTAAAACAGTTATAGCATATTCAAATAACCATAAAATCACATATAAAACCACTAAACAATTATAGAAAAACAGTTATGCATGCTCGAGTTTAGAGAAGGGATCCACTCACAATACCGAGCCCTCAATCGCGTCCCGAACGTCCAGCACGTTCCTCAGCTTCCTCGGGAAATCCCGATCCTGTCAACAACTGCCAAATGGAGTCAATAACACATCTACGAGTATCCACCTAAATTCCCTCAAAAATCCTCGGGTCCCGAACGTAACGAACCGGAACCCTAAATTCTCACCCTCGCGGAACTACTTCGATTCGACGTCTGATTAACTCGAAACCACTTCCAACGGACTCAACACAACTCCTGGACCAAACCCATAGTTGACCGTTTTCCCCAGAACCGCCGCACGCGCCCCCACGCGCCGCCCAAAGTGGCTGCGCGTGGCCCTCACGCGCCTGCTACAGTGCATCGGCTACCTTGAGCAGACCCGGTTTGACACAGTGTTTGTAAATCGAACCGGCGAGAACGGTTCTCTGCCGTCCTATCTCCAATTCCTTCCCTTTCTTCACCATCTTCATCGCCAGACCTACTCTGTCCATCCCCGTCCTCCTTAGACCTCGACACGGCCCCTAAACCGTCGACTGAAACTCGAAACAAAACCCGATCTCTGCTATGTTTTCCTTCCCGGCCACCCAGGTCACCTCCCGTCACGGTGGCAACACCAGACGGTTCCTAGGACCCTTCTAAACCTAACTCAACTCACCCTAACCGTCGATTCACTCCCAAACTTCACGACTTTAGGTTTGAACATTGACGGCAAAACAAAGCACCGGAGTACCCGCCGTCGTGTTAACCCCCACCGTGCACCACCCGTCACGGCAGCACAACCAATAGAAGCCCATACCTCCACTGAGTCACCCAAACCACCCTAAACTCATCGATTCGACCTCTAGACTCACGACTTCCACTTTGAAACTTGACGGGAAAACAAGGCAAATTTACAGGGATGAGGGATTACCTGCAACCGTCTACGACCGTGCTCGCCGCCGCGCTCCCTGGAGTCCACAGCGTCGCCTCAGCCTCCTCTCGAGGTCAATCGCACCCGCACACGGCCACAGCACCACCACAAGCCCTCAGTCTTCTCTGTTTCCTCTGATTGTCCCCGTGACTTCTCAACTAACACACACCACCATCACCTCTTCTAACCCTCTCAATGTCTTCCTCTCATGCTCCGCACACACTCACAACTCACCAGCACACATACCATCATCGATCAATTTTCTCAATCTCCCTCACTGCCTCACTCTGTTTCACTCGAACACACACGAACACACACGGTTGCACCCAATTAATTAGGACCGTGCACACATGAGAACCCCCAGAAGCCACTACACACCTGCCACATGTCACCATCCACTCCATCCTCTCCCACATGGCTTTATCCCAGCCGTCCATCTGCCCTCTCTCTGCACAATTTCCAGAGTACAAAAGACCAAAATGCCCTTCCTTTTTACCCAATTTTACAATTTTTCCACTAACTTTCTAGACCCGTAACTCCCACATCGTAAGTCCGATAAATACGTGCCGCCTGTCATCGAACTCAGGACGATGAGATCTACCTAACCATCCTCGGTCAACGTACCAAAACCCGAGTGTCCAAAAAGTCAACGTTTCCCCTTCTTTTAACCAAATTACGGTTATGCCCTCGACCTTCCGAACATCGAAACTTCCCCCTCGGATGTCGGAATCAGGCGTGCCACCTGCCTATGGATTCGTGACATCCTAAACTACGTCCTGGTCACTGGTCAAAGTCCATCCGACCACCCGAACTAAAAGTCAGCTTTTTGCCCATCCCAGGGGCAAAATCGTCATTCTAAGCTTACGGACCTATCGGGACCACCTAACCACGGATTACGCTCACTAATCCCACCTTAAACACACTACTAATCCCGGCTCTCGGGACGGGTTGTTACACACTCGGGGTTTTCAGAGTGCGTAGTGATTTGTGGAGTACGCGGCTGCATGTGATGTCTCGGTCTCTATTATAACCAACATCCGCGATCAACCTGAAGGATATAAAAAACATAAAAACTGTGAGTGAACAAAAATAAGCATTTTCAAATACATTTAATGAAAAAACATTTATACCCTTCACTTAAAAGTATGCATGCATCGAAAAACAATATTTCAAATACTTTTTTAAAAACAAATCGTATGACTTTTCAAATCAATACACAGTGAAAAACATATGTCATGTCTCATATCATCATCATCAGTCACGATATCCAAGCAATGTGTGTACATAAACTCTAGGACTGCTCACATCCGAGCACGTCGCCATGAACATATCACCGGCCGACGTTCCACATATCGTCGTGAACATATCAACGAACGATGTCATATATCATAAGAGGGGGGGGGGGGGGGGGGGGTGCACAACGAATCCCGGAGGCCGTCGAGACCTCTCCGGGGAAATATATTCTTACCGGAGTCCCTCTCTGAGGAAACATATTCACGTCAGAGCCGTATCAACCTCAAAGAATGGTCTCAGTGAAAACAGTTTATCAATTCAAGCCATTTCTTCAGTAGGGTCTTAGCCCAAACCAAATCTCAATACGGTTATAAGCCTGGCATATCATCTCAATAGGGTCACAAGCCCGAAATATCATTTCAATAGGGTCACAAGCCCGAATGTTATCTCAATAGGGTCACAAGCCCGAATGTTATCTCAATAGGATCACAAGTCAGAAATATCATTTCATAAATCAGAACTGGGTTACAAGCCCGATATATTTCACATTTGACTAAACTCTAAGTCAAACCATAAATCAACTGGGACACAAGCCTGAAGTATTATTTTCAAATCCGAAAACCATTTCAATATTCTGATCAGTTTTCTATAACGCATTTGACTGTAATCCAAGTCAAAGTCAATAATCAATTGGGTCTCATGCCCGAAATAGCATTTCAGGCATCTCCGTGAAATCATCAAAATCGAATATCAAATCTTTAGTTTCACGCCTCTCCGCGATACCATTAAAATAACATAAATTACATGCACTTAGAATACCCGGTCTAAGTCTAAATATCATATAAAAATAGAAATTTCGAAAAACGTGCAATAACACATTTTCTTTGAAAATGCAAAATCATCAACACAAATCATATGTAATCAATGCATCTAAAATCATGTTCATAAAACATATAAAATAGTTATGCATGCATCATTTTATAAAGTAAGTGTCCACTCACAGACTGTTCGTGTTGCGCACTCACAATTCGCGTCTTAAGCTACTCCGAGGCTAATCCACAATCTCTAGGGCGTCTGGGCCTGTCCAAATCATACTCAAAGGTCACTAACCATCTATACAATTTCAGACCATAAACCCTTAAAACTCCCAAAATAGTAAATGTGTCTCGAAGCTAAAAACCTCCAAATGACTTATCAAAAAATCTCCAATCGAGCTGAAACCACCACTATTGGATTCAGATCGTCGAAGCCTTACGAGCAAGACTGGTTGACCTCAAAATTCGTGCACACGCACCCTCGCGCGTCAGTCAAAGTCTGGTCCACGATGGTCAACATACAGTAAAAAATGATCAACGCTGACGTCAGCCTGACAACTCTGACATCTAACAGTTTAACAACCTGCCACGTGTCACTCCTTGTTTGATGTAATGCGTCCTACCACGTGTCACAGACAGGTCTGCCACCCTCTGACACACTGCCACGTGGAACCACCCCACTGGTCCACGTGGTCTGACATTGCTGGCGTGGACCTGCCACGTCCGCTGCCACGTCACCTGACAGATCCTGACACCATGCCACATGGTACCTTTTTACTAGTCCACGTGGTATGACAAGTCTGACGTGGCACTACCACATCAGCTGTTTACTATATTGACACCTGGCCACGTGTCACCCTCTGGTTGGCCACCGTTTTCCTCCAGTTTTCTTCCTATACATTCGTCTCTCTCCCAGAAACAATTCTACGACCTCAAAATCACGAAATAAGGCATGAATCTCACCTGTCAACTTTGAATCCTCAGGACCAACCTTCTAGCCTCTTTGATCCTGTGAACTCGTCTCAACTCTAAAAACATAACCAGGGCATTAGAATGGGCCCCAAACATCTAAAACCCAATTTCAAAAATTTAAACCAAATGGGTTTCGAGTTTTTACCTGGATTCACGGCTAGCAACCCCGTCATGAAGGATTTGGCAAGTGAAGATCACAATCTTTTTCAACACGCATTTGATCTTTTAATTACAACGAAAAGTAAATAAAACTAAAAATAAAATAAACAAATATATAGATATGCCATACAACTGATTATCCTGAGTATAAAATAAAACAAAATAAAAAAACACGCATTTCCTCCCTCGATTTCGACTTCTTAAAAATTTGATTTCTTTGATGGTAGTTGTGAAAGAAGTTACTTGCCTACTTAAGTTTAGTTTTTGTATTAAAAAAGGAGGGAAAATACCTAATTTTGCCAGCTTAGTCTTAGCTTCAGAATCCCAGGCTCTACTCGAACAAAAAGAAATAAAAAAAAAAAAAAAAAATCCCAGGCTCTACAGGCTAAATGCCGTCCTAGGATAATTAGTGTATAGTAATTTTAGTTTACCTTTAAATAGTATGTAGGGGACTTTAAATATTAAATTGGTGTGGCTTCTCCTTTTGGTAAAAAGAAAAGATGAGTTAATACTTCAAGTTGTTTGAATAAGAGTAAATGTTAATCATGTTAATATCTAATACAAATATTGAAATTTACATATTAATTTTCCCTTACGAGACTATCATATGAACAAATTTGATTATATTTGAAGGAATAGACAGATGAATGTGTTTTTTGGGCAATTTTTGAGTGTTAAATAAGAAAAATTATAGGTTTTGCGACAAAGTGAGATTTTAGAGCCAATTTCGGAACATTTGGAATGAAAAGGTTTAATTTTTTTTTTGAATAGTGAAGATTTTAGATGTTTTTATTTATTAAAAAAAAAAAGATATACAATTTATTCCTACTAATTCTCAATCATCATTAGTTGACATGTTTAGCTGCTGGTCGACATGTTTAGCTGTTTCCACAAGATTTGATGATTTTTTTTTTCCTTTGCAGGTGATTGTGGCTTGTACAGTAAGCATGGATATTCCTAAAATGCCATTCCAAATCAGCCATATAAAATATTTTGTTCCGCGGAATGTCCAACCAATTAATAACAACACGCATCGACAAGAATAATAATCCAGGCAAATGAACCTTGTCCGCTAATAAACGAACTTTTTTTTTTTTTTTTTATGACAACAGTATTAAGATTGGATAAGCGAGTAAGGATATAAATAAATTAAAAAAAATATAGCAAGGATGATATAGATAATTAGATGATAAATATAGAGCCCACTGAAAAAAGGCAAAGGCAAAGGCAAAAGGCGAAAGAGAAAAGGCAAAAGGCGGAGTTTTTATCTTCATCGTCCCACCACACAAGCAGGTTTTACGTAATATTGGTATATGATCGTGTCAAATATCTTTTTGCATAAGATACCGCAGACATGAAAACGACAGCTATCACTCTCCACGTCCATCAGCGCCCTGCACATAATGCACATAATCAACACTTCATACTATATCATTATATAATTATTATACACATAGTTACCTACAATATCATTACAAAATTATAATCTAATTCAAATTTAATTATAATCAACGACGGATTTATCAGATCGAAAATAATACATAACAAACTGAATATTGGTTTATCATTATTCCAATTATTGTTGCATGCGGTGATGAAAATATCAAAAATTTCACTGATATATCGATAGATATGTCGTCAAATTTGGTCGACGACACGTAGGAGAAGGAGGAAAGAAATTGAGTAAAATATGAACATTTTTCTTTATTTTAAGCACATCGATCTCTTTATTTTATTAAAACGATCGAGATAGGGCCATATTTCATGAAATTCGGACGTAAAACCATTGAGTTTCACTCGGATCATGCCGTGCTGGTCAAAAAATCAGAATCACAGACTCGTGCGAGGTAGAAGGTGACTGTTTTAAGTTAGTATGTATACTTTATATATTATTGGGTTGCTTATGTTTTCAATTGGGTTTGTTTAGTTGAGTTGATTGTGGGCTGGTTTTGCCTTTGCCTTTAAATTTGTAGGCGTGGGTTTGACCCCAAGCAAGTTGCTAAAGTTTTTTTTTCTTTTCGTTTTTTCCTTATTTTCAACTATATTTATCTTTTTTCTAATTTTAAATATATCATTCATTTCTAATTTTTTTCCAATTTTAAATATATTTACTCATTTTATAATTTTTCTTCCATTCAATTTTTTTAATGCTTATTGTTATATTTTTAATTATATTAACATATTAATTATAGTAATTCATTTCAATTTATGTTTATGTTTAAATTTTTATATTATTAGTTATCGACATAATCTTATTATATCATATTATTCATCATATATTTATTATATCAAAGTCATTTTAAAGTTTGTATTAGTTCTATATAATTATTGTTGGGTACTTAAATTTTTCCTAAATTTTCATTCTAAATTTTCAACTTTTAGACCGAATTTCTATCATTTTTCTTGGCGGTAAATAATATTAATATCGATATTTGAAGCGAGATATTCGTAAATTTGACTAACGATATATTTGTTGATGTCGATATTTTTGCACATATTTTATAGAAATAATACTAATTTATTGTGCATTCGATTAGTTGGAGCCTTGAAGGTTGAGCTCTCTAATTTAAAGATTTCCTTAAAGATTTTATTGAGTTATTAATTCTCGACTAAAAATATGTTTGCATTATTTTAATAATAAAAAAATGTTTACATTAAAGAGATACCCAGCTACCCATAAAGCGATACCCATAAATGTTTATAAAATGTTTGCATTATTTTCTTGAGAGAGAGCGAGAGAGGGGGCAAGTTGTGAATAAATTTTTGTTTGTTTATATTCATTTTCTCCATAAAGCGATACCCAGAGAATCTTGGCGCAAATCTTTCACAGTTACACATGGCTACCCTACCCAGCTACCCTACCCCTTACGCCCTTAATCAGCCTACAACCTGTCGCCATATTCCTTTCTGTCTCTTATATATTCATCAGTACAACCTTCACCTGAATTCAATCACCGAACTCTTCTCACTTTCTCAGTAGCGCTCACATATATACCAAACCCAGAACCTAATATTACCCACTATATATTTATTTATTTTCTTCATCCGCCATGCCAACCTGCGTGCGTGTCAAGGAGGCGGTGGTTGTCACGCCCTCCGATCCAACCCCCACTTGCGTCCTCAACCTCTCCGCCATTGACTCCCAGCTCTTCCTCCGCTTCTCCATCGAGTATCTCTTAGTCTACGCTCCTCGCCCGGGCCTAAACCAGGCAGCCGCAGTCGCAAGTGTCAAGTCCGCACTGGCCCAGGCTTTAGTCCCGTACTTTCCGCTTGCCGGTAGAGTCCGTCCCAAACCCAACGGGTCCAGCCTTGAGGTGGTCTGCCGAGCACAGGGCGCCGTGTTTATTGAGGCCGTGACCGACCGCGTTGCTCTCTCCGACTTCCAGCGGGCCCCGCGTTGTGTCACCCAGTGGAGGAAGCTACTGTCGCTCCACGTGGCTGACGTCCTTAAGGGGGCTCCGCCGCTCGTAGTCCAGCTGACGTGGCTCAAGGACGGGGCCGCGACTTTGGGTGTTGGATTCAACCACTGCGTATGCGACGGGATCGGAAGCGCCGAGTTTCTCAACTCGTTTGCTGAGCTGGCAGCTGGAAAACGCGGGCTCTGGAGCGAGTTTAAACCGAAGCCCGTATGGGATCGCCACCTTCTGGATCCACCCCCGCAACCCGTGAATCATGTAAATCATCTACGTCATCATCGAATTAACGACAGCAATACCGCCGCGACGAGTTATCATCATCATTACCATCCCGAGTTCAACAAAGTCCTCGACATTTCCGGGTTCATGAATCGGTTCTCCAGCGAACGACTCACCCCGACATCGATCACATTCGACCAAAGATATTTAAATGAGCTGAAGAAACTCGCTTTGACAACGAGTCGACTCAGTGCCGAGTCAACATCCTACACGTCGTTTGATGTTCTCTCCGCGCACGTGTGGCGGAGCTGGGCCCGAGCATTGAACCTGCCGTCGAACCAAATTCTAAAGCTTCTCTTCAGCATCAACGTGCGCAACCGAGTCAGCCCGAGTCTACCCGGCGGCTACTACGGTAATGCGTTCGTTTTGGGGTGCGCGCAAAGCAGCGTGAAGGACCTGGCAGAGAAAGGGTTGGGGCACGTGGCGGGGCTGGTGAAGCGTGCGAAGGAGAGAGTGGGGGAGGAGCACGTTCGGAGGGTGGTGGAGGCGGTGAGCAACTCGAAGGCGTGTCCGGACTCGGTTGGGGTCCTGATCGTGTCGCAATGGTCAAGGCTGGGACTGGAAAGGGTTGACTTCGGGATGGGTAAGCCGGTACATGTGGGGCCCATATGCAGTGACAGGTATTGCCTGTTTTTGCCGGTCCGGAAAAGTGACGGTGATGATAATCGCGATCATGAGGATGATGGTTATGATGAGGGGGAATCTGTGAAGGTGATGGTGGCTGTCCCCACAACTGCAGTTGACAAGTACGAGAGCTTGGTCAACAGTCCATACTCGTGAGGACCACTTGAACTTGAACACGAATATATTTATCAGCTTACATCTACCGTTGACTTTGTATAGTTTATTTCTTTATTTTCTGCCTTCACTTGTACGATGGGAGAGGTGTAATGTGTGAAGGGAACCGTTGGATCAGAGGGTTATTCATGGCACTTGAATTTTGGCACAGAGTTTTGTTGGTCCCAAATTCAAAATTTTTGATCGTATTCAAAATATGTTCTAGATTGTTTTAGTAATAATAAGTTAAAATTCTTATGTTCAATAAGTAACTTGATATAATAAATAATTAAATAATCTAAAATTTGTTATAATTTAACACAAAAAAAATTATTTAAAAATTATTTAAAAATAATCAAAGATTTTAAAAATAATTTACCACAATTGTATAAAAGAAATCGATAATCAGTTTCGAATTGAATGAGCTCTTTTTGTTTGAATCGATAATCAAAGATTTTAAAATAATAAGTAGAAGTTTTTCTACTGCCGACAAATTAAAATACAAACTCAAAAGAATTGGTTACGTATACGGTCTGTATATATAATGTCCATCATACTTACCACCGCCTCTCTTTTCCAATATTTTTCTTCGCCGCCTGAGTGGTGAATCGCGATGAGATGATTCAGATGAGAGAATCTTTGAAGTTTGAAGTTTTTGCGGAACAAGTTAATAGGGCGGTGGTAGCTAGGTAGGTCATGATTTGACTATGTATACGTTGCAATTTGCAGAGGCATCTCCACTGATATCTAGTAAGTGACAATCTCATGTCATTATCAAAGCACATAAATCTACGATCCATCAAAACCAGCAGACTAACGGTTAGCTACCATGTTTTTGTACAACGATTCGCTCTACTCGCAGCCTCACTCTCACCCTCTGCCAATCCATTGCCACCCAACAAATTTTGCAGCAAACCCGATGATGAGACTTCCATTTTTTTGTTTTTTATAATTAGAAAAATTTGTCTTAATTTGTTTCACTTACCAATCAAGAGTACTAAGATAGATATACAGAGTCAGATTCAATTTTTATTTGCTCAGAAGAGTTAATTATATATATATTTTCATTGGAGAATTAAGATCGATTATCGAAATTGAATATAAATTATGTTCGTACCTAAATTGGTCGGTCTGACCAAAGGCCGAGAAGGCCAGCCATAGCAACAAAACGTGCCAAACTCAAGCCATCCAAGGCTAACCGTTCATAGCTGATTGACCAGCCATTTGATCGGCCTAAACACTCCCTCGGTCCTACAAAGCAGTCAGCATGAGGCCGACTTACCTACAGGCCGACCACATCTGGTCAGACAGGCCTACTGATAGGTCAGAAATGTTGCCCACGACCACCTCAGGACATTTGTCGGCACCTAAAGGTCACGACATTTATCCCACATTGACAAACACCAACAAACACATTCAAGACTACTATAAATATAAGGGTATCCCCACTCCAAAAGGTAATGGCAACCGTGCCCTCACACTGCATAAATTACTACTGTACCCTTCCTACTTAATCTTACTTAAGCATCGGAGACTATTAGACCAACACCACACCGGTGTCCCATTGCTCTTACCCTCTTCCTGTGCAGGTCTTGCTACCCCAAAGGAGTAGCAAAGTGGGCTCAGGGAGACGAGTCTTAGTTGGTCCATTTCTTGTATCAAAAGTTTGGCGCCGTCTGTGGGAGTCTGAAACAACACCTCACGCTCTCATTCACTAATTCAGTTGTCTCGGATCGCTCCTAGCACCTTGTCGGATGAATGACACGAAAGAGAGCTCAATCACACCCAATTTCCCCAAGGGAACTCAAAGGGGAACGTCTTGATGCCTACTGGAAGACACTGGATGACCTAATGCGTGAGGTAGCCGCGCTCAAGGCTCACAAAGCCAAAATCGACGCTAAGAACCAGACTATAGTCGAGAAGTATGCAAGGATGTCTCAGCGCGACGGTCATCGAGTAAAGGGGCCGACCGACCGAGGCCGACCGTCATGAGGACAATCAGTATCATTTTCTTCAACCAGTGATTGAAAGAACTTCCCCCGATCAACCAAGGAAGCAACACCCTAGGGCGAATCCAACCTCTTATGGGCGACTTTTCATCCAACCATCCAATGCGGGACCTTCAGGAACCAAAAATCTATCGAGATGCCCGTCAACTGTTGGAAGATCGCTAGGTTAAAGTCGTGCATGCTCGACTCAGCAACGAAATATCTGACCAAAGGATGTCGGGACCACGCCATTATTCCGATTCACACAACCGCGAGGTCGTTGCAAGAACATCTGGCCTAGCAACCAACAAGGGTCACTAGATGACCCATAAGCATGAGACCCATAAGCAGGAGATGCATAAGGTGTTGGAGGAAATATGCTAGATGATAGGAAGCTATTCTCACTACCAAAGAAAAGATATCTGTTAGGACCAAAGCAACGGCCACACTGAACGCTACGCTAGTCGACCAAACCCTCAGGCCGAGGACATCAAGGGCCTCTTGAATAGAATACGCGCCCTTGAGGCCAAGGAGGACAAAGATAAGGCACCAGTCCAGAAGAAGGCCAACCCTAGCCCTTTCACCGACAGGATCCTCTGATCCCAACACCAGTCCGGGGTGAAGCCCTTGAAGATCAATCTTTACACGGGAAGAGGAGACCCCGTCACCTACTAGAACAAATACACCTCTCTTGGCATATATGGATGCCACAGAGGAGGTCCAGTGCCTTATCTTCAGCTCCACCCTCACTGACGCTACTCGGACTGGTTTTACCGTTTGCCCCCCAGCACCATCGACTCTTAATAGGATTTGTACTCCACTTTCCTAAACCAATTTATGATCCAGACCAGCAGGCTCTTCTCCACGAAGGATATCTCCTCTATCAGGAAAAAAGAGGAGGAAACACTCCTGAAGTATGCTGCGCGATTCAGCATTGAATACTCCCATTGCCGAGATACAGATGACAAGGCTGCCTTCAACGCCTTCAAGAACGGCCTCAAAGAGTCTCCCTTCAAGTATGCAGCCCATACTGAGGATTGGAGGAGCTACATAGAACACATGTGTAGGGCCTCCATCCATGCAAAAGCCGAATATTTTCACACTCCCACCAAAGAGACCAAGGCCACCACCTACCCCGTGCTCTCTACCACCAACCAGGGGAAGAATCACCATGACCCCATCAACTACAACCTATGTAGCAATCACCCAGCCAAGGGAAGAGGAAGCTCAACTCCGATGGGCAACACCATGACAAGAAGGGCTGATCTGGCCATAATGATCAATATTTCAGCTATGACGAAAAAAACTAGGGAGGGCGAGGCGTAGTGGATGAAAAATCTGGCCTCAACCGTCGCTTTGAGACTTACACTATCTTGAACACCACCCTAGATAATGTATTGCTGACTGTGGAAAAGATGACTCTGAAGGCCAAGCCAAGGAACCCCAACGAATGCCTCATCGTCAACAAGGAAGCCTTATGACAGTACCAAAAGTACAATGGTCACACCAATGAGGAATGTATCGCACTCAAGGACATTGTCGAGCAACTCGTTCGAGAGGGAAGGCTCGACCAATTCCTAACACGTGCACAAGCCGCCCCAGCCCGCTTACAGATCAATACCATTAGCAGAGGGCCAACTCTTTCCTCCCCTATCACTTCCAATCGAGCCATGAAGAGCTTCCACAGGGCTTCACAATCCAGCCATTGGGTACTCAGCATCGACGCTAGTCAACCTGGGAAGATAGCCAAATTAGGTTGGCCAGCTATCACTTTCTCCTAGGAGGGAGAGAAAGACATTATGTTTCCACACGATGACCCCCTCATTGTCTGCGCATAACTCTCCAACTTCGACGTCGTACGATTTCTCACCAACACCGGAAGCTCTATCAATGTTCTCTTCTGGGAAGCGTTCCAGCAGATGGGCATGGATGAAAAAGAACTTGGCCGCAAGGTCACACCCCTCCTAAGTTTTTTCCATAGACCTTTTTTGCCTAAGGGCATCATCACTTTTCCGATTACCATGGGTACCGATCCTCAAATTGCAATGACTCCCACCACCTTCCTCGTGGTTGATTGTCCAATGGCCTATAATGCCATCATCGGAAAAAACCTGTTAAACTTGATGCGAGTCATCGTATCCACACACCTGCTGCAATGAAATTCCCAACACCCGTAGGAAAGGGACAAGCACACGGAGAATAGCTCTCTCTAAAGACATGTTATGCAACTGCCTTCACTAAAACAATCAAGCCTGATTTTTCAGAGGCAACAGAAACACTCTCTATCATAGAGAATGCCCTTGGAGATGACCCCCATCGATCCAGGGTTCATGGAATAAGTTAGAGAAAACCCCCTCCAAGGATCCACGCGATCTCGCTCATATACCCCAGGCAGAACATGTGGAAGAGACAGAGACAATCCCTCTTTACGATCAGCACACGGATCACAAGGTTCGAATCCGGTCCAAGCCAAAACTGAACATCTACTCTCCCTTCATCAAGTTCCTTCGGGACAATGCAGATCAATTTTCCAGGTTCTACGTAGATATAAATAGAATTTTCACCAACGTGATTAGCCCCATACACACCATCAACCCCTCTTTCAAGCCAATCATGCAAAAGCAACGGAGCTACGATGCCAAGAGACAACTGTCCATGCTGGCCGAAATCACCAAGCTCAGTACCATCCACTTCGTTCAGAAGGCTATCTACGATGCTTGGGTCATCAGCGTGGTCCTCGTCAAGAAACCCACTGGCCTATGGCACATGTGCATTGACTTCACCAATATCAATAGGGCCTACCCCAAGGACAGCTTCCCCCTGCCTAAGATCGATATGCTGGTGGACACCACTACGGGCCTAGATCTCCTCACCTTCATTGACACGACCCATCCCAATCCCCCCGGGATTACCATGGAATGTGTCATGCTCCCGTCTGATAAGAGGTGTCAGACAAGGGATAACCTGTTGCCACTGCCCAACTGGGCTTCCAGAGTGCGTAAGGATCGATGGAGGAGGTGTGCGATGCTCAAGTCTCTGCTGCAGTCGCATCCGGAATCAACCTGAAGGGCATTAAAAACAAAAGCTGTGAGTGGACGAAAATAAACAAGTCTGTTTAAAACATTTATAAGACATTTATGCCCCCCAGTAAAAGCATATGCATGGACCATCATTGAAAATCATATATCATATAATATGAACCATAAACATAATTTTAGCCACTGCACTATACACTCCAATCCGACATCCCTGATGTCTGACGTCCCTGACGTCAATAAGGTCACAATCACAAGGCTACGCGTGCCACTCGGGTCTCAATTTCCGAGTTCAATCCCCGAACCCCGTTCGGGTACAGCAACCCCGATGCTTAGCGTCATAGACGCTGGACGTACTAGACGTCCGTGACCTCTCCGGGGTACCTCATCCGGAGGAGACAATATAATATGGAAGGATCTATACAGTGCAGTACCAAATACATTTTATTGATATCCACATGCAAAACATTTATGTATACGTAGGTAAAATCCGAACCGATCGTTACGTTTCAGCAAACGGGTCTCATGCCCAAATACCGTGAAACGTGCCATAACCGAAATATCATCAAAACCATTTATTGATTCCAGCATGTGAACATATATAAAATGTAAACCAGAAAACATTTATTCAATTCCATTTTAGGGTCCCCGACCCGCAATCACATGTAGAAATCAACTGGGCCCCTGGCCCGATTTCACAAGTTAACTGGGCCCCTGGCCCGATCCATAAGTTAACTGGGCCCCTGGCCCGATTCATAAGTTAACTGGGCCCCTGGCCCGATTTCATAGTTCAACTGGGCCCCTGGCCCGATTTTACTTTATTCAAGTTCGTAACCGTTTCATGAAATCATATCCAACCACATTTATGGAAATCGGTGCAAATCCAGAAAAACCTCGGTTTACGTGCAAATACGTAATTCACCTCGAAATACGTGAAATCATTTTAAATTCACCGATATCCAAAATAAATCATTTAATCACAGTTATAACAATCATGAAACAGTTATGCATGCATCGAATTTATAAAACCAATGTCCACTCATAGACCGTTTAACCGAGCGCCTCGATACGCGTGCCATAGGCCTTCCCGGGCCACACCACTATAACCGGGACTTCCAATCCTGTCCAAATCACATTAGAGGATTACTAACCTCATCATTAACATCCTATTCAAGTCCCGTAATTTTCCCGAATTTTTAAATATTTTTAAACTGGATTAAAAACCTTCGGATATCCCGAACAATATCGAAACGGGATCCGATCGACACGAAACCAATCCCAAAATGTTCGTTACATTGCATAGATTAAAAGTCATGTTGAACTCACCTTGAGATTCGTGCCCACGCACCATCACGCGCCGTCGTGAGTGGCTGCGCGTGAAAGCCACGCGCCTGCTACAGTGACTGCTACAGTCACCACCTTCACCCGAATAACTGGTAAACGGGTCTGATTACCCGCGATCTGACCCGGTTCAAACTCACCCAATTCGACATCAATTTAATCCAATCTTTCAACTGATCCCTTGTAATCAATCACCATTTAAGTTCTGTAAATCGAATTACACAAATTAGGGTATATATCTCCACGACTCACGATCGATCCTCGACGGGTTTTCAATTCGGGTTTCACGATATCGTCCCTGGTTTCCAAATTAATTCATTCAGTTAGCATCGTGAGAGTGTAAGGGACATTTCTACAAGATCAATTTTAGAAATACTTACCTCAAACCCATTGAACCCAAGCTCGATTTTGAGCTGCCATGGAAGCTCAGTTCTTCCTCAATCCGCCACGGTTTCTCTTTGTTCTTGCAGCAAAGATGATCGTTTTGATCCCAGCAGACTCAAACTAAACTCCATTTTTATCGTCACGGCCCAATTATTCCAATTCGAAATTCCCTCCAATTCTCCGAAATTCCGATTCCCGAATTACACCTCCCCACTCAGTCCCCCGTGCTCTCCCTCAGCCAAATCCTTCCCCAACTCACTCAAATTCCATATGTGCGATCAATTTTGGAAGGAAAATTGACAATGGCCATAATCCAATCTCTTGTTTGCTTGTTCACGGGTGAGGGAGGAATGATCAGAAATAGAAGGGAGAGATGAGATGGACGGCTGTGATGCAATTTGGGGAGTGAGATGGATGGCTCAGATTTAAGCAGAGATTTAATTCCTAAATAATTCTATAGTGGAAACTTTAGCATATGCATTATGATTAGTGGAACAAGATCCAATCTAGCCTTCGGATGAGTGACACTTGTCACTCATCCAAGTGTCCTCCAACAACCATTTCAGAATAAAATAATCAACACAGTTACCGAGACGTAACTTCCCCGATTTCACGATTTAGACCATAACTTCCTGGTACGAAGTCCGATTTCGGCGTGCCGCCTGTCAATGGATTCGTATCGACCTGCTCTACATAATGGTCTTTGGCCCTCGGCCATTGGACATCCCGGTCAAAAAGTCAACATTTGGCCCCATTTAAGTCAAATTACGAAAATGCCCTTGGGCTTCCGTACATCATAACTTCTTCCACGAACGTCGGAATCGAACGTGCCACCTGTCTATGAACTCGTGACGTCCCGAACTACGTCACGGTCATCGGTCAAAGTTCGTTTGACCATCCGAATTAAAAGTCAACGTTTTGCCCACGCCCAGGGGCAAAACGGTCATTTTGCACAATTCGTCCGAAATCACTCAACTAATCCCAGATTAGTAAATCATAATTAAATATTATTAAATCCCGATATTCGGGACTGGTCGTTACATTCATGGATACATACTCAGGGTACAACCAGATCCTCATGAATCCGGAAGACCAAATCTACACCAGCTTTCAGACCAACCTGGGCATCAACTACTACGACTGTTATACCCTTTAGCCTAAAAAATGTAGGGACAACCTACCAACGATTGGTTAACTTCATGTTTGCCGACTAGATTGTAAAAACTATGGAAGTTTATATGGAAGACATGTTTGTCAAAAGCAAGAAGGACGCATCCCAAACCTAACCAAGATGTTCAATGTCCTGAAGGAGTACAAGATGTGCCTCAATTGCACCAAGTGCGTCTTCGGCGTAGGATCCGGAAAGTTTCTGGGTACATGATCAGCCAGCGAGGTATCGAGGCCAACCCCGAGAAGCTCAAGGCCATCCTTGACATGTAGCCTCCTCAGACTCACATGGACATCCAAAGTCTTACTAGACGAGTAACGACCCTCACCCACTTCATCTCCAAGGCTACAGATAAATGCACCCTCTTTCTTCAAGGCTCATAAGGGTAAGAGTAAGAAATTCGGTTGGGCAGAGGAATGTAACAAGGCATTCGTGGAGCTCAAACAGTACATGAGCACGACACCACTCCTAGCAAGACCAAAGACGAGAGAGAAATTCTTCGTCTACCTTTCGGTATCCACCTCGGCCGTGAGTTCTGTCCTCATCACCCGACGAGTAGGAACTGAATACCCTGTCTACTACATCAGCAAGACCTTCCAGGACGCCGAAACCAGGTACCTAAACTGGAGAAACTCGCTCTAGCCTTGGTAGTCACCGCTAGGCGACTCCGTCCATACTTTCAGGCATATGAAATCAAGGTCGTCACCTAAAAACCCCTCTGCTAGGTCCTCTAGAAGCCAGACACATCTGGCCGCCTAATCTAATGGGATATCGAGCTCAGCAAGTTCGACATCTTTTACGTCACCAAGATGGCAGAGAAGGGACAGGTAGTGGCCGATTTCATTACTGAATACTCCTACCAACTCACACAATGCATGTCTTCCGAAGGCACTACCTAGAAGAACCTCCCACTAGGGTGGATCCTTCATAGACCAAGGCATCCACCATTGATCCCCAACACCCATGTTGGACACTATACGTCGATGGCTCTGCATGTCACAGAGGATCGGGAGCAGGCCTAGTCTCCTAACAAAGTCAAACTCGAGTATTCCCTCTCCTTTAGCTCCAAGGCCTCCAGTAACGAGGCAGAGTACACGACCCTCATGGTTGGCCTATGCCTATCCAAAGACATAGAGGCCAAACAACTACGCATATTCAGTGACTCCAACCTAGTCGTCAGCCAGATCAACAATGACTTTGAAGGTAAGGACGAGTCCATGACTTTGTACTTGGGCCTTGCCAAGAAACTCCTCCAAGCCTTCTCAGCCTTCGAAATCATGAAGATCCCCCGGCCATGGAATAGCCATGCTGACGCTCTCGCTTAACTTGAAACCTCTCCCAACGAAAAGGAAGGACGGAAGGTACGAGTTGAGGTCCAACATAGGCTAAGCACACAACCCTAACCCATCTACATCATCAACACCAGCCCAACTTGGATGGACTCTATTAAGGCCTATCTACAGGATGGTTCTCTACCGGATGACAAACTGGACGCCAAAAAAATTAGAAGGCAAGCCGTTCGTTTCACCATCCAGCACAACCATCTCTACAAACGCGGCTTCACCACTCCACTCTTGAATTGCCTAACTGACACAACCCATCCCTATTCCCTCCGGATTATCGTGACAAAACCGTAATCCGCTCGGGGTTACCCAGAGTATGCCAGGACCTGCGGCGACATGTGATGTCGCAAACTCTGTTACAACCCATATATACAATCAACATGGAGGGTGCCAAAACAAGAATGCATACATATCACTTTAAAACCGGTACTTTTAGTGAAATAACACATGTGGAAAACAAGTACTTTCATCCTAAACCATCACAACTTACAACCAACTACTAAACACAGTCACTCAGTGAAAAACCTCGGGACCCATTCTCCTATCCGTCTGATCATCCGTCTTTATCAGGAAAATCACCCATCTCTATCACTGTCACGATTTTCATATCGACATGCGTGCAACTCGGATTTACACAACCAGTCTACACCTAGCTCTGGAGTCCGCGACTCGGTGTCTAGGTGCGGCACTATGGTCAAAGTCCCTAACTCAATGCCTCAGTGCAATAACCCAACAGTCATGCAGGTAGTGTCATCGTGACCCCTCCGAGGGAACACATTTCTACTGGAGTCATAACCATCTGAGTCCTCTTCGGGGAAACACATTCTTGCCAGAGGCCCTGTCCAGGGGAAACACATTCCTACTGGAGTCATAGCCAACATCTCATCAGGTCCTCTCTAGGGAAACGTATTCATGCCGGAGTCATAGCCAACATCTCATCGAGTCCTCACCGAGGAAACACATACTTGCCGGAATCATAATAAAAATAGTGGAAACCTATCTTCATAAAACAGTTATTTTGTACCGGGCCTCAGCCCAAAAATAGTTTCCACAAATCACATAAAACAGTGTCTAGTGTTACATCAAACGGGGTCCGTAGCCCCAATAAGGCCCTTGGCCCGAAACATGGTTTCCAATGGACTCACTTCCGTAGTCCATTATTTTTCTATCTTTCGACTGGGTCACAAGCCCAAAATCATTTCAATAGGGTCTTCAGCCCGATCTACCTTCCTACGAAAATTCGTAAATCATTCTTTTTTCACACCATGATCAAAGTCACAAATCATCATTCAAATCACTATGCAATCATTGCATTTCAAACCATTTTTATAAAACATTAAAACATATATACATGCATCATTTTGAAACCAAAGTCCACTCACACACCGTCCATGCTGCGCACTTGCAATTCCCGCCTTAAGAAACTTTGGGGCCAATCCATACTCTCCGGGACGTCCGGACCTATCCAAACCATACCCAAAGGTCCTTAACAACTTCTATAAGTTCATAACATAAACCCTCACAAATCCCAGTATGGTCAACGTGTCACGAACACACTTCCCAAGGATAAAAACCTCTATTTGACTAATGAAATGATCTCCAATCGACTTGAAACCACTACCACCATTGGATTCAGATTGTCAAAACCTTTCGAACAAGGCCGATCCCAGCTCGAAATTCATGCCCATCCGCCCCCACGAGTGGGTCAAGGTCAACGCTGGTTAAAAGTCAATGCTGACGTCAACGGTCAAAGTCAACGGCTGACGTCAGGTCTAACAGGTGATCTGACACGTGTCAGATCTGATAGCGCCACGTGTCTGCTCGCCATTGGTCCACGTGTCTGACACCTAACATGCTGACTGGGTCTAACAGCATGCCACGTGTCAAACTATGAGTGGTCCACGCGTCTAACATCTCTGATAATTGATGACATCATCAGACGGCATCATCGTCGTCTTCCTTTTGCCAGGTCGACTCGGCCCACTACAACAGGTTGAATTGACCTACGACCTAACCCGATCCATTCTTCCTCTTCCGACCACCAAAACACTCCCTTCTTCGACCATTATAATCGTCTCATCCCCAGAAACCTACCTATGACCTTAAAAACGAGAGAAAAAATACTTGTCATGATCGAACAGTCACGACCAAGCTTCCAGCTCCCTCCCTGAACTGACCAGCCGTCCTTCCTCTTCCATTTTGATCCCCAGAAGTTCGTCCAAGTCCCAGAAACACAACCTCACCATTAAATCCTGTCCCAAACGTCCAAACAAGAAATTCGAATTTTGAAAAGAAATGGGTTTTCGGGTTTTACCTAGTTTTCTGGGCTCCTCTGCCATCCACTGTGGTCTTGTTACCTCTCACATCGTTTCTCAGTCCTTCACTCTCCCACAGCCACTTTTTCCTTCTGGTCACAACTGAAGACGATGAAAATGGGGTTTCGGTTTGGGTTCTCGATCGAATGAAATGGGAGAAGGGAGGTGGTGCATGAATGAAAAAGAAGAGGTAATGGATAAGTGACACTTGTCACTCATCCATTGGGCATGTCCAAAATATCTGGGCCCCACAAAATGACACATGTCAACTTGTCTCGTAATCAGTGTAATAGTACCCTGAACCTTCTGTGACCTGTAAATTTCTCGTACGATGTCTGATTTCGACGTGCATCTTATCTATGGACTCGTATCGACTTGATCCACATACTGCTCCTCGATCCTCGTGCATTTGACCTCTCGGGTTAAAAGTCAACTTTTTACTCTCGTTCAAGGGTGAAATCGTCATTTCACCCTGAGCGTCCGACAATCCTCGACTAATTCCCGATTAGTCTCCCTATTTCTCAATTAGTACCTAATTAATCTCGTAAGTTCGGGGCAGGTCGTTACACTAACACCAAAGTTGGGGGACTACATGAAGGCATATGTGGAGACCATTCAGGCACATGAACCTTAGCACACAAAGCATTCCGTTAAGGCTACGATTGGCCAACCACGCTCGCGGATTCTACTGAACTCACCCAAAGATGCAACAAGTGCCATCAACATGCCCAGATTCTTTACCTTCCAACAGAGCACCGCACTTCCATGATGAGCTCCTGGACTTTCTCACAATGGGGACTAGACCTGATATGACATATGCCTACCGACAAGTGGAAAGTTAACTATGCAGTGGTGGCCGTGGATTACTTCACTACGTGGGCAGAGGCAAAGCCCTTAGCATGCATCACCGGAGCTCAGATCGAGACCTTCGTTTACCAGAACATCATCTGCTGTTTTGGAATTTCGTACACTATCGTCACGGATAATGCGAAGCAATTCGACTGCAATCGCTCTAGGGAATTTTACCAAACCTACGACATCAAATTTTTCTTCATATACCCGGCCCACCTTCAATCGAATGGACTGGTCGAAGCCTTCAACAAGAACATTAAATACAACATGAACAAATGCCTCGATGAGGACAAGGGAAAATGGGCAGACATCCTCAACGATGTCCTTTGGTCCCATCGAACTTCATATAAGACTACTATGGGCGAGACCCTCATTGCTTTGGCTTTTGGCACGTAGGCCGTCGTCCAAATAAAGGTAAGGGAGACATCCTACCAGGTTACCTCGTAGGACCCTAAAACCAAAAATTAATAGATGAAACTTAACCTCGACCTCATGGAGGAACGCCGTGAACATGCCAACTTGAAGAATTACTATCAGTGAACCAATGCTAACGCACCAAAAGGTAATAGGCCTATGGCCCAACTTTTGTATTCATTCCTAGAACCCCCAGCACATCCATATGAATGACAATTTTAACAATTGGTGCCTATTTGTTATTTTTAAATTTTAACCCAAGTCTCAGAGCCTCGGTCTAACTTGGCCGAGCACCACCAACCACTTGTCCAACATGAGTATCGACCTTACTCCCTCCTCGGCCTATACCTAGGTTCACTAGGAAATAACTACATTTTTTGCTTTCAAGAGCACGTTGTTTCTCGGCCTATCCATTCTATTTTGGCCGGCCTACATATCTGTGACAAATCGATCACAACCACCTTCATCGGCCAGGTTTCTTCGATCAACTCATACTTTTACTCTGATAATTAGTTCGAGTTTAAGCCTAATCACTGGAGTTATTGTAAAGTTATTTGAACCTCTGGTCGACGTCGGTTACCCTACTCAAATCGTTCACTAGCCTAAACACATGTTCACAATCCAACCGAGGAACCGACACTTGCAAAAACTTGTGAAACAAATTTTTTTTATTCATTAATAGAAATGAGGTCCAGTTAAATTGGCTCACATGCCGAATTACATTCACTTGGAACCTTTTCCCATCAAACACTACTCTAGGGATTCTCCCCTCCTTCTTGTTCTTCCTTGTGCCCTTCGGCCCCTTCTTCCCCAATTTCATCTTCTTGGTTCTCCCCTTCGGCTTATTGCCCTTCCTCTTGCTCGGACCCTTGTTCCCCGGTTAGCTCATCTAAGTCTAGCTTCTCCTCAACATCATTCAGTAGAGGATCACCATTGGCACCCACATATTCCTCCAACCTTGGGGGAGATTTCAACCAAGGAAAGACCATTGGTAACCCAGGGTTGGAGAGAAGAATCTTCTTGTAGAGATTTTCCTCCAAGGTTGCCCAATATTTCATGAAGGCCTTCTCACACTCCTTGAAAGCCTTGAATTCCTCCACGCCTACTCTTTTGGCCGAGACTAGCTACTCAGAGAGCTTGGCGTTGGCCGACTCCAAGCTCTTGTTCCTTTAGCTTCACCTCCTCGACCTGAGCAACTAGCTTCACCTCTGCTGCCTTCAACTTTAGCTCCAACTCGGTCTTGTCCTCCAAGACCTAATTCAAAAGTCTTTCCTTCTTGGCCAGCTTTTTAACTTTGGCCTCGACTTACTTCTTGACCTCAACCACCTGCTCCCACATATGGCTAGCATGCTGGAAGGTGGAAAATACTTCACCCAGAAACTGAAAATACACAAAACTAGTTAGTCACACTTCAATCACAACAACTCAAATCCAGAAAGGCTGAATCACTTACATAAGCACCCAGATGCATTGTCTTATCGCATCGGTCTGCGAAATCCCTCGACCTGACCTCATCTATCTCCGCTAGCTCGTACTGGGATCCCCAAACAACTGTGTTCAGAAAGTCCAATTGTGAAGGAGGGAAGGTCGTTGAGAGTTGCCTCCAGCTATCATCGACCTCATAAGTCCTGACCAAGTCCGGCTCCCCCTAGGCATCCACGAAGTAAGACCTGATGAACGCATCCATTATCGGCCTCTTGAGCTTCTTGTGGACTTTTCAGCCTGCCAAAAGCGATGCCTCATTAGGCATAATAATTTCTCTAACAAGCTCAAGGGTCTCCACCTCGGCCTGCTTCTTCTTGAGTGCCCTCTCTTTCGGCCCCTCGGCCTCATTGGCCTCCTTCCTCTCGGCCACCTTTCTCTTCTTCCTCAGCCTGGCTTCGGCCATAAGCCTCTTCCGCTCCTAGACCGCGTTATCAACATAAATGACCAATGACGAGACCCCTTTAGCCCTAACGACAGCTTTCCCAGTTTTCTTGAAAACAGAGGCTGCAGAGGATCCTCGGTCGCCGCATCTACCCCAACCAAAGAAGGAGTTCCCTCAGCCTGAACACTAGGCCCGATTAGCATCAGCCTCGGCTTGACCTTGGCCATCACCTTACCCTTCATTGGTTAGCGATAATCAACCTTAGTTGAGGCTCCTGCCTTCTGTGCTTGTGCCTTAGCCTCCTCTGTATGCTTCATTATTTTATGAATCTTCTCCATCCTCTTAGAACACTACTCGGCCGCCGCTAAGATATAGTCAGGGGCAGCTTGCTGACCACACCAAGGTTAACAACATAACCATCATATCAAATACAATACAAAACAGAAGGACTCAAAAAGAAAAAACTCACGATATTCAGGTATTAGGGCGACCTTCAGCAGATTGCTTGGCAAACGCAACTAGTCTTAGCTCCTCTTTGATCGGTCTCAAGGCAATCAACCTTCTCCTTCTCGGCCACAGTAGGACACTTGAACACTTTTGCAAAAAAAAAAAGTACATTAGCAATGATCGGCCAAACAAAACAACCCCCTTAACCGACCTAGGTAGGCCGACCAACAAACAAGTCCAACATCCACACCTTTACACTGGTAGGTCTTGGGTATCCTACGATGCCCCTCGGTTAGATTTGACCCCTCTCACTCTCTAGAGATAAGCAAAAAACGATGCTTCCAGGCCTTTTGTGACGTCGGAATGTCCCAGATGAAAGGTCTCATGGCTTTCCTATCGTTAGCTTCCACATACACCCACCTAGTCTTATCTATCTGAAACTGGTATAGACAATTAAAGTAGACCCCAGGTCGGCTTATCCTTCCTGGCTAGCTTGAAGGTCGTGTACACCTCCATTAGGGCTATGCAGGTGTTGGGATTTATCTGGCCGAGGGCCACCTCAACATGGGCCAACATCTCTTGAATCCAAGGATATAGAGGCAGGGAGATCCCATGAGTAAGCACGTCAGGATGGAATGTCATCCAAGGCTTGGGCGGATCACTTGGCATGTCTATATCACCAACCAACCTGACCACAACTGTATCAGGAATACAGAAGGTCTCCCTGAATGTTTCCACATCATCCCAACTAACCGTGCTTAGCTGCCTATCAATGTGTTACCTGGACTTTGCCTAAGTCACTTCCTTCGCGGCTTTCTCTACATCGATCTCTATCGGCCTAGAAGTCGCCCCTTCATCATTTCCTTTTCAACCTCCTCAGTTTCTTCTAGCAAGGCGACCCCACAGGTTTACCTTCAAATATTAAATTTTGATCACCCATTATACTTCCAACATCATCTGCTCGGCCTCACCACTGGTCGAAACATCCTCATCATGTATCTGCACAAAAGCTTTATCAAGATCCTCCTGCGAACATGCTTCCTCCTCAGCATGTGACTTCAGATTCACCTCTGGTCGAGATTTCCTTGAAGTTGAAGCCAACTCACTCGTTCATAACCAACTAACCGAAGCGATTGAGTTGGCCTTTGATTCATCCTCAAAGGTATTTTCAGACCGATTGTCCATGTCTTGAAAATCTTCACACGACATCTACAAATACAAAATGAAAGAATCCTATAAAGGGAAACATGCAAGACATAAAACCTAACCGACCTACGCAACCAAGACAACATGGCATGAACATTCAAGCATGTTCATGCAACGTCCTTGCTTAAACCCTATTTTGAATCCAAATTCAAGGGAGCAACTACAAAGTACCTTGTCTTTACATGAATTGGGTCGTGAGCACCACCGTAAAATATGATCGGGAATCGTCTTGATGGTTGTTACAAATCGCTTTAAAATCACTCTCAAGTTTCTTATGAAGCAAAGTGAAAAGTGAATTTTTCTCAAACCCTTTTATACCTTTCCACAAAAGTAAATATGGTTAAAAATAGTCGTTGGACACTTACTCGGCCAACCCAAGAGTCCCTGGATCAGCAGAAAGGTCACTCATCAAAGCATGCATTAAAGACACACAACATCAATCAGTGGAAGGATCCCGAATGGCTCTTGGTCAGTCTGAGAACATTTCCCACGCAAATTGGCATCCTCATTGTGCGAGGGCTTGCGCAAGTTGACCGAGAAAGGTGGTATACACTCACCTTGGCACCAAGTGACACTCGATCGCCCTACGGACATCTCCCAGGCCAATCGGCCACCTCATCATGCGATGGTTCGTGTAAGCTGACCGACCATAGTGACATACACTCACCATGGTTCAAGTGCCACGCAGTCGGTCGGAAAACACATCCCAGGCCAATCAGTCACCTCATCGTGCAAAGGTCGCCACGCAGTCGGTCAGAAAACACATCCCAGGTCGATCAGTCACCTCATCGTGCAAAGGTCCACACAAGCTGACTGACCATGGTGACATACACTCACATTGGAACCAAGTGGCACTCGGTTGGCCTGAGGACATCTCCCAGGCCGATTGGCCACCTCATTATACGAAGGTCCGCGCAAGCTGACCAACCATGGTGACATACACTCACCTTGGAACAAGTGGCAATCGGTCGACCTGAGGACATCTCCCAGGCAGATCGGCCATTTCATCGTGCGAGTGTTCGCGCAAGCTGACCGACCATGGTGACATACGCTTATCTTAGCACCAAGTGTGACACCCCGAAAATTTGAAAGAGGAAATTTCGAGAATTTGAAACGAAAATGACGATTTTACCCTTGGTTTAAGTGGAAAAAGTTGACTTATTGTTTGCGATACTTTTTGAACTTTCCTTAAGGACCGTTGCGTAGGTCTCAGAGTTCTGAGTCCGTAGACAGGCGACACGTCGAAATCAGAGTTCAGGTGAAATTGTTGCGGGTCTGAATTACCTTAGGGCATTTTCGTAATTTTGGACCTTGAAGACATTTTGGTCTTTTTACAGTTTTGATGAATCATCAAATTTGGTGACTCACATTATTCATTGAATGACACCTGGCATCCTTGGCTGGGATTAATGGCACTTGAAATGTGTCGTGTGTGTTGCTCGAACAAAAAAGAAAAACAAAAACAAGTTGTGAAAATTTTGATCCTTTAGCTGAGAATCAGGGAAGAACAGAGGGATAGAGAGATGAAAAGCATGAGAAAGACGAGGATAAGAGAGGGTTATTAAATTGGAATTTGGAAGGAAGGAACCTTGAAACCTAGAAAACCCGAAACTACCTCCTTGAATTCTTGGAATCAAATTTTTCTTTTGGAAATTTAATTCGGGAAATTGAGCTTAGAAACGTGATCTTTGGTCCCTGGCGAGTAGGATTGAGTGGTTATTGTAAATAATTGGTTGCAGGACAGCTTGAATTGAACGATGGAAACCTTGGCCGAAATCATGGATTCAGGTTGGGAAATGGAGGAGAAATCTTCGTGTTTTAAGATGACAGAATTGTTTATGGGATTGAAGAGATGGAATTTGAGGCTTAAAACAAGAGAATTGATGCAGAAATGATGGGATTTGAGGACATCTTCCAGGCCGATCGGTCACCTCATCGTGCGAAGGTTCGGCAAGCTGATCGACTATGGTGACATACACCCACCATGGCACAAGTGGCACTCGGTCACGCTGAAGACATTTCCCAGGCCAATCGGCCACCTCATCATGCGAGGGTCCGCGCAAGCTGACCGACTACCAATATCTCCCTCGGCATCACTCCTTCGCCAAGGGCTTAGGGGTTGGTGATTGGCACATTGTACATCTACACATACCAACATGTAAAATACAAGTCCTTGACCAAGGAAATCCACCTCAGCAATGACTTGGGGAACTTCTGTTCATGCCTAAACCGGTCGGTTTGACCAAAAACCAAGAAGGCCTACCTTATCAACAAAACGTGCCAAACTCAAGTCAGTCAAGGCTAATCGTTTATAGCTGATCGGCCAGCCATCTAATCGGCCTAAGCACTCCATCGGTCGTCCGAGCAGTCAGCATGAGGCCGACCACATCTGGTCGGCCAGGCCCGCTCACAAGTAAAAAAATATTGCCCATGACCACCTTAGGACAAGTGTTAGCTCCTAAAGGTCATGAAATTCATACCACATTGACAAACGCCAACAAACACATTCAATGTTACTATAAATACAAGGGTATTTCCCTCCAAAGGTAATAACAATCTAGTCTGCATGCTGCCTTAATTAATATAGTACCCTTCCTAGTTAATCTCACTTAAATATCAGAGGCTGTTAGAACGACACCACACCAGTATCTCTTTGTTCTTACCCTCTTCCTATGCAGGTCTTCCTACCTCGAGAGGAGTAGCAAAGTGTGCTCAGCTCAACGAGTCTTAGTTGATCCATTTCTTACATCTACAAATTATTCAAATTATTTTCAAAATGTTCTAATTTTGAAAAGGCTATAATCACTTCATCAAGCCAAATTTTAACTCCTCCCCTGAATAATAAACATATTCGATGCAAAAGATGCCAAATTAAATATCGAATCCAAAGTTGTACCTTATATATTGCCAAAATGCCAATGAAGAAGTGTCTTAATCAACCATGTGGGAAAGTGTCATATATATTTATATATATGTAGTACGGTTACACAAACAGGTAATCATTTATTAAGAGTACGTTAAGTTAAACTAAAATTACTCTCAAGAGTGTTTATTAAAATGAAACTCCGCGTTTTAATTTCAATTCTTAAAGTTTTTTAAAATCACCCATTTACATTATCACTTAATTTGACTTTTAATTTTTAGGCAAATTAAAATCATGAAAAATATAATTCCAAAAATATTATGTTGACAAGTCCACCAAAAACAATAATAAGGTCTAGTCTATTGTGTGTGAAGTCTTTTTTCTTACCAAAGACAGCCATTGCCAATATATAAGTTGACACAAAAAACATATAAACCAAGAATATAATTGTAAAATACAAATTCTAAATTGTTAAATTTCAGAAAGATTTTTTTTTAAAAAAAATCGGTCTCTTACCCTACACGTTTGAAAAAAAAAAAAAAAACTACTTCCCACAACTTTCACTCATACAAATTGCTAAATTTAAAATATATATATAAAAAAAGAAATTATCAACTTGTGTTAATTCATAAAAGATATTGTTTAGTATTTATAATTAAATATTTTTAACACTTCATTTGATTTATAATTCTGCTGGTATTATATATTATATTATTATACATTATTTCTATATTCTTCTGATATTAAACTTTAAATTTTTAAAAATCAAATCACCGAAATATCTTGCAAATACAACACATTTATATAATATTATTTTTATAGGTATTATTTTTCTATAGCCAATATCTCATAGCCGCACATAATTATAAAAGATTGGATTCAATAGCCTCAATAATTCTCCAAGAGTTGCAAGGAATTTGGTAGTGGTACTAATTTGATGTTTAATTGGTGTATTAATTAGTCTGAAGTCAAGGGTTATGATAATAAAAACATATTATTGAACTACAAAAATAAAATAAAAAGGTCAAAAGGGCCGGCCACAAAACAGTAATACAATAGTGTCTTAATTAAGCAATGAGCATGGAAATTAATCAGATTATTTTGGGACACTTTTTGCATTCATTTGTTAGTAAAAAATTAATTGGACCACATGCCTAGGGGCATTTCTACAATTTGTTTATAAGACAGGGGTTGATAAATAAATAAAAAAAATAAGATTATTTTTAAATAAACAAAAAAAGCCCAGATCCGACCATCCTATCTGTTCATAATCAAAACTTGGAGATACGGGATCCTAAGGTATATATTACCCCTCTTCTTATCATCTACGCATATCAATTATGCTGATTTTGATATTTACAATAATATAAAAATCATTTGCTTAATTCCTCTCTTGTTGGGTTTTTTTTTTAATATAAATAATGAAAAAGTAGGTAACAAGATATGGCCTAAGAGGAGATGCACATTATACATTAGAGAGCATGAGTACCAAATGAAGCATCATATCTCAACAGTGATGTTGAAGGGGTTTGTGATTTGCTAGAGGGGTTAAGATTCTAAAGAGAGGGTTGATAATTAAACTTTTTGTCATCACGTTTATGTGCATATCCCAGCACAGTATATATTCTGCAAGAACATTTTAAACCCAAAAGGGAAGAGACAATCGAGGAACAAGAATTGATTAACAAGCTCGAGACCCCCACACCCACATAAAGATTCATTGGCATCAATGTATTCCATATCTATGCATAGCTGACTTCATCAAATTTGTGCATCTAGTCCATATCCCTAGGGATAAATAATATATGGAGGATCTCCTTTTAAAATAATATGTTTTGTTTAAGCCTGTAAGGGAATTAGTTGCAAAATTGAATTGAAATCAGATTTAGGCTCCTAGGTAAACAGTTCGATATTCTTGTTTTCCACTGTGAATTTTCAAGGAACTCAACATTCGTTCAAATGCCAAGATAGCAATATATATAAGCATTCGTTACCAAATCTATAACCACTTACATTATATAGCCGGAAAGTGTACGAGAGGATGAGTCTAATATGTTGATGGTTTAGAAGGGTTCCTTATATAGATAGCAAAAGGAAGACAACAAATTTTATATGTGTCCTAAGTTTCCCTATTTTAGGCCGGATGGCCGTCGGTGAAGGGAGTTTGGTCCTTCTTCTGTTAAGTGCGCATGTGTACCATCATCAAGCTACAAATTGGCTTGAATGGAATGTGAATGGGTGAAAGTGTGTTGTGCGTCCGTAAACTTGAACTTCTAACCAAGTAATTGTTCGACCAAGTAAAGAACCTCCTCTTAGTCTAGGTTCTTTCGCTACCTCAAGTCAAGGCTTTAAATGAACAAAAAATTGATATGAAGTTTATGAAAACAAAGATTAAAGGAGAAAGAAAAAATAATAGGAAGTAACTACGATAAAATGTAAATAAATTGAAAGGACTATAAATTAAATTAAAAAGTAGCGCAAGGAAATAACATGCTGTAATTTAAGTGCAATCGAAGTAACGAAATAAAATAAAGAATATAAAGGAAAGTGTGAAATTTAAATTGAAAATAACTTAACTACAAGTGCATGAATTAAATGTTGAATAAAATAAATAATTCAAACGTGAATACGGAATTTAAAGTGCGTAAATGTAGAAATGAAAAAACATAAAAACTAGAATGAGAAAAAATAAAAACTATGCTAGAACTTACATTATACTGCTCCTAGAATAGGATTGAAGAGAATGTAAAAAGACAAGTTGTGTGGTGCGTTGGAGATGTCTTCTCTTCCTCAAAACTTGATATTTATAGGGGTTTCGATGCATCCAAACTCGGTAAGTCATTCAATTAACAAGATTACTTCCTTGTTTGGGGATGATTAATATTGACTATCTTTGATTCCTCAATCAACACGGTTCTCGGCAAAGTTGGCTTTAATCCCATAATTGTTGGATAGGCTTAATTTGAGACATGATTTAATCTCATTTCCATGTTAATACTTAGCAAATTATCTCATGATGTTCTCCATCACATCTTGCTATATATATTGGGTAATTTAGCCGAATTTTCCTTCCTGAACTTATAGCCGTATTTTTGGCTTGTAATCTTTTTTGGGGCATAAAAGTAGCTCATTTTCGAATTTTGAGCTTGACGAGGTCGAATTATGACCTGGCTCAAACAGTCCCAAAATATATTACAGTACCTTGATTGCACGGCATACTATTTATTCTCCACCTAAATTAGGTGACTTTTCGAACTTATCACAAATCATTCCAACGGAGGGAGAAATATTTTAGAAACTAGATGAAAAATGAATCGTACTGATCGATAGGGTTCATGCACCAAAATAATTAGCTTAGTGAGAATATTTCTCCCGACTATTAATTATTATTTAACACAAGTAATTAAGCGAGAAATTGGTTTTATGACAAATGCAATAGCTTTTTAAATATATTTAATACAAATTTAAATTATTATTTTCTTATCGTAAGAATGCGATGCGTGCACTTTTTATAAACTTTTTATTTATTAAAAGTACATCTTAAGAATTTTTAATTTCCTTACCAAAAGAAGACATTTATTTTGCTTCCCTAGGGAGCACCAGCACCAGCTTTTCACGAGAGAATAATTAGCTTGTTGGGCACATATATTTTTCATTTTAATTACTACTTGTATGGCCCTTTTCTCCGTGATCTTTCTCCAAATTTCTGCCGCAACTGAACTTAACTCGTGGAGTTATTGAGTGAGAGAGAAAAGAAAAAAAAAACTATGTGCGGTTAAATCCGTTGGCGCAGGGTACATATAAAATAAAATTAGCTATGCGACTCGCATCGTGTGATATGAAAGCAAGATTAATTAATGCCTCATTTCGGGCAGATGCAATGTAACCCTATTAATATATAAGTTGAGAATCAAGATTTTACGTAAGGACTTGACGAGTGAAGATTACATTCTTTTTCAAGACGCATTTGATCTTTTTAATTACAACGAAATTTAGATAACAGTAAAAATAAAATAAATAAATATATAGATATGCCTAGAGCCGGCTTTGAGATATTGTAGGCTCAAAGTGAATTTTCAAATTGGGGCCTCTATATTCTTTAACCCTTAAAGTGTCCGTATATATGAATACTTAAAAAAAGGCTTGACAACCACTCTGTTGATCGCAACACTGTTCAAAATCAGGATGCTGTAACGACCCGTCACAAATTTTTGGGATTAATTAAGATTAAATCCAGAATTAGCGAGACAAATCGGGAATTAGTCGAGAGTTATTGGACATTCAGGGTAAAATTACGATTTTGCCCCTAGACAAGGGCAACAAGTTAACTTTTGATTCGGGAGATCCAATGCACGTGGACCATGAATCGTTATATAGATCGAGTCGATACGAGTTCGTAGACAGACGACACGTCGAAATCGGATGTTCGACGGGAAAGTTACGAGTCACGGAAGTTCCGAAGTACTATTGCACATTTTACGAGACGGGTACCTTTTTTCCTAGTGAGGGGCCCAAATATTTTTTTCAGACCCAATGGATGAGTGACAAGTGTCACTCATCCATTGCCCAACCCTTTACATACATGCATATCCATTCCCTCTGTATCATTCACCTTCTTTGTTTTTCTTAAACCGAAACCCTCCAAAACAGTGAAACCCAAACACCCACCCCACCATGCTCCCTGGTGGTTTGATTGTTGAAATAAGGAGAGTGATGGACTGAGTTTAATAGAGGGGTTACACGGCTGGGAACGGCGGAGGTAAGAAACCCGATAAACCATTTTTGTTCAAAATTGGATTTTCGAGTTTGGTACGTTTTGGATGGTTCCTCACGAATGGATGATGTTTTGGGGTTTGTATGAACCACTGGGGATCAAAATCGAGGAGGAAGCACGATTGTGTGGTGCAGGCAGGAAGCTTGAAGATGGTCGTGAATGTTCTCGATTGAACAAGTAATTCCTAGCTAGTTTTACACGTTTTTGAACCCATAGATCACCTAGGAAGGATTGGACGATCACACTGGTATCAATGGGATTGAAATCGGCTGAGAAATGGAGGTTTTGGAATCGAATCAGGGTCGCAGGTCTGCGCGACCCGGTTCAGAGAGTTGGGCTAACCCGGACAGAGGTTAGGGGTGATGACATCATCAGCTGACTTCGTCACCTATTAGATTGTCAGGTGACGTGGCCCAATGGGAGAGGGACATATGGCAGTTGTCAGTGCACAGTCAGCGTGAGACGTCAGTGACGTGGACCAATCAGATGGTGCCATATTTCACTGACATGTCAGACACGTGGACCTGTGAGATGCTAACATGTGGCACTATTAGACTTACACGTGTCAATGTCAGATGTTAGATGACGTCAGCCATTGACTTTACTGTTCACTACTGACATCAGCGTTGACCTTGCTGACGTCAGCGTTGACCTTATTGACGTTAGTGTTGACTTTTTGCTGAACATTGACAAGCCACTTCGATCCGTGCGTGGGGTCGCGTGGGCATATATTTTGAGGTGAGACCAGGACCATTTGAATGATTTCAAAGATACGAATCAAATGGTGGTGGTTTCGAGTCGATCAAAGATCGTTAAGTTGGTCAAATTGAGATTTAAAGCCTAGAGAAACATCTCCAGGACACTTTGACATTTTCGGGAATATTGGAGGTTCTTGATTTAGACTTGTCTAGGTTGATAATGATCTTTGTGTATGTTTTGGACAGGTCTGGATGACCCGGAGAGGTCAAATTAGCCTAGAAAGGCTTATGGCACGCGTATCAAGGTGCATCTTGGACGGTCTATGAGTGGACTTTGTTTTATGAATAAGATGCATGCATAAATGTTTTACATGTGTTTATGAACATGTTTTGAGATTCCATGAGTGCATGTGATTTAAATATGAATTGTTTGGCATTTTCGGAGTAAAATGCGTTATTGCACGTAGTTCAACTATTTTATATGATGTTTGGGCTTCGGCCGAGTGTACTCCGTGCTTGTATTTTATGTGATTTCGAAGGTTTCACGGAGACGCGTGAAACCAAGGAACTAATTTACGATTTTGGAGGATTTCACGAAGATGCGTGAAATCGAGATTCGGGCACAAGTCCAAGTTGTACGATGAAATGAAAGTGTTTTGAAAATGAGAACTGGTTTTTAGGTTTGGAAATATCTTTCAGGCCTATGACCCAGTTGATTTGAGGTTTGACTTAGAGTATATTCAAACGTGAGATAAGTCGGGCTGTGACTCAATTATGAGTTTTACGAAAGAAATTTCGGGCATGAGATGTAACACCCTGGAAATTCGAAGATTTGAATATTGTAATTTAATGTATGAATTGACGTTTTTACCCTTGTGAATGGTATGGCCAAATCGTTGACTTTTTGATTGGTGGGTCAAATGGACTTTGACCAGTGACCGTGACGTAGTTCGGGACGTCACGAGTTCATAGACAGGTGGCACGTCCAATTCGGACGATCAGGGAAAAAGTTATGACTATCGGAAGTTCAGGGGCATTACCGTAATTTGGACTTTCGGGGCGAAAATGTTGACTTTTCTTTTGGCAACAAATTTTTGCATGACTCAAGGACCGTTAGGTAGGTCTCAATGTCCTGAGTCCGTAGACAGGCGGCACGCCGAAATCGGACTTCGTATGGCTGAGTTACGGGTCTAGGAAGTGAGGGGCATTTTGGTAATTATTGAACCAGGGGCATTTTGGTCATTTTGCCCTGGTTACTGTAGCAACCGCGGGGGACACGGGCAGAACCACCATGTGCGGTGGCTCTGAGTGCGATTTGATTACTGGTGTGTGCGCTGGAAAGTATTGATTGTTTAAACCTTTTTGAAGCATCAAACGTGGTCTGATTCATCCAGCTACACGATCAAATTGTTAATTGAATTTCGAAGCTTTCGGGGGACAAATTTCAGTGGATAGATTGGACACCCACGAGCCTCTGGGACGGTTCAATTGTTTTAAAACTGAATAGGAATTGTGTAAGCTTCATTCTGCTGTTGAAGGAACTGAGAATAGGTGAGGAAACCAGAGAAACCATTTCGGGCAAAATTGGAGGGAAAATCGGGTTTTGATTTCTGGTGAGTGTTGGACCAAACCAAGGCCTGGTTTAGTCTTCTGGGAGTGTTTGGAACTCAACCACATCGAAATCGAAGGCTATCAGCCACGGTTGAGCTGGGACGGAGGCTGCCGTTTTCAGAGAAGTTGCAGAGCTTGGGACGACAATCTTCAGGTACTCTCAGACCCAATTGATCGTTCATATTAGTTCGTTTTGATCCTATTGAGCTGCCTGTGAAGTGAATTGAAGTTTGAATTAGAAACCAGGAAGTTCTGGTGATTGACCCGATTGGTTGATCACGGGTCGATGGGTCGTTTGGGGATGTGTCGAGGTTGATTTTTGTCACAGAACCTAAATTGGATAGTTATTTAACATGTTAGGATCAAATGGGATCAAAATCGAGTAGGAATTGATGGGTAATCAACCGGGTCTGGACGCGGGTTGAAGACCCGAATAGCAGGGCTATCGGGTGAAGAAGGTGACACTGTAGCAGCTACAGTGTCAGGCACGTGACTTCCACGCGCAGCCACTTTGGGTGGCGCGTGAGGGCGCGTTGGACCTTATCTCAGATCACGATCAACATGACTTTTGTTCCTCTCATCATTCTGAATATTTTTGGTGATTTAACCATGTTGATCTGAGATAGTTAGGTGGGTCAGTTTAGGGCCGGTTGTCTCGGGATACGTGTTGGACGGTTTCCCCGAGCCGGTTTCTGTTTCTGGCTTTTCGGTTAAATGTTTAAGACTTGTGGTGACCCTTGCATGTGATTTGGACTGACATGAATTGTACGATAATCCCGGTACAAGTTCGTACGCGCAGTTTCACCGCGGGATCGTACTGTGAGTGGGCCCGATTTCATTAAACCCTTGCATGCTTAAATGTTTTCTGATTTACTTATATGTTCACATGCTGGAATCAATAAATGGTTTTGATGATATTGAAATTTCGGTTATGGCACGTTTCACGGTATTTAGGCATGAGACCCGTTTGATGAAACGTAACGATCGGTTCGGATTTTACCTTTGTATACATATATGTTTTGCATGTGGATATCAATAAAATGTATTTGGTACTGCACTGTATAGATCCTTCCATATTATATTGTCTCCTCCGGATGAGGTACCCCGGAGAGGTCACGGACGTCTAGGATGTCCAGCGTCTATGACGCTAAGCATCGGGGATGCTGTAACCGAACAGGGTTCGGGGATTGAACTCTGAATTGAGACCCGAGTGGCACGCGTAGCCTTGTGATTGTGACCTTATTGGACGTCAGGGACGTCAGACATCAGGGATGTCGGGATTGGAGCGTATAGTGCAGTGGCTAAAATTATGTTTATGGTTTTATTATATGCCTTATGGTTTATATTATATGATTGATGGTTTTAAATTCGGTTGCATGCATGTTTGGAAAACGGAGGGGTAAATTATATGTTTTACTTATCAAATGATTTTATAAACTTGAGTTTCGGTCCACTCACCCTTAATGTTTTGGTAACCCCTCCAGGCCGTGCTACTGAGGTAGAGGAGGATCCTGAGGCTGAGGCATAGATCTACTTCCGCGCACCTGAATCCCTGTCGGGTGGTTTACCCGCAGGTTTATTTTTAGAGTCGTGCTCGCAATTTGTAATTTTGGTTTTCATCCCTTGTCTGACATCTGTTTAATTCGGATTGATGTATAACTTAAATTTGGATATTTATGCAATTGAACTTTTTAAGGTTAAAATTGGTATGATATTTTGGGTGTCAGACGGGAGCAGGGCACGTCCCCTTGTGGTCCCGGTGGGATCGGGGCGGGTCCTGTCATGAGACCCAGTTTTGGAGTTAATAGGATTCGAGGAATCGTGGGATATGAAGTGTCGTAGGACACTTGTTTTCGTACTGTGACCCACTTGGTGATGTTTTGTGCTAGAAGCTCTATGTATGATGATAACATTCGGGTTCATCCTAGGTGTTACGGTGGTCGCCTACGGACTGCGATGTTTTCCTTCCAGAGAGGTCACGGTGCACTGCCTGTTGTCGAGCAGCCATGGGAAGCAATGACCGAGGGAGGCTCGACTTAGGAGTGCTGATGAGATACTCTATGATCAATCGGTGATGTGTTCGCGATGATCTAGAGACAGTCGAGGCGAGTAATGTGTTCACAACGACATGCTAGGATTGTGAGCAGTCCTGAGCCATATGCACATGTGCTATGATTAGAATCGTGACTGATATTGGGATGAGTTCTAATGGGATGTGTTCCCACGTGTTCTATGATTTGGGCTGAGATTCCCTTATGGTTTTCCTTGATTTTGGTTTTTTACTATGACCCTGTATGATTCGGTTTTTGGGCTAAGACCCTACTGAGATGATGGCTTCGATTGAGAAGCATTTTTCACAGTGTTTTCATTTAGGAAGCAATACGTCATGCTTCCAAGAAATTATTTGAAATAACTGTTTTATGATGCATGCATGCTTTTACGTAAAGAGTATAAATTATATTTTCGATATAAATGATTTTATAAACTATTGTTTTGTCCACTCACAACTTTTATAGTTTTAATACCCTTCAGGTTGATAGCGGATGCGGGCTATAGCAGTGATCGAGGCATCGCATGCCACCGCCGATCCTGACGTACTCTAATGGATCCCGAACGAGTGATGAGTTTATCCCTAGTCTGACATGCGGTGTCAGACGGGAGCAGACACGTCCCACGATAATCCAGTGGGATTGGGACGGGTCCTGTCAACGCCGAGGCGACTTCCTCCCCAAATCCTTTCTAATCCTTGACTTTAGAGGAGGTTACTGAATTGGAAATTGAGGATAAGGCTGATGCTGACTTTGGGGATACTACTTATCCTGATACTACCTTCTAGCTCGAGAGAATCTTTGGCAAGAATATTGATGCTCTTCCTTAGGCTTTGGATTGAATTAAGGGCAAGATTATGAAAAAGTAAAGTTAGTGCTCGTAAGTTGAAGGCTAAAGGCAATGGTAGGGGTCGGAAGGTCCAAGTACGCTCTAACTCCCCCCTCCCCCACCACCACCAACATGAATTACATTGGATTATGTGCTTGGTAACGATCGTTGGTTCACAGTTTTCCTTGAGAGCTTTACCTTCTTTTGTCCTCTTGTTGGGGTGGAGGGGGGGATTTCTTCTTTAGGCAATTTGAATGGTTTTCGTCGGTGTCCTTTCAAGTTCTTTGATTTATATGCTAGGCATGAGAACTTCCATTCCATTATCTCTTTGGCTTTTGACTCTTGTTTCAGGGGTTCCACTCAACTCCAAGTAGCTTTGATGCTTAAAGTTGTGAAGGCTGAGCTTAAGCTTCATAACCGTTCTCCTTGCCTGCAAGTATCTGAGGCTATTAGGGAGTCTAAAACTATGTTGGATGCGTACCAATTTGCCCTTGCTGCTAATCCTCATAATCTTGTCTTGGTTGATCAGGAAAGGAATCTAATTGGTATCTTTGTTGATTGCCCTATGCGTGAGGAATGCTTTCTTAAGAAGATGTCGCGTTTGTCCTGGATGGCCAATGGGGATAGGAACTCCGCTTTATTCCATAATGTTGTTAAGAAGTGTGTGAATTTGAATAGGATTGCCACTATTTGTAGGCATGTTGGTTCCTCCACTTCTGAGCCTACTGAAATTAGGCAGGAGGCTGTTAGTTTTTTATGGACTTCCTCAACTCTCCTCTAGAAGGTTCTGCGGTTGTTCAGATTTAAGGTGGTCTAATGGTTCCGTCCAGTGGTGCTGATTTGATGTGTAGAGATGTGACTGATGAGGAAATTAGGTTGGCTTGTTTCCATCTTAAGCCTAACAAGGCTCCAGGTCCTTATGGGTTTAATGCCTTATTCTATCATGTTGCTTGGCCTTCCATTGGCCCTCACATAATTCGTGCGGTGAAGGAATTTTTTCCTCGGGTAAAATTTTAAAGGAATTTAACACCACTATCATCACACTAGTCCCGAAAAATCCTTTATCCTTCTTGTATAGGTGATTTCCGTCCCATATCTTGTTGCAACAATATATATAAGATCATTGCCAAAATTATTGCTGCTCGTATTAAGCCTCATCTCCCTGATATCATTGGTGATCATCAAGGTGCTTTCGTGAGTGGCCATAGAATTGGTGACAATCCTATGTTGGTGTAAGAGTTGGTGGAGGGTTATCATTTGGATAGTGGTTCCCCTCGATGTGCTGTCAAGGTAGATATCCATAAGGCTTATGATACACTGAACTGGGAGTTTTTTTTGGGAGCTCTCTCTGGCCTTAACTTTCATCCCACTCTCATTGGATGGGTTAAGAAATGTATTTCTACCCCTCATTTCTCTGTGAACGTTAATGGTGAGCTGAATGGTTTCTTTGGTAGCATGCATGGGCTGAGGCAAGGAGACCAGTTGTCCCCGTATTTGTTTGTGATTGTTATGGAACTTTTCTCTCGGTCTCAACTTCATCGCATTGCCAAAACTCCATCATTCTGTTACCATTGGCGTTGCGAACTAGTTAGTCATTCTCACTTAATCTTTGCAGATGATTTGATGTTGTTTATGAATGGGGATTATGCTTATGTTGCTGTGAATAGAGCCTCATTAGACCATTTTTTCTTTCCTCTGGCCTTTGTGCAATCCTTCCAAGAGTAATGTTTATATGGCTGGTATTGAGGAAGGTGAGGGTAGTTCCATTCTTTCGTTGTTCGGTTTCCAAGTGGGTATTACCTCTTTTTCGATATCTAGGTGTCCTTATCACTAGTAAGCTCAGTTTTCAGGATTGTAGACTTATTTTGGAGAAGATTGAGAGTAGAATCAATGGGTTGGATGTCAGGACCCATCCCAAATATCACTTCAATATCCGGGACGAACCCTGCTCCCGTTTGACAATCACACTTAAAGTACCAAAAGAACCGCAACATAACCATAAGCATAACTATCAGACAAGGGATAAAATATAATACAACCGTAATACAGAGCATAGCGTTATACAAAACAGGCACAAAAGTCCTACTAGGTTAATCTCGCAACGGAATAACGTCGTAAAGCTCTATGCCTCGGTCCCTGCCTCAACGTTCACCCCAACGCTATCACCAAGACCTGGAGGGTAAATTAAAACCAGAAAAATGTGAGTGGACTAAAGAGAATTAAAAGTTCAAAACACGATTTAAGAACAAAAGAGCTTTAGGAAAACAACAAGATTTTTCCCTCCATTTTAAAAT
Organism: Prinsepia uniflora; assembly: GCA_032719365.1. Taxonomy (NCBI): domain Eukaryota; kingdom Viridiplantae; phylum Streptophyta; class Magnoliopsida; order Rosales; family Rosaceae; genus Prinsepia; species Prinsepia uniflora. The sequence goes on along the minus strand of CM064870.1, from coordinate 9,237,515 downwards.
AAAGTATGCATGCCTAACGAAGTATCAGAAAAACCGTAACATAAAACAGTATAACAAATGTGCTAAGATCGTATCATAAAAACCAAATCCACTAATGTTAAAGTCTGATCAAACCTGCTGGGTCTATCCGAGTCTTTAAACTCAAACCAGGCCTTAAATGTAATCCGAGTCTTTAAACTCCCGAGTCTTTAAACTTAACAGGCCTACGGGGGTAATAGCAATATATCCGAGTCTTTAATGTAATGATCCGTCCCGAATATCGGGATCGAATATTAATTAATTATGTTTTAGAATGACTAATCGGGGATTAGTTGAGTAAAATCGGACGAATTGTGCAAAATGACCGTTTTGCCCCTAACATGGGCAAAATGTTGACTTTTAGTTCGGGCGGTCAAACGGACTTTGATCGATGACCGTGACGTAGTTCGGGACGTCACGAGTTCATAGACAGGTGCCACGTTCGATTCCGACATTCGAGGAGAAAGTTATGGCGTTCAGAAGTTGAGGGGTATTTTGGTAATTTGGCTAAGAAGGGGCCAAATGTTGACTTTTGACCCGGGAAGTCCAATGGACGAGGGCCAAGGACCGTTACGTAGGTCTCGTCGATAAGAATCCAACGACAGGCGGCATGCCGAAATCGGAGATTCGACGACGAAGTTATGGTCACGGGAACAGACTCGATTAACCGAACGAACCGGGATTAAAATATTATTTTATTATGAACAGTACTCGGTGACTGAACACACCTGGATGAGTGACAAGTGTCACTCATCCCTTAAATTAAGGCCTAAACACAGATCCATGTTTTGGGGAAGACACAATTATGATGTTTTATTAATTAATTAAACTTAATTATTGATTAATCCTCCATTAATCTTTTCTGTCCTTAACCCGTGAACAAAGCAGCAAAACACAGGGAAGGGAGAGTCTGAAATTGTCCACCATTTCCCTTCCATTTTTGAGCCAGAGAGTGTGAAACCAAGAGATTTGTGAGATTGAATTGAACTGGGATTACACGGGGGATTGAGAGGGAGAAGGTGACTGAGAATCAAAAATTTGGATTTTGGGGGGGAAATTCGAATTGGAAGAATTGAGCCGTGAGGATTAAAATGGAGCTTGGAAGTAGCTTCCTGAGGTTGTGACGAGTTGTTTCAGATCAAGAACGAAGGCAATTGAGGCCCATTTGGCTCTGAACGGGTCTGGTAACAGTGTGTAAGGATCGAGTTTGAGTCGTGGAGTTTGAGCCTTGGATTGATGTAATTGAGATGGGGAAAAAGTTTACCTGAGTCCATTGAAGCTTCTGGATGCATCAATTGAAGGAAATCGTTTGACATTGACGACTTTCGAAGATGAACAGTGTTCGAGAGTTCTTCGATGTTCATCTTCGAGTTGTGTGATTTGAGGTAAGTATAAGAGGAATTAACGTTACAGAACTCTAATTGGACTTAAATAGAAACTAACTGAATGCTCAATTGTTGAAATCGGTGTCAAATTAACAGGATTTGAACCGGGTCGTCTCGCGGGCAAAAGGACCCGTTTTACCGACAAACGGGTGAGGACGACGGTTACTGTAGCAGGCATGTGGGTTTCATGCGCAACCACTTTGGGCGGCGCGTGAGGGCGCGTACGGCCTAGTTTCAAGGTGAGGTCAACATGACTTTGAATCCTCTCATTGTAACGAACATTTTGACGCTGGTTTCGAGGAAATCGGATATCGTTTCGTTAATGTTCCGCGTATCCGAAGTTTTGTTTTACGTTAAAAATACGTATTTAAATTCCAGAAAAATTGGGGAAAATTATATGAAGTATTTTGAGATGTTAGTAACCCTCTATAATGATTTTGGACAGGAGTTGTGATTTCCAAAATTTACGGAAAAACGTGCAGCTCGGAAACGAACCGTTTTGGACGGTGTGTGTGAGTGGACTTTGTTTTCTAACCGTGATGCATGCATATATGATTTAAAATGCCTTATTATATGATTTTATATGCTTTGGCATGATTGATGTTTCAATCCGGTGATTTCTCAATTTTATGGATTATTAAATTATATGTTGGCACGATTTTCGAGAAATTGTGAAATTGGTTAAAAATGATGTTTTGACTCGAGTTTTGAGTCAGGAAATTGAAAATAAAGTTTGGACTCGGATTATGAGTCATGGATTGAAAAATGATGTATTAACTCGAGAATGAGTCAAGGATCGGTTTCATGGATTTACGTGAAAATGGCAACTGAGGTTGAGAACGAATGGATTTGCGTGAAAAAGATATTTTGGGCGTGAGACCAAGTGGATAGTGATTTTGACTCGGTTTTGGAGTCACATGTGAATTTGATGAAATTGATGATTTGGTTTGATTTCTGGTGATTTTATGATTATTTTAATCAGTCTTTCAGGCACGTTTTCTGAGGAAAGTGCAAATGATGTTTTGGGCTAGGCCCGGAGTCTAAAAGATTTCTAAAAGGATATTTTGACTAAGTTGGTGAGTCAACGATGATTTCTGGATTATTTTATTGGTTTAAATGTGATTTTAAAGATTTACGTATAAATGTTATTTTGGGGCTTGAGACCCAGTCGGGAATGATCTTGACTTGGTATGAAGACAAGATTTGATTAAAATATTTTGGGATGTAATTCCCAAGATGGTTTTCATTGTGATTGTGAAATTCCCAGACGGTCGGAGCTTGGGGGGATTACCCAGACGACCGGAGCTTGGGGGATGTGATTGTAGGATCGGGAGTTGATCCTATGGTAAGCCAGCTTCTCGGATGTGACTGAGCCTAGATGTACCACTCGGATGGGTCTGAGCCTGGGGATGTGTTCGCCCAGATGTGACTGAGCCCGAGGGTTGAGCCCAGAGGTGTCTGATCTCGAGAGAGTGGCTGGATATTGGCCTACACGTAGTGCCGCACTTGTGAGTGGTGCAGTTGATGGTTTGATTGTGCACTTGTGAATAGTGCTGATTGATGTTGTTTGTGATGACGTACTGGTATTGAGTACGGGTTTTTGGTCTTTGTGGCCAGGTGATTATGTTTTCACATATTTTGGCCTGAGAGCCGGGGTTTGATGTTTTATAACACGAACTGATTTGGTGAACATGAGTTTTATGGACCATGGGAAAATATGTTTTGATTTTTTCGGTCCACTGTTCATACTTGAATGATTTCTTATTATTCCTCATGTTTTACGATATACATGCAAGTTTGTGAAAACTGGAGGGTAAGAATGTATTTTGGCAAATGTTTTTATAAGAAGTCATTTTTGTCCACTCACACCTTTTCTGTTTTGTGACCCTCCAGGCCGTGGTACGACTTTTGGGACTGATCGTGAGGTAGTGGCAGCAGCAGAAATTAGCGCAAACATCCCTTGTCTGGCAAGCACTGAAGGGTAGTTTCAGACCTTTGGTTGACTTGTCAGACGGGAGCAGGACTGGGAACGGTTTTTGACGTCAAGTTGGCTCCGGCTTATCCTGACAGTTCTCGGACTGTCACCGCATCTCTGCTAAGCAAACCAACTCAACCAACTTCCAGTCTATCTCGTAATCCATTGATTTCTCTGAGGTCAACACTGTTCAACTCGTACCCAAAATACCTTTAAAGTCACACTCGCCGACACTCATGATTTAACCAATACGGGGTACGCCACCACACCACTGCTTCTAGTTTCAACACTTCCAACTCCTTCTCGAGTCGAGCGTACCTCGTACCAATGTCCCAGTTGTAACGCCCCGGACGTTCAGGAATGTAATATTATAAAATATTGAATAAAATGACGATTTTACCCCTGTGATTTGTGTGGTCAATTTGTTGACTTTTTGTTTGGGAGGTCGAACGGACGTTGAACGATGACCGTGATGTAATTCGGGACGTCACGAGTTCATAGACAGGTGGCACGTTCGATTCGGACGAACAGGGTGAAAGTTATGATGTCCGGAAGTTCAGGGGCATTAACGTAATTGGACGTTATAAAGGGAAAAAGTTGACTTTTTGTTTGACAGTTGATGTTCATTTGACTCGAAGACCGTTATGTTCGTCTCGACGCCTTGAGTACAACGACAGGCGGCACGCTTGAAACGGACATCGGATGACCGAGTTACGGGTCACGGAAGTGGAGGGCATTTTGGTAATTTTTGCCCTGGGGGCATTTTGGTAATTTTCGCACGGGGGGTACTGTTCATCACCGTGGGAAACAGAGCAGCGGCCGTGGTGTCTTGTGCGTTCAATTGTTTAAGGCTTAGTGGAAGGTTCAGGGCATTGTTTAAGTTGTTTGAGGTAGTGGAAGCAGGGTGGAGTGGCTCAGGTGCACGGTTGGACAGAGTTCAGGGCACGGGAGAGCATGAATTGGCCATGGATTCTGCGTGCGTGGGAGACATTTTCAGAAAACCTCAGTTGGTCTCCCACGGGTTGCTGGCCGTTTGAATTGATCGACAGAGTAAGGGAGTGAGGAGAGGACGCAGTTGGGTCATTTTGGTTCAGTTTGGGAGCTGAGTTGTGAGGAACTGTGAGAGGAACCGTGAGAAAACATTTTCGAGTTTTTGGGGGGAAATCGCAGAGTTCAATTTCTAAGGGTCGAGGGATCAATCTGAAAACATTGTGAGACTTCTGGGAGTGAAATAATCACTACGGTGCAAGAACTGAAGGGATTGGAGCCCGTTTCGCCCAGGAACCTGAGTTGCGGTTCAGAGACGAACCAGTTGGAGGGAAAAATTGAATTCGATTTCTGAGGCTTATTGATCGAAGTCAAGGGCCATTCTAGTCTTCTGGGAGCAAAAGGAAACCAACCACGTCGATTTCGAGAGACGACACTCACGAATTGGCCAAGAACGGAGTTCCCTGGTTCTGAGAATTTTCGGGCTTGAGGACGACGACTTCCAAGTAACGGCGAGTCCAATTGATTGTACCATTGTGTTCGTCTAAGTTCCCTTAATCTACTGGTGAAAGTAATTAGAGAATGGAGTTAGTTTGGGTGAGTTCTGGGTGACGACCCGTTCGTCTGTTCAAGTCTGGGTTGAATCGATTTAGGGACAGTCGAGGTTAATCATTAGTACAGACTTGAAATCAAATGGTTAGAGAAGATAATAGGATTGAAAACGGGAGGAATTGATTGAGAATTGAGCTTGAACTGGTCGGGTTGAGTCGCGGGTAACAGACCCGTTTATCAGTCTATCCGGGTAAGAACGATGACACTGTAGCTTGGCGCGTGGCCTTCTCGCGCAGCCACTTTGGGCGGCGCGTGACGGCGCGTGCGATGTCATCTCCGTTCACGGTCAACATGGAAACGGTTCCTTTTAGTCTAATTAACATTTTCCCTTTAGGATTCGAGTTGTTCGGGAGTCGTTCGGGATAATTTCGGGAGCTCGGAAGTTTAGGTCCTTAAGGTTTATTTCGCCGAAAAATCCGAAAAATTAGGAAAAAATCATACGAGCTATTTGAGGATGTTTGTAACCCTTCTTGTACGTTTTTACAGGCCCGGACACTTCCGAAGCTACGGAGGAGCGCGCGGGACCCGATTGACGCGTCCTAAAACTGTGAGTGGACTTTTTGATTTCTAAATTGGGCATGCATGACTATTTTGCTTATTTATCTCATGGTTTTACATATGATTTTATGATGGTGATATGATATATCGGTTTTACGTGTTTTCACGCTTTTCGAGATATTTATCGTATTTCACGCATTTCGAGGTTATGGTTTTCGCTTATGCATGCGTGATGATTTTGAAGAAGTACCTGGATATGAATATGCATGTTTTCGGATTTATGATGTTTGATCATATTGTGAAGTAATTTTCGGAAATTGCATGTGTTGGAATTTGCATGTGAATTCGGACATAAGTCCTATTATGATGTGATATGTTTTCGGAATGATGTTGGAAAACGGTTTGTGATGAATCCTGGTTTATTGTGTTTTAAAACGGTTTTGGGTTTAAAGACCCGGTTAATGGTTGGATCTGGTTTTGGGTTTAAAGACCCGGTATGTTGATGACGGGGGCGGGCCCGAGAGTTGGGTTTAAAGACCCGGATTGAGTTTAAAGACTCGTGAGTATAAAGACTCGATTATTGTGATACCCCCGAGGCCTACTAATCATGTTTTGAGTTTAAAGACTCGTTGATATCCCGGGAAGGCCTAATATTGAGTGTAAAGAATCGGATGGGGATCCAACGGCATAATTGTGGTTATTGATTCACGGGTTACTTGATTTGTGCAATTAACGTTTCAAAATGACGGTTTCTGAAATCTGGCATTATTAAATGGTTTTACATGAGTTATGACGATCCTTTGTAACGTTTTTCATGTGTTTCGGAAAAAGAGTTTTCAAAAGTTTAATATGCAAATTTTGAATATTTGGTTATGCATGCGTGTTACAAAACTGGAGGGCGAACCCGATTTCGAAAAAACTGTTTTTCCTGTAAAACTTATGTTTCGGTCCACTCACACTTTGTTGTTTTAAATTCCCTCCAGGTCGTGGTACAAGTGCGGGGGCAAGCGCCGAGGCAGAGGCGGAGGCATAAAGTTTTCCGTTGCGGAGTAGTTAGTTCACAGAGTAGGATTTGTTTCTTTAACTTGTTTTGTAATTTTATGCTCTATGAAACTGTGGACTTGACGTCCAGTCGGTTGTAATTGTTTAATCTCCCTGGTCTGACAATAGGTGTGTTGTAATATTAATTAGTTTTCCGGTCTTTTGGATTCGATTGTCAGACGGGAGCAGGATGTTTCCTGATTATCGAGGTGATAATCGGGGTGGGTCCTGTCACCAGTACCTCTTGCGAGTTCGTCGTCGTCGAACACAAGTCTCAAGTATATCCATTCACAAGACGGCATCTACCGGTATCGGTACTCCTATGCACCAAGATTCATGCAATATTCCGTACAACTTCCTTCAGTGATCCACGTTGACCTCACCGGAGTCACAACGTAATCGTGTAAACCCCAAATTCAGCCAATCCTCTCACCAGTGGTTCTGCTAGCCACTAACATAGTCAACCTGTGGAAACACCATCCACTTTCCATTTTATCTCTTTATAACTGCACCCTAATATAACTGGTTTAACCATGATCAAACATCTCAAAGTCAGGGTCATACCAGCCATTCCTGGCTCGGAGCATTCAGCTCATACTAACACTGAAACATGTAATAACCAGTCAACCACTCGGGATCACCCTGATTTGGCCCATATACTCCGTTAAAAATCCATCATATCGGAACTACGCCGATTGTCCAACTATTCACCATAAACATCGGCACTAAGTCACTCACTAACACTTCTATCAGAACATCACGCTGCTCGTCTAATTACATCGGCATGGTTCCGACCACGGCAGAACTAATACGTATACATTCCTAGTACATGCACCAATTACCACCATCTTCAACCACGGTGCATTCCATCAAACACACGCAAGGACAACCCTACGAATTTCTAAATCAAGAAATATATTTTGGAATACCTCCAACACAGGTCGTAGTGTACATTCTCAAATACTTCCAATAACGTCCTACGGTAAAACTATCATTCTACCACATCGGCATCAACCAAACTCTACTATATCCAAAGTCCATCCAAAAATACCATAGTGTATTCATCACCCTCACAGTGTATCTCTAGGGCACACAAGCATCCTCAAAGCCAAACTGATTACCACCTGTCGACGAGCCAATTACGCTTCACTTTAGCAGTCTGTCAGTCAATCCTACCTCTAGACTGAACTACACGTCTCTCGAGAAAGTCCAACTCAGATCCCTTTCGAATCTCCTGATCTCCCGGGTCTCCCGTCCAATAAGAAATCTAATCAGATCTTAACAATGTACACAGGGTAGACCCAGCTCTAAATCCAAGCCAAATCCTAGACGTATACGAGACGGACCACACACGTCCTGCACAACTCTAAGGTGATAAAAAATATCCAGCCAATTTTATGCCTCCAAGACAGATCATCTCCTCAGCTATATGTCCAACATATCCAACCTCTGTCTTGCCTACGATCCTCCTGATCTACAACATCTCAATCCAATCCCGATCCACTCCCTCCTAAGTGGATCCCGCGTCCCGTCGAACAACTCTTACCATCAGACCGTCACATCAAAATAAATCAATCTAGAATACCGCACGTCTAGATTGTGGGTTCTCTTCACTAACCTCCTATTGACCAGTTATAGTCACTCCTTTTCCGCTTCCTTCCGTCATCCTTCAACGGAACAGACAATGTTCCTCGACCATGACATCACAAGTCATCCTACCTTAATCTATCTCAACACCATCCCCTGACACTCACCACATAAGCCACTCCCGGCGTCACCTCGTACTCTCGTCCCTCTGAACACATCCACACGTGTCCACGATCAAGGGGGGGTCACAACTCCTGAAGTTCCTTTAATGAGTCATCCGAATCGACTCCAGAGTATACTTCACTCATCCGGTAACATCAACTCGGAATCAACGCATTATTTCATCGTCTAAACCACAACATATCCTATTTTCTAGATTCCAATCACGGTACTTCATCCTCAAGTATACAATGTCCGTAGCCAACTCAACTCACCGACCAACTCGCCTGTCGGTTCTCACTATTTATACACATCCAAAGGATGTTAATCATCACTCATTCTAATGATCGCATCTCAACCTTTCCGAGGCTCTAAAATACGAGTCACCAATTCTCGAAATCCTCAATCCACAATCATTGACCTCGAACTCCTCAGTTACCACCCACGGAGTTATCAATCACCAAGTGCCAACTTCGGCATATGTCAATATATATATATATATATATACCAACACATCCGGGGGAGTCCACTAAAACCAACCTCACGAACGGTCAAACCTGACCAACCTAGCTCGATCCAACAAAAAGTATAGGTCCAACGCGCTTTCGCTGCGCTACTCTGATCAAACCAATGGCATCCTGGCCGTTCATACAGAACATGACCTGCCCATGGTCATCACATCTCCCAGCTCGGTGAGTGGTTCCTACCTGATGCTAGCACCACACGTCTGGTCATAACCTCAACTCACGATGTGCTCATCGCCCCAGTACACACATCCCAGCTAGTGGCACATCCTCTCCAAACTAGGGTCCACATCATACTAATTCCAAACCTCCGTTCCTACCGAGCCGAAACTCTCCACCTGTGCTTGGATCATGGGAATTTACCTCCCTCGTACTCCACATCTCTGAGCAACACAATGCTCAACCAAACACCAAAATCTCACTGGACTCATCCAGAGTCAACCACCCAGCCAAATACCTCGGCTGCATCCCAGCAGCACAATCGCCAATCCGGCTGTAAATCGGCCCAACCACAACAACTATCTAACCACAACCCCCAACTCACGGTTTCCAGATTAAGCACTTGCCCTGGGGCTTCTCACTCAGGAACTCACAATCCGGACCGGTCATCCCACGGGGTTCCTCAAATCATCCGCATTTTACGAGTTATCCAACCCCGCGACAGTCACTAGTTCACAACAACCTTATTAATCGGGTCGTCACACCCGACTAAGACCATTCCTTATCGTAACTCTCCACACCAATTTCAACCAGTAACCACCACTCGGCCAGACTGACCAAGGGTCACAAATCCAATCGCCAGCCGGCTTAACAGGCTACTACCAGCCTCCTTGGCTCACGTGTACCACCAACTCAACAGGTTACTATCGAGCCCCACAGGCCAACCAGCCTACTCAATCGTAGCTCACCAGCTACCATCCAGGTTAATCCCGCTGGCAACTCTCCGACCCTAAGCCAACAATGACATACCTCAAACCGCGTATCGAGCGATCATTCTGACACTAACAATCGCTGCTGACTAACCACAATGAATGTACTATCACTATTGCATCCAGGTTGCTGGCGGGCTGTTCTGCATCGAGACATCACATCCACAGTAGCATCACACTACCCAAGTTGACGTACCAACGGCTCTGGGAACCAAACCTCGCGCAGAACACACGAAACCTACTCTGATACCAATTTGACAGGACCCACCCCCAATCCCTCGGGATTAAGGGCTAAGTCCTGCTCCCGTCTAACCTACGCATGACACGAAGGCTAAATCGACGTCCAACCTCCATGTGACACGTAAGCCAGACAAGGGAACCTCGATCTGATCATCCAAAAAGCAACCAGACTTCCCCGAGTGCGCAGAATCTACTGTGGATCGCGGGTGTGATGTCTCCGTCTCTCTCAACCAACAGCCTGCACCGCGATAACCTGGAGGGTATAAAAAACATGAAGAGACTGTGAGTGGACAAAAATAAAGTATAGTTAAAAAACAGTTATCAGAAAACACAATTACATTTATACCCTTCATTTAAAAACCAATGCATGCACATCAGAAGTCATGTCATAAAACCATTCTATCTTCAAGGCCATTCAAACCATTTAAGAAAAACAGAACTCATTTTCCTTTTTTTGTTCCTGGGCCTCAGCCCAAAACCATCAAAATCCATTCATTCGGGTCATTGCCCAAAACTTTGGAAAACCATTTTTATCAAGTCTCAGTGAAATCTCAAAACACATTTGAAACCACATTTCCATCCATCGAACCTGCTGTATCTATCCGAGTCTTTAAACTCAATCCAGGCCTCAATATAATCCGAGTCTTTAAACTCCTGAGTCTTTAAACTCAATAGGCCTACGGGGGAAATATCAATATCCGAGTCTTTAAACTCTCGAGTCTTTAAACTCAATCCGGGTCTTTAAATCCAATTCGGGCCCGCCCCCGTCGTAATCACATCCGGGTTTTTAAACTCAATAACCAGATTCAGCAAATCCAATCCAAAACCATTTGAAAACCATTTTTCATTTTCGAATCCAAATCTGCAATCTCATCAGGATCCCGAATCCAAACCCCGTATCATATCCGTCATCCATTTCCAAATCCAAGTCCGAAACCATCATTTCGTAAGCTAGCATCCGGAATAACCATTCCGAACCCAAACCTGGAAATCCACTTTCAAGTTTCCAAAGTCGAATCCAAAATCGTCATTCAGAAATCCGATTCAAAAACCCAAAATCACATTCTTTAAAACCACTTTTCTGAACTTGGCCTCTAAGCCCGAAGTCACTTTCCCGAAATCCATTTCAATTCATTGAAATTAAATAATATTTCAAACCCCGACATCAAATCATTAAAACCAGGTTCAAATCAAAACATCCATCAAATCTAGTAAAACGTGAAATTCCGTAAATACCTCGAAAACGTGCAAAATCGTAAACCATCAAGATCATAAATCAAATCATAGAATCACGTATAGAAAACATATAAAAACATATAAAAATATATATGCATGCATCATAAGTTCGAAAACAAAGTCCACTCACATACCATTTCGTCGACGCCTCGATACGCGCGCACTTATGCTTTCCCGGCTAATCCATTATCACCGGTTTTCCCGAACTTGTCCAAATCCTATAACAAGGTCACTAACTACATTATACAGCTTATACTATGTCCCCGTAATTTTTCTGAATTTTTAACTATTTTTAACCTAGGCCTAAAACCTTTGGACAGCCCGAAACATATCGAGACGATGTCCAATCGACTCGAAATCAGCGACAAAATGTTAGTTACATCGAATAATTTAAAAGTTCTGTTGTAAGCTTCCCCAAATTACCCTTCACGTGCCCCCACGCGTGCCTGGGACTTCCTGCGCGTGAATCCCACGCGCGTGAACAGTGTCACCATCTTCCTCTCGCCGACCCGATTCAGACCGATTCGAACCGGTCCGGTTCGACCAAGCCGGCGTTCACAGTTTTTCGTCCCTTTTAGTCCAATTTCAGTCCTATTCCTTCCATTAGATTCGTCCCTTGTTTTCCTATTAAATTACCTAATCAAAACTTTAAAGTGGGCACGATAATTACCTTCCTCATTGAAGAAGAAATAACCAGATTCGTCCTTCTCTGTTTCCGGCCACGGGTTTGAGTCCATGAGTTCAAGAACATCCTTCCAAGATGCTACTAATCACCACCGATGCACAACGCCTTACTAAACCCCTTGATTTTCATTTTAAACATGTTTTAGAAAAACAGAGCAGTCGCGAGGTTTACCTGCCCTCTGTCCTCCGCCGTGACTTCCACCGTGCTCACCTAACGTTCTAGGTTCAATATCTGCTTACTGAATCTCACTACAGACACAATCTAGGTGAGTTTGATCGATTGGAGTCCACGGCTGTTCACGGCTTAATTCTCTATTCTCGCTGGTTTTCTCACCTCTCACCACTCCACTTCACTTAGTCTTCACGATTTTACAGTCCATAAGAGGTCACACACGCCCCTGATCTTTCACTCACTACCCCTGAGCTCACACTCACTTACTCAAATGAGAATTGATCAAGCAGTGTCTCTGTTCTTAGAAACCCGTCAAACAAAACATCCAACTTCTTCGTTTTAAAACCAATTATGTCGGTGAAACAAAGTTCCACAGACCTCTAGAGTTAGGCCAGGTGTCATTTTTCCTGTTGAAAAGTGTTTCAAAAACAGCCCAGTGTCCTACTGACATTGGGCACAGATCCCTAGGCCACCAGAATGACCAAAATGCCCATAAAGGGCAAATTACCATTTTGCCCTTCGTATTCCCTAACCCGTAACTTCGTCGTTCGACGTCCGATGATGGAGTGCCGCCTGTCGTTGTACTCATGGCATCGAGACCTTCCTAACGGTCCTCAAAGTGCGTGAAAATGTCATGTCATTTGCAAAGTAAAAAAAATGCCCTTTGTTAACCAAAATTACAAAATTACCCTCAACCTTCCGAACGTCATAACTTCCTACTCGGATGTCGAAATCAGACGTGCCACCTGTCTATGAATTCGTGACTTTCCGAATTACGTCACAGTCATCGGTCAAAGTTCATTTGACCGGCCGAATGAAAAGTCAACATTTTTGCCCATTCCAATTGCAAAATCTTCATTTCGCACCGTCCGTCCGAAATCAGCCAACTAATCACTGATTAACTTCACTAATCTGTCATTAACCACTAATCTAATCTCGGTTTACGGGACGGGTCGTTACAACTGGGCTTCCCATCTATTCCTCCCCAAGAAAGTCTTATATGAAATGGAGCGCCTCTTTAAGCGCTTTCTTTGGGCTGGTAAGGCCTCTAGTAGGTACTGTGCTAAGGTAGCTTGGAGGTGTATGTGTAATCCTAAGGATGAGGGTAAGCTTGGATTAGAGACCTCTACATGCGGAACATCGCTTTTATGGCTATATTCATTTGGTATATTTTTGCTGATGAGGGTGGCAATGTCTGGTCTAGATGGGTTCATGCTTACTTTATTAAAGATAGGTGATTTTGTTCCATTCATCCTTCTTTCTCTTCTTGCAACTGGAAAAAACTCTTGAAAAATAGACCCTTCGTCAAGCCGCTTATTAAGGCTAAGGTGGGTGATAGTTTTCTATGGCATGACTCTTGGCACCCTCATGGGCCTTTGCTTGATATCTGGGTGAAGGATCGGTTATTTTGGCTGGGTTTGGCTGAGAGTCGAAGCTATCCTCGGTGATTTAGGGGTCTTCTTGGTGTTGGCCTGTGACTTCCTTTTCCTTGATCCGCTCCATCTTTGAGGACTCCTCTACCATCTCCCTTCTTCCTGGCTCTGTTGATAAGTTCTTTTCGAATCCCGGTAATTCAGTTGGGTTCTCCTCTATGTCAATATGGGATTCCTTGTGTTCTCCTTTGCCTAATGCCCCTTGCGCTCATCTCGTTTGGTTTCCTAAAGCTATTTCAAGAACAAGTTTCATTTTGTGGTTGGTTATTTCCTCCTACCTCTCCACATTGTACCGACTTATTCATTTCACTTATGTTGGCTCTGGTACTTGTGTCCTTTGCAACTCTTTGCCTGAGAGCCAATCACCTTTTCTTTTCTTGTCTGTTCAGCTGTGGCATCTGGAGGAGATTCTTGTCTCGCGTTGGTATGTCATGGCAAGCGTCTTCTTGGTAGGATACTATTGCCGACCTTTCTAGCTTGTGGCATAGGAAGTCGTTGTTGGTGGCAGTGGAGAAGATTGGGTTTGCCTGTACAATTTACATTCTTTGGAAAGAATGAAATGCTAGGATCTTCTTTGGTCGTAGGTCTTCTTTTACGATGGTGTTCCTTCCTTTATCTAACTTAGTTAGGGAGTGTATTTGTACTCTTAAGTTCATGCCCACTAGTGCTTATCTTAATGTAGCTTTGAATTGAAATGTCTCTATGTAGGGTCCTCTAGTTTTTATGACAGGACCCATCCCCGAAGGACAGAGATAACCATGCCCGGTCCTGCTCCCGTCTGACAAGCCAACTGAAGTTCCGAAATTATCCTCAGCGCTTGCCAAACAAGGGATAACAGTATCTGTGCCTACTCATGCCTCCACCTTTCGATCAGCCTCAATTATCGCGCCACGACCTGGAGGGTCAATAAAAAAAACACAAAAGGTGTGAGTGGACAAAAAAAGTTTTAGAAATACATTTATCAAAATACATTCTCACCCTCCAGTTTCACAAACATGCATGCATATCATAAAACATGAATCATAGTGTGCAATAAATGAAGTATGAACAGTGGACCAATAAAATCAAAACATGTTTTCCCATGGTCCATAAAACTCATGTGGCTCAAATCAGTGCACGACATAAAACATAGATTTCTCAAATCAGTGCACAATATAACGCATCTGGACACAAATATCAATAAATCATCAATACCACCAATCCTCAATATCCAAGTAACCCGTCACGATATCAATGCAACGCGTGCAAACTCAGGTGTCTCATGTCCGAGTACTTCCCCAGGATCTACGACGTCTGGGGTGATATCATCTCCAGGATCAACGACGTCTGGAGGATATCATCATAATCTCACACTCCTGAGACTAAGCCTCCCTCGGAGCTACTCATCTTCATGTAGTGGATCGTGAATACTCCAGGATCTACGACGTCTGGAGGAGACTATCAAATCACAGAGGATGGTATATGCGGAACAGTCACCAAATCTAGTCATCTCATTTTAAAACCATTTAAATCTCAAATCAAATAAAAAACATTTCAACAGGGCCTCTCCCCGAAACATAGCTTTCACAAAGTACGTTCCATAAATCCATCATAATCACGTAAATCCATAAACGATGGTCAAAAGCATTTTAATTTCATCAAATAAATTTCCCGACTCATAATCCGAGTCAAAACTAAGCTCAAATCCCGGACCTTCACCCAAAACATCAGTTTTACAATTTTCTCGAAAAACCTACCCAAAATCATATAAAATAATATAATATTCCCAAAATCCGGAAATCATCATATCGTAACATCAATTATGCCAAATCATTTCACGTCATATAAGAAATCATTTAAAACATATATGCATGCATTCAGGGTAGAAAACAAAAGTCCATTCACACACCGTCCATATCGCTCGCTTCCTGAGCTGCACGTTTTTCCGTAAATTCCGGAAGTCACCATTCCTGTCCAAAATCATTATCGATGGTCACCAACATCTCAATATACCTCATATAATTTTCCCCAATTTTTCTGGGATTTAAATACTTATTTTAACCGTAATATAAACCTTCGGACCCTCGAAACAATATCGAAACAGTGTCCGATTTCCTCGAAACCAGTGCCAAAACGTTCTTTACATTGAATAGGACAAAAGTCATGTTGAACACACATCGAGATTCCCACTCATACGCCCCCATGCGCCGCCTCAAGCGGCCGCGCGTGGAAGCCACGCGCCAGCTACAGTAACCTGTACAGTCTCCTTCCTCACCCATTTAACTGTTAAACGGATCCTACAACCCGCGAGGTGACCCGGTTAGATTGCTATCAATTCGACATCACTTTCTCCAATTCAATCGTCCATCAGCATCGTTATAGACTTAATTGAGGTTCTGTAAACTCAAATTACATAAAACTTACCTTAATCCCATTGAATCAAACTCGATTTTGCGAAGAACACAGAACACTGTGCAGTCGTCGAAGGTCCTCATTCGCTATCGTTTTCTTTCAATTGATGCATCAGACAGCATCATGGGGTTCTAATGAATACATTTCAAAGATCAATTTTGCCATTCCTCATCTTAATTTCCTCGACCTACTCTCGAACATCCCAAGTATTCCCCTTCTGTGTTCTAGGGCAAACCGACCGTAATTCCCATCAATTCTCATTGGGTTCGACTCGTCTCAATCCCAGGGAGCTAAAGGCATCATCAATTTCGTTCATAAACATCTAACAATTCGAAATCGATCTTAAGGCCCTTTAATGGTTTTCGGGTTTTATGTTTGGTTTGAGCTGAGTGCGAGGTCCCTAATTAACTAGTTCATTTCCTTTCTTTTCTTCTCTCGATTCCCCATGCAATCCCTTTGTTTCTGGTTTGATTCAAACTGTTCATACATATATATTGATCAAACAACAAACGATTTGGTTAATATCCCTTTTGAATATTCAAACCTTGTTTTACACTAACCTTTCAATTATGGTGACAAGTGTCACCAAGAAATCCGTCCTCATCCAAATTAACTGAATCAGCCACTTAATTATCCAATTATCCCTGCTGTGGAAAATTACCATTTTGCCCTTGCCATAATAAATTACCAAAATACCCCTAGCCTTTGCAGATCCATAACTTTCATGTCCGAACTCCGATTGACGCATGCTGCCTGTCTGCAGATTCAGCGTCCCGAAACCTATCCAACGGTACTTCAGGAAAGTCCAAATACGGTCCCGATCAAAAGTCAGCAAATGACCCCTTTTTAACCAATTTACCAAAGTACCCTTAAACTTCCGAGCATCATAATTTTTTCCTCGAATGTCGGAATTGGGCGTGTCACCTGTCTATGAACTCGTGACGTCTCGAACTACGTCACAGTCCTCGGTCAAAGTTCGATTGACCGCTCGAACCAAAAGTAAACCTTTCGCCCAATTCCAGGGGCAAAATCGTTATTTCCTTCGAAGTTGCCAAATTTTCCTTTTTTGAATATCCGGGTCGTTACATTTTATTTGCAGCGTTTGCTACTTTGGCGCTGGTTTTCTGGTTTTGTTCTTTGGTTGCTTTTTGTTGTCTTGTTTCTGCTTTCAACTGATCTTTTTTTTGCGTCCTTTAATACAATTTTGATTTATGAAAAAACAAAAACCGTTTTTATTGTTTCTTTGTGCAAGACAACGGTGATGATTTAATATCTAATATAAATATTGAAATTTACATATTAATTTTCCCTTACGAGACTATCCTATCAACAAAGTTGATGATATTTGAAGGAATAGACAGATCCACGTG
Source organism: Prinsepia uniflora (assembly GCA_032719365.1). NCBI lineage: Eukaryota > Viridiplantae > Streptophyta > Magnoliopsida > Rosales > Rosaceae > Prinsepia > Prinsepia uniflora. Next base: position 9,220,274 of record CM064870.1, on the reverse strand, counting down.
TTTTTTTGGCCATTTTGAGCGTTAAATAAGAAAAATGATAGGTTTTGTGACAAAGTGAGATTTTATGATCAATTTCGGAACATTTAGAATAAAGAAGCTTTATTTTCATAATGAATAGTGAAGATTTTAGATATTTTTATTTATGAAAAAAGATATACAATTTATTCCAAATAATTCTTAATCATCATTAATTTGTCGAGAATATCTTATATATTTGAATTTACCTCTTCCATTCATAAAATAACTAAGAGAAAGGGTCCATAATCATAATAACGGAGGGGCTGAGGGAAGCTGCTGGTCGACATGTTCAGCTGTTTCCACAAGATTTGATGATTTTGTTTTCTTTGAAGGTGATTGTGGCTTGTACAGTAAGCATGGATATTCCCAAAATGCCATTCCAAATCAGCCATATAAAATATTTTGGTCTGCGGAATGTCCAACCCATTAATAATAACACGCATCGACGAGAATAATAATCCAGGCTAATAAACGAACTCCTTTTTTTTTTTTTTTTTTTTTGGGATGACAACGGTATTAAGATTGGATAAGTGAGTAAGGATAGTAGTAAATAAATAAATAAATATAGCAAGGATGATATAGATAATTAGATGATAAATAGAGAACCCACTGAAAAAGGCAAAGGCAAAGGCAAAAGGCGAAAGAGAAAAGGCAAAAGGCGGAGTTTTTTTATCTTCATCGTCCCGCCACACAAGCAGGTTTTACGTAATACTGGTATATATGATTGTGTCAAATATCTCTTTGCATAAGATACCCCCCAGACATGAAAACGACAGCTCTCACTCTCCAAGTCCATCAGCTCCCTGCACATAATCAACACTTCATACTATATCATTATATAATTATTATAACACATAGTTACCTACAATATCATTACAAAATTATAATCATATATATGTAATTCAAATTTAATTATAATCTACCAAAGATTTATCAGATCGAAAACAATAAATAACAAAATGAATATTGGTTTATCTTTATTCCGATTATTGTTGCATGTCTAAACGTGCACATATTTTATAGAAACAAGACTAATTTATTGTGCATTCGAGTAGTTGGAGCCTTGGAGGTTGAGATTTCTAATTTAAAGATTTCCTTTAAGATTTTATTGAGTTATTAATTCTCTATTTAAAATATGTTTGTATTATTTTAATAATAAAAAAATGTTTACATTAGTCAATTTAAATGAATATTTATATATTTGTATTTAAAAATAATAATAATAATATAAAGTCGTAAATGCATATTACGTAGTAGCAGCGGATATAATTGATTTGTCAACAACGTAATTATTATAAAAAAAATTATCTATTATCGACTTAAAAGAGATAAATCTGACATTTTTCATTAAAGTAAAATAAATGGATTTTTGATTTTTGGATATATTATATAAATTGATGATGAGAGTGTGATAGAAGCAGAGGCGGGGGGGGGGGGGGGGGGGGGGGGGGGGGGAGAGAGAGAGGGGGCAAGCTGTGAATACATTTTTGTTTGTTTATATTCATTTTCTCCATAAAGCGATACCCAGAGAATCTTGGCGCAAATCTTTCACAGTTACACATGGCTACCCTACCCCTTACGCCCTTAATTAGCCTACAACCTATCGCCATATTCCTTCTTTTGTTTGATAAATAGAAGGGTATTAAAGAAAAAAGCGAAAACAATGAACAAGTTGAAAGAGTGAGCAACCCAGGATTCAAACTGGCACTAATTACATGAAAATATTGAGGGACTACTAAGACACCCCACAAACAACTGAGCATTCTGCTCCTTTCAAATACCATAAATACAACAGCAAAAAACAATCTTACTCACAACCATAACTAGAGACTTACGACGTCAAGAGCGTGCTAATAACACAATAAGGGAACTCCAAAAAAACTGCAAGTAGGGAACACCACACTTAGTCATTAAGGCTCTTCAAATACCTCCAACAAAAGAGCATGCAAAGAACTGGTGGTCATGGCTCTCTAAAGCCATGCCAAAGCCATGCCACAGAGAACATAAATCGAGGAAGTTCCTATTGAGTAGATACAAATACGATCAAGAGTGGATAGCTGCGAGGGACCTTCGGAGAGCTCAAACGAATGCTATTCCATAAGAGAAGGGCTGAGAAAGACCTATTGATCCCAGGTTCCTAATAAAAGGAATCAAAGGCACCAGGCAAGATAGAAACTAAAGTCGCTGCATAATGAATCTCACGAACGCAAGCAAAGGAGGAGAGGGGCCATACCCGGTTAGACTCATCGATAACATCAAAAAGCTTGGCATTACCATCAATCCCAGAAAAAATCGCAACATTGTCACCACAACGATCAAGTAAGGGACCATTACGAAGCCAAGAGTCATGCCACAAGAAGATATTAGAACCATCTCCCTCCTTGGTCTTTATAAAAGGTTTGACTAATGAAAAAATCTTCATTAGCTTCCACCAATTCCTAGAACAAATAGAGGGACACTCCAAATTCCAGAAACAGTTTCCTTTAATATAGTTAGCATTGACCCACTGACACAGGACATTTTCCCTCAAATTCCCAAAAAAGGTTCCAAATGTGATGAGCCATTAACACATGATTCCACTTATGAAGGTCCCGCAAGCCTAAGCCTCATTCATCCTTTGGCAAACAAATAGTGCTCCATGCAACCTTAACACAAGAGTTACCTAAAGTTTTTTCAGACCAAAGAAAGCAGTTAAGAATTTGCTCAATCCGCTTCAGAACCCCTTTAGGAAGGAAAAGGTGAGAAGCCCAAAAACTTGCAGACTGTAAAGAACTAAGGCACTCAATAAATTGCTAAGAATTTGCTCAATCCGCTTCAGAACCCCTTTAATAAGCTGGAGGCGCCCATCAAAGGAGAGAGGTTTAGACTCATACCCCATAATACGGCACTCAATACGCTCTAATAGAGGCCTTATCACACCTCTAGTGAAGCCGAAAGAAGAGATCCCTCTCAATCCGACTGCATAAACACCTAGAGAAGATCTCCATAGCGATCACAAAAAAGATAAGGGGAAATTGGGTCACCCTGCCTCAACCCCGAGAACTAGGAAAGAAACTAGCCAACTCCCCATTAACTGCAACTGAAAATCTAGGAGACGAGATACAAGCCCTCACCCACCTAATAAGGCTATGATGGACGTTCAGAGCAGATAACGCTCGAAGCACAAACTCCCAACCAACAGTATCATACGCCTTCCTTATATTAACCTTAATATTACATCTTGGAGTACCTCCATCTTAGTGGTAACCTTTCATAAGCTCCTGCACTAAGAGGATATTATCCCTAATTCTACGACCCTCTACAAAAACTACTTGATGGGCACATATAATCTCAGGGAAAAAAAAAAGGTAATACGATCATCAATAATCTTGGCAACAATCTTAAGAATTGTATTAAAGAGCATTGTTGTTGTTAGTTTCTATACTTTTTTAGGTTTGGCTCTACATGCTCAGTGCTTTGGGTAGTTTTTGTCCGTAATGTTGTCTGTGGCGGACCTAGGATTTTTGTTCAAGATGGTCAACATGTAAAATGTTAAAAAATTTAGGGAGCAAAAATATCCTTTAAACTTAAAGGATACTATAAAATTCATAATTTATTAAAGATTAAAAACTTCAATTGACACACCTCGATCTGAGAAGTTCGTTGTGGGCATGAAGATCGAGGCATACTTGTAACAACCCATCCCGAGATCCGGGATTAAGATAGTGATTAAGGTAGGCTTAGTGAGGTATTGGGGGTTAGGTGGTCCCGATAGGTCTGTAAGTTTAGAATGACGATTTTGCCCCTGACTTGGGCAAAAATGTTGACTTTTGTTTGGGTGGTCAAATGGGTGTTGACCAGTGACCAGGACGTAGTTTAGGACGTCATGAATCCGTAGGCAGGTGGCACGCTCGATTCCGACATCCGAGGAGGAAGTTATGATGTTCGGAAGGTTGAGGGCATAACCGTAATTTGGTTAAAAGAAGGGGAAATGTTGACTTTTTGGACGATCGGGTTTTGGTACGTTGACCGAGGATGGTTACGTAGATCTCATTGTCCTGAGTTCGATGACAGGCGACACGTATTCATCGGATTTACAGTGTGTGAGATACGGGTCTAGAAAGGTAGTGGCATAACCGAAAAATTGAGTAAAAAGGAGGGGCAGTTTGGTCTTTTTTGTTCTGGAATTTGTGTAGAGAGAGAACAGATGGACGGCTGGGATTGGACCATGTGGGAGTGCATGGATTGGATGGTGACACGTGTTGGGGGACTAGAGGGTTCTGGTTGGATCTTGTGTGAGCACGGTTCCAATTACTTAGGTGAGCCCGTGTGTGATCGTGTGTGTGTTTCAACCAGAGTGAAACAGAGTGAGGCGGTGAGGAAAAATTGAAGGCTGATCGAGGGTGTTGGTGAGTTGTGGGTGTGTGAGGAGTGATCAGAAGGAGTGAGAGAGATGTTGGGGTGGTGCTGAGAGGGTTAGACGGTGCTGGTGGTGTGTGCGAGGGAGTTGGGAGCCACGAAGAATTCAGAGAAAACAGGGAGGAGGTGTGAGCTTATGGTGGTATGGTGGTCGTGTACGGTGCAGGGGAACTCGAGAGGAGGCTGAGGCGGCTCTGTGGACTCCAGGGAACGCGGCGGCGAGCACGGCGGTGGACGATTTCAGGTACTCCCTCAGCTCTGCGTCTATGATTTGTTTTCCCGTTGATGTTCAAATCGGAAATCGTGATGGCTGAGGTTGAGTCGAGAGTTTTGGGGATTTGGGTTAAGCTTAGAACGTCTCAGGAACCGTCTACGGAGGTTGCCGTGACGGGGGAGTGCACGGTGGAGGCGAGACGACAGAGGTGTTCTGTGTACTCTGTTTGGCCGTGAGTTTCAAACGGCGAGTCGTGAAGTTTGGGCGAGAGTCGATGGTTCTGGTTAGCTGGGTTAGGCTTAGAAGGGTCCTAGGAGGAGTTTGGGATGACCACCGTGAAGGGGGAAGTCGTGGGTGGCCGGGAAGGAAAACAGGGGCTTATCGGGCCCTCTGGTTCGAGCTTCAGTCGACGGTGTAGAGGCCGTGTCGAGGTGAACGGAGTACGGGAATAGGTAGGGCAGGTCTGGACGAGGAGACTGGTGAAGGAAGGGAGGAGATTGGTGGCCGGATGTCAGAGAATGATTCTCGCCGGTTCAGTTCACGGCGGCCGGTTCAGTGCAGTCATCTCGAGGTTGGGGATGCACTGTAGCTGGCGCGTGAGGGCCACGCGCAGCCACTTTGGGCGGCGCGTGGGGGCGCATGCGGCGGTTCTGGGGAAAGTGGTCAACATGGTTTTTGGTCCAGGAGTTGTGACGAGTCCATTGGAATTGGTTTCGGGTTAAGCGGACGTCGAATCGAAGTAGTTTCGCGAGGGTGAAGGTTTAGGGTTCCGGTTCGTTACGTTTAGGACCCGGGGATTTTTAAGGGAAATTAGGTGGATACTCGTGGACGTGTTAGTGACGAAATTTGGTGGTTGATGACAGGATCGGGATTTCCCGAGGAAGCTGAGGAACGTGCTGGACGCTAGGGACGCGATTGAGGGCTCGGTACTGTGAGTGGACCCTTTCCTTAAACTCGAGCATGCATAACTGTTTTCTATAATTGTTTTGCGGTTTTAATCCTAATTCTATGTTTATCGAATATGTTTTGGTTGGTTTTACATTATTACACGTTTTTCGAGGAAATCGGTTTTTAGCACGTTTTACGAGGAATGGTTGGTTTCTGAAATTGATGCTATGGTTTTTTGATTTCAAATGATAAGTGGTTTTCAATGATTATAAAGGGATTTTGGAACATGATTTCGATGATTAAAGGTTTTCGGTTTTAGAAACGGATTTCGGAAAAAGGGTTGGTTTCCAAGAGGAAAAGTGGATTCCGGATTTGGGTTCGGAATGACGGTTCGGGATGCTGGAAGGGCATCGGACCGGTGATTTCGGATTCGGGTTTGGATGTGAATACGGAAATGGTTTTCAACTGGTTTTGATTGGATTTGCTGGATCTGGTTATTGGGTTTAAAGACCCGGATATTGATTGACGGGGGACGGGCCCGGATTGAGTTTAAAAACTCGGGAGTTTAAAGACTCGGATATATTGATATTTCCCCCGTAGGCCTGTTGAGTTTAAAGACTCGTGAGTTTAAAGACTCGGATTATTGAGGCCTGTTGAGTTTAAAGACTCGGGAGTTTAAAGACTCGGATAGGTCCAGCAGGTTTGATCGGAAAATGATGATTTTGACGTTCAGAGTTTATGATATGGTTTTATGATTTCTATGCTATGACTTCTATAACTGTTTTATAGTGTTTCTATTTCTTATGATGTTTTATGAGTACTGGATCCTACTGTTTTGATAACTGGGTTATGCATGTGGTTTCAAAACGGAGGGTTAAACTCGGTTTTTCTGATAAATGGTTTTAGAACTTTTCTTTTATTATGGTCCACTCACATCTTCTGTTTTAAATTGCCCTCCAGGTTGTGGAGATAGCGCGGGGTCTTGACGTCGAGGCAGTGTCTGAGGCATAGAAGTGACGAGCGGGATTTTCGAGTGTTTAAGTTTTTCTTCCACGGGCGTGTATTTGTCATCGGTTTTTATTCCATTGTATTCGTACTATGCTCTGTAAACCCTAACTTCGGTTTTTAGTGAGTGCTTTCTCCTGCGTCTGACTGTTTTTGTGTCGGGGTGTCAGACGGGAGCAGGATTTACCTCGGGTTTCGGGGTGAAACCGGGGTGGGTCCTGACAATATTGGCCGACATCTGAACAGTGACGTCCAGATAATGAAAGACAATTAAATATACGATACATTTTAGTGAGTCGAGGGAAACATTACTAGTGAAAACCAACTACATTTCACCCAACAACGGAAGTATAGAGTAGGGACACTATTGATGATCATACCCTTACCAGCTACCTGAAATACCCGATTGTCACCACGTCACTCCAAACCCGTGAGCGGATGTTAGAGCAGCTAACCAAACTTTCTCGAAGTGTGTGAAACACCAGCGATACCTAAGGAGTTAAAAAAACAAAGGGTGAGTGGACCCAATACTTTATTCAAGCGTATAACCGTTGATAGTAAAATAACTTTAACCCCTTAATTTTTCCAAAAACCAAAACAGTAATTTAGACTTGCACGTTCGACATGAAACAATATTAAAATAATCCTCAATCTTAATAATCAACCCGAAATATGAATAAACATGCATAAACCACAATCTAATTTCTCATGAGTCGCTTGGAGCATACGTATATGTCACGCTAGGTATTTATAAGCTCGTGTACCTTAATCACGTGAAAGCTGAGTGCCAAGTACTATCATCTCATGTCCCCTACAGCTCAGGGACAAGCTGGCGCATATTTAACTAGTATTATGAGCTACGCGTGTGATTAATCATGTAGAAGCTGGTTTGTGGCCACTCAAACGGATACAGATATACCGGTGACTTCTAAGTAGTTCTAAAGTCATAACTCAACAATGTCTCGGGACTCAATATGCACAAACACCAAGAAAGCCCAACAAACATGCAAATGCAATGAATAGTTCAACTAAACATACTCAAGTATTCATCATCACCTCAAAGCACATACTAGCATATCTCACATATAACAAAAAGTAAGTATATCGGTCATTCTCAATCATTAATCCAAAATAGGCAATCAAGCATGCTCGGTAAATACTATATAAACATTATAAAATGTGCGCATAAATAGCTTTATAAAACATGTTTAGGGGAAAATTGATATGACCCTCCCTAAAAATAGCTCGATAATCAAGAAAGGGTCTGCTCCCATTTGACACCACAACTTAGAATACCAAAAATACTCTTAGTCCAAAATAAACATGGACAAAATGTTAGACAAGAGATAAGTTCACGTGTCGACCGTTAACTGAGTTTAATCACGATTATACAGAGCACCATCAAAACAATAAATAAAACTAGAATCCTATTCTGGTTCAAAATAAGTGCACAGTCCAAGGATATTAGTGTCTCAGCCTCGGATCAGCCCTCGTCACAAAAGTAACATGGAGAGTAAGAAAACCATTAAAACCGTGAGTGGACAAAAATTAAAGTCTTTGAAAACTGCTCTATGAAATCATCAATATTCCCTCCGTTTTATAAAAACATGCATGCATAACAGAGAAACAGAAATGGTGAGTAAACTAGTGCCATAAATGCATAAATCCGGGGTTCAATAAAAATCATGCAACATACATAATCCTGGAATAACCACCAAGAATAGTCAACCCCGCCATGATGGTCCAACTAGCATTCCCACTGTACTACCAGTAGACAACCATGGGTCCTGCGAAATACAACTCCGTCGGCACACGTCGAATCCAACTCTGACCACTTTCGAGCCTGTCCTTAGAAATCTTCGGCGTCCAACTCTGAAATAGCAATCCAATCGCCTGGGGTTGACCCAACCAAAAAACATAACTATGGTCAAACCAAAATATCTTTTGACTCGGGCACCAACCCAAAACATTTACCTCCAGGGTACCTACCCAAATTTTACCCATACACTAAAAAAAACCCATTTGACCATCCCAACATGCAATGAGATAAAATACAATTACACAAACATATATAACAAGGCAATAATGTAACGCCCCGAAAATCCGAAGACTGTAAAATATTAAAATAATATGTAAAATGACGTTTTTACCCTTGGAGGGATGTGGTTAAATGTTGACTTTTTGTTTGGAATACTTTTTGTACATTTTTCCAGGACCATTGTGTAGGTCTCGGGACTCTGAATCCGTAGATAGGTGGCAAGTCGAAAACGGAGCTAGGATGAAAAAGTTACGGGTCTGGGAAGTTCAGGGGAAAAATGGTCAATTGTGACATGAAAGGTAAAACGGTAATTTGGCCAGCCCAGTGAAATAGTGAAATAGTGGTTGATTCAGCCCACTTTAGCCCAGAATGTGACACCTGTCACTTGAATGCAAATGATTAGTGGCATTGTTTGCCGCTAAACATACCGATTAAAATAAAACATGTATATCTCCTTCTTAACCTTGATCGATCCATTCCATCCCAGATATTGAGAGAGACTGACTAGAGAACAAAAGGGAGAAATTGTGTGAGGAAAACTGAGTGAAAACCGAGAGGAATACAGCACAAATAGAACTGGAACCATACCGAAAAACCCGAAAAACTACCCAAAACAATTAATGTCGAATTCGATTTTTTAGACGGTTTTGAATGAAATTAACTTGACATTTAGCCTTCTGGGAGATAAACGAATCAAACCAGATCAAGTGGGAAGGAAATTGGTGGCGATTTGACGAAGAACAGATCCTGCGACATCTTTGAATTTCAACGGTTGAGTTCGAATATTTAAAGGTAAGGATTCTTGAAATTGGTCTTAAATTTATGTTTAGAATGGACATAGGATGCTTCCTGTGTGGTTAATTGATTGAAACAACGTGATTTTGAGTAGAACCCGATTGAGAACCCGTCGGGTATCCACTTTGAGTCGAGGGCTTTTAGGACCCATTTCATCAAATTGAGGTGACAGATCCCAAATAAACATGGAATAGATGACAATGAGTGAAGGAATGAACAAAATCGAGGTCAAATTGAGGGAGATTGCACCAGGTCTGATCGCGGGTTCTCGACCCGTTTATCAGGAAATTGGGTGAGGACGACGGTACTGTAGCAGTACTGTGTACGGAGCGTGGCTTTCACGCGCAGCCGCTTGCGGCGGCGCGTGAGGGCGCGTGGCTGGGAGTTTGACTTTGTGTCCAACATACTTTTTGATGTTCTCGATGATACGGACCTATTGGTGTTGGTTTCGGGTCATTCGGATATGAATTTAGAGTAGTTTTGAGTACCCGAAGCGTATAGGTTACGTTTTAAATAATATTATTTTATTCCGAAGATTAGGGAATTTGTACATGGGGTTATGTGATAACCAAGTGACCTGATATTACTTTGTTTGACAGGCCAGAATAGTCCCAGGACGTCGGAAAAGAACGAACAGCTCGAAACTGAACAATCTGGACGTTGTGTGAGTGGACTTTTGTTTTCTACCCTGAATGCATGCATATATGTTTTACATCCTTTATTATATGATTTTGACATGAATTGGCATGATTGATGATGTTTTCCGGATTTTGGGAATATTATATTATTTTATATGCCTTTGGGCACATTTTTCGAGAAAACTATGAACTGTTGTTTTGGGCGAAGGCCCGGGATTTGAGATTGATTTTGACTTGGATTATGAGTCGGGAAATGATTTGATGGATTTTTATTATGACTTTATGTGAAAATGGCAACTGAGGTTGCGATTGCGCGGATTTGCGTGAAATGGTTTACGGATTTTGAGGAAGCTATGTGATATTGAAAACGATTTTGATTTCAAATGAAACTGTTTTTCACGGGTTTTCATGATGATGATATATTATGGATATTAGGGCTTTCGGGGTGGAATATGTTTCCCCCGAAGTGCACCCTGGAGATAACGCTCGCCTCCGGGATGGATGTGTGTACCCCGGAGAGGTCACGTAGCACGGTCTGTTGTCGTGCAGCTGAGGAATTATTGACTCAGATCAGATGTCCTGGATTATATGGAGATCTTTCGGTGATATGTTCACGATGATCTGGATTGCCGGCTGGTGATGTGTTCACAACGGCGAATGCTCGGATTTTGAGCGGTCCTTGAGCCTATTGGTTTGCATGCGTTGCAGGGATAACGTGACTATATGAGATTGGACCTGGATCCTGTGATTTTACTGATGTTTGAGATTTATGCCTATGCTTTGATTATTTGACTTATGATTTATGATATGCATGCATGTTTGTGAAACTGGAGGGTAAGACTGTATTTTGATAAAGGTATTTCTAAACGTTTCTTTTTGTCCACTCACACCTTTGATGTTTTATTTGCCCTTCAGGCCAGTGCACAGATACTGAGGCTAGTATCGAGGCAGAGGAATAAACAGACCGTTGTGTACTCAAACACCTTACAGCTAGGATTTTGATCCCTACTTGTAATATTACCTATGCTCTGTAAACCTGTTGACTAGTCAAACTTGTGAAGTCAACGGTCATGGAACACTGAACTATCCCTTGTTTGACAATGTTTATCGTTTGTTATGTTATGTTTATATATGTAAGGCTACTTTTGGTACTTTCGAGTTATTGTCAGACGGGAGCAGGATCTTTCACGATTATCGAGGGATAATCGGGATGGGTCTTGTCAAATAATTGTAAGACCCGGTCTTGGAAGCAAGAACAGTGAGCAAGACTGCACGAACCATCCCAATTCCCCCGGGATTACCATGGAATGTGTCATGCTCCCGTCTGACGAGAGGTGTCAGACAAGGGATAACCTGTTGCCACTGCCCAAACGGGCTTCCAGAGTGCGCAAGGATCGATGGAGGAGGTGTACGATGTCCCAGTCTCTGCTGCAGTCGCACCCGGAAATCAACCTGAAGGGCATTAAAAACAAAAGCTGTGAGTGGACGAAAATAAATAAGTTCATTAAACACAGTTATAAGACATTTATGCCCTCCATAAAAACGTATGCATGCCACGAAAACTAGTAGTCCGAAACATTTTCTCAACAAGGCATTAGGGCCTTAGCCCAAAAACCGCAAACCATAAATCCAACCGAAAAACCATTTCATAGATTCGTTGATCCATATTTACCACGTTACCATAACCGGCATCCCAGATGCCTAGCGTCCCAGACGCCTGACGTCCCAAACGTCACATTTCACGGTATAACCATAAGCTACGCGTGCTGCCTAGGGTCTCAATCCCGAGTCCAATCCCCGAACCCAGTCCGGGTACAGTATCCCAGCTGCCTAGCGTCCAGACGTTCGACGTCCCAGATGTCCAATCATAGCAATCCTGCTCCTGAGTCACTATACGGTCCGGTAGCTCCGCACAATGACCCCTCGTAGGCAATGCACCGTGTTTTCCCCAGTGTCCCAGACACCTGGAGGAGACCTTCACATATTCTCGTATCAAGATGGTATATGGAAAACAGTTTTATTAAATCATTTCACAACATCTCAATGGGCCCTGCCCAAAATTTCCATAAAACATCACAATTCCATTTAGGGTCCCCAACCCGAAATCACATTTATGAAACCAACTGGGCCTCATGCCCGATTCTGTAAATCACTGGGCCCACGGCCCAAATTCATAAATCAATTGGGCCCCTGGCCCGATAATATAACTCAAATGGGTCTCAGCCCGATTTCAGAAATAACTGGGCCCCTGGCCCGATTTCATAAAGCAATTGGGCCCTTGGCCCGATTACGTAACTCAATTGGACTCCAAGTCCGAGGTTTCCAAGACAATTGGGCATCATGCTCGAGTTTCTCTTTCCAATTTCAAACCATTTCATGAAATCATATCCAAAGTCTTAAGTATGGAAAATCAGTGTAAAACAAGAAAAACCTCGATTTACGTGCAAGCACGTAGATCGCCTCGAAATGCATGAAACCATATAATTCACAATCATCCAAATCAGTATCATAAAATCATATCCATAATCCATATAAAACAGTTAGGCATGCATAGAATTTATAAAACCAAAGTCCACTCACAGACCGTTAACCGTGCACCTCGATACGCGTGCCATAGGCCTTCCCAGCCACACCACTATCACCGGGACTCCCAATCCTGTCCAAATCACATTAGAGGGTTACTAACCTCTTCATTAACATCCTATTAAAGTCCCGTAATTTTCTCGAATTTTTAACTATTTTTAAACTCGATTTAAAACCTTCGAACATCCCGAACAATATCGAAACGGGGTCCGATTGACACGAAACCAACGCTAAAATGTTCGTTACATTGCATAGGAAAAAAGTCATGTTGACCTCACCTCGAGATTCGTGTCCACGTGCCACCGTGAGTGGCTGCGCGTGAAACCCACGCGCTTGCTACAGTGTCATCGTCCCAACCCGTATGTCTGTAAAACTGGTCCAGTTGGCCCGCGAGATGACCCGAACTGTTCTCTGTTAATTCAACCTCAATCCTTTCAATTGAACATTCAAATAGATCGTTTTAAGTTCAATTAAAGGTCTGTAAACTCAATTACACGATTGCTTACCTAAAATCCAACGATTCAACGATGAACACCCTTCACTGTTCCTGCTTCGAATTCCATCGATTTCAATTGGTCTCTTCCAATTGATCCACCCAAAAGCATAAGTGATCCATGGGAAACTCATTTCCCAAATCAATTTCATCGTTTGATCACCCAATGATCACGACTCAACCTCGACTCAAGCTTACTGTCGTTTTGTCCGTTCAGAGTGAATTGGGCACCAATTTACTTCCTTCTTTCCATGATTCTGATCGTGGCACTCCCAGGAAGCTGAAAGTGAGCTCCAATATGATCCTCAGGGCCCTAGGATTGAATTTCAAATTTTCCCTCTCAAATTCCAAAAATGGTTTTCCACGGTTTTCCCCTCTATCACTCGACCCTCAGTGCATCAGAATGAAGACCACCCAATTCTCACTCAGTTTAATCAATCTGTGCCACCCAACAGCTCGTGGTAGTCCATCCTGGCCACTGAGAAAATGTCTCCCACAAAGGTCCAATTTCCATTTAAAATGCAGCCTTTGTACAAAGATGAATCAACCCACGTTCAACAGCCCATACTGCTTAAACAATTCCTTCCTTTACAGTTCATACAGGTTAAACAATTGGGCTGCTCATAACCACCAAGTATGGTCGTGGTCCCTGTTTTTCCACGGCTGCTACAGTAACCAAGGGGTAAAATGACCAAAATTGACACGACCCATCCCAATCCCCCCGGGATTACCACAGGGTGTGACGTGCTCCCGTCTGACACGAAGTGCCAGACAAGGGATAACCCAACGCCGCTGCCCCTACGGGCATCCAGAGTGCGTAAGGATCGATGGAGGAGGCATGCAATGTCCCGGTCCCCTGCTGCAGTCGCATCCGCGCTCAACCTGAAGGGCGTTAAAAACCAAAAGCTGTGAGTGGACGGAAATAAACAAGTTCGTAAAATACATTTTATAAGACATTTATGCCCCTCAGAAAAAAATACTTATGCATGCATCAAAAACAAATAGTTAAATATTTATTTAAAATATCCCTTAGGGCCTTAGCCCGGAAACCGCAAACATAGTTTCAATCCAAAAGTTATTTAATAAATCCAGTGGCACATGTTTATTACTTTACCATCTCCGGCATCCCAGACGTCATATCTCACGGTATTAAGCGACGCGTGCTGCCCGGGGTCTCACCGGGTCCATATCTCTGACATCCCAGATGTCTGACGTCCCAGACGTTTAATCATAGCAATCCTGCTCCTGAGTCACTATACGGTCATGCCGCTCCGTACAATGACCCCTCCCAGGCAATGCACCGTGACTTCCCTAGTGTCCCAGACACCTGGAGGAGACCAATATATATCCTCGTATCGAGATGGTTTTATGGAACACATTTTATTATTCGTTTTCAAAATATCACAAGGGCCCTGCCCCGAATTTCCATAAAACCGTCATAAGTCCAATTATTTGATTATTAAATCCGAAATCATTTATTCAATTCCATTTTAGGGTCCCTGACCCTAAATCACATAAATAAATTAACTGGGCCCCTGGCCCGAATTTACTTTATCAAATCCGTAACTGTTTCATAAAATCATATTCGAACCACAATCATGGAAATCAGTGCAAATCCGGAAAATCTCGATTTACGCGCAAACCCGTAAATCGCCTTGAAATGCGTGAAACCACATAAATTCACCGATATCCAAATCAAAGCATATAAAAGCAATTACCACAATCATGAAATAGTTATGCATGTAAAGAATTTATCAAAACCAATGTCCACTCACAGACCATTTAACCGAGCGCCTCGATACGCGTGCCACCGGCCTTCCCGAGCCTCGTCACTAACACCGGGACTCCCGAACCTGTTCATATCACATTAGAGGGTTACTAACCTCCACAATAACATCCTAATCAAGTCCCGTAATTTTTCCGAATTTTTAAGTATTTTTAACCCGACTTAAACCTTCGGACATCCCGAAAAGTATCCGAACGGGATCCGAATAACATGGAACCAACGCTAAAATGTTCGTTATAACGTATAGGACAAAATTCGTGTTGACCGTACCTCGGAATTCGTGCCCACGCGCCGTCACGCGCCGCCATGAGTGGCTGCGCGTGAAAGCCACGCGCCTGCTACAGGGACTGCTACAGTCACCGTCCTCGCCCGTTTCTCTGTAATTCGGGTCTGATACCCGCGATTCCAACCCGATTAGATAGCCATCAATTCGACCTCGATTCCTTCCGTTTTTGATTCTAAATCATTCTTCAACTATCTAATCGAAGTTCCATGTCCCTGATTCACCAAGAAAGTCCCAAAATTAGACCCACGACCCGTGATCACCCAAACGGGTCGATCACCCAAACTCTGTGTTTTCTCAATCAAACTCAAATTAGCTTCACAGTAAGGATTCTAGGCCTAAAAGGAACTAAAATGTAAGATCAATTGGACACGACATTACCTGGGAGTGATCGTCCACAGCTCTGCGATTTTCCAGAATCTGGAATCTGGGTTCCTGGACAGACAGCGATCGACTCCCCTCAATTCCTTCGTGGTTGAGTTCGTAGTGCACCCAGTAGTCTAATACGGCCCTCAGTTCAGCCCAAAACACCCCAAAAATTGAAAACCAATTTTCCCTCCAATTTCCAGAAACGGGTTCCCTCACCGTTTCCCTCAATCTCTCAGCTTCCAACTGAAACCCTATGGACTCCTCGTCTCAGAGGCACTCAAATCGTCCTTCATTTGGTCCAACAACCCTCAGAGATTAAACTCTGAATTTTCCCCCCATTTTAGATTTTCACGGTTCCAGAATCCTTCAAGTATCCTCAGCCCGTTTTCTCTCCAAAATCATTCACTCAGCTCACTCTCAGTCCCTATAATCAAACAGCCCGTGGAAAAACCCCTCAGTGCCTCTGTGAATTGTCCCCCACGACTGGCCCAAAACGGGAACAAAACGGTTGCCCGTGCTCTGAGTTTCTCCCAGTCCAGAGCATGCCATGCTCCCACTCAGCCTCCAACACGGTTAACAGCTCCCCCCAATGTCACTAACACAATTAAACAATCCCTTGGACTGATAACAAGCTTAAACAATGCCCCCCGTGCACTGGTCGTGTTTCCCCATTCACGGTGCTACAGTAACAATCAAACAGCCCCCGTGAAATTACCATTCTGCCCTTGTGCAGAAAATTACCAAAATGCCCCTCACGCATCCAGACCCGTAACTCGGTCATACGGACTCCGATTGATGCGTGCCGCCGGTCTACGAACTCAGGGCATCGAGACCTTCCTAACGGTCCTCGGTCCTCGGCCATCGGACCACCCGATCAAAAAGTTAACATTTCCCCTTATTTCGTCCAAATTACGAAAGTGCCCTTGAACTTCCGTGCATCATAACTTCCACCACGAACGTCGGAATCGAACGTGCCACCTGTCTATGAACTCGTGACGTCCCAAACTACATCACGGGCATTGGTCAAAGTCCATTTGACCGTCCGAATAAAAAGTCAACGTTTTGCCCACGACTAGGGGCAAAACGGTCATTTTGCACCGTTCGTCCGAATTCGCCCAACCAATCACCGACTAACCCTACTAATCATGATTAGTCCGTAATCTAATCCCGAATTCCGGGACGGGTCGTTACAAAAATGCCCTCGGTTCAAAAATTACCAAAATGCCCCTCACGCATCCAGGCCCAAAACTCGGACATCCGGACTCCGATTGATGCGTGCCGCTTGTCTACGGACTCAGGGCATCGAGACCTTCCTAACGGTCCTTGGCCCTCGGCCATCGGACCTCCCGATCAAAAAGTCAACATTTTCCCTTATTTCGTTCAAATTACGAAAATGTCCTTGGGCTTCCGAACGTCATAACTTCTTCCTCGAATGTCGGAATCGAACGTGCCACCAGTCTATGAACTCGTGACGTCCCGAACTACATCACGGTCATTGGTCAAAGTCCATTTGACCGTCCGAATTAAAAGTCAACATTTTGCCTACGACTAGGGGCAAAACGGTCATTTTGCACAATTCGTCCGATTTCACTCAACTAACCCCAGATTAGTCATTCTAAATCATAATTACATAATATTAAATCTCGATACTCAGGACAGATCGTTACAAAGACCCGTGAGCTTGAGAAGCAAGAACGGTGAGCAAGACCCGTGAGCTTGGAAAGGTAAGCTCGGTGAACGATCCCACATCGCTCGGGGACGGAAATGTGAAGTACCTTATATGTGTGGGCACGTATCTATCTAACACAAGAGCTTTTGGGAGCTTAGTGGCTTTGGGGGGGATTGGAACCCCAAAGTTAAGCGAGTTGAGGATGGTGCAATCCCACGATGGGTGACCCCCTGGGAAGTTGCACCATGAGCTCCCGAAAACAAAACCGTGAGGGATGGGCCCAAAGTGGACAATATTGTGTTAGATGGGCCGGGTCGTGACAAATAATCATTTTATAACCTCAAAAATGGACCACAAATGCAACCTTCACTAAAGGTTTATAATTATCTAAATCTTCATGTATTGCATACTGCATAGTGGCTTGTTGTAATTTTTTCTTGTACGTATTAACTTGTTTAATTTTTGAATGTTAGTATTAGAATTGAATCTTGGTATTGTTACTTATTGTCCCCATAACTGAGAAATTATGCTTTCAATAGGTCTTACTACAAATTAAGCTTGCATACGAGAGATATATCCATCCTTAAATATTCGAGATAAAATCTACCAAACCTACATATGAATAGACACTACAAGAAAGTTAGACTTAATACACCAATAATTATATGTCTCTTTTGACTCTATGGACACAATTATTGGTGTCCTATAATAGTAGACACACTGCAGCTACTATTATTTGCATGTGTGCAGCACCAGCTTGCCGTTTGAATAAAGGACACAAAAAAATGCGTCGTTGACAGGACCACCCCCGAAGGGACATTGATAACCGTGCCCGGTCCTGCTCATGTCTGGCAAGTCGACTGAAGTTCCCAAATTACCCTCAGTACTTGCCAAACAAGTGATAACCACACACGTACTCACTCATACCTCCGCCTCTCGATCAGCCTTGATCAACGCGCCACGACCTGGATGGTCAATAAAAACACAAAAGGTGTGAGTGGACAAAAACGAATCAGTTTATAAAACAGTTACAGAAAGACATTTCTACCCTCCACGTAAAACCAATGCATGCATTCGAAAATCATTTCGCAATCCGTTACATTTCAACATAAGAAAACCGTGTATGAAAATCAAATCATTTTCCTTGTCTTAACCTTTGGGTCTTAGCCCGCAATCATAAACACAGGACCTCAGCCCAAAATCATAAAATCAAGTCCAAATACAAGAACATAGCCCAAATACCCATCAAGCCACATAAACCGGGTCATTGCCCAACACATCCGAAAACATCGAAAATCAACAATAATTCAAAAGTCAATCAATCTACTGGATCTCAAGTGTAACGACCCGTACCAGAGATTAGGGTTAAGACCGTGATTAAGTAGGGATTAGTGAGCTTAATCGGGGGTTAGTTGGTCCCGATAAGGTCATTAGCTTAGAATGACGATTTTGCCCCTAGTTTGGGCAAAAAGTTGACTTTTAGGTCGGGTAGTCAAATGGGCTTTGACTGGTGACCAGGACGTAGTTTGGGACGTCACGAATCCGTAGACAGGTGGCACGCCCGACTCCGACATCCGAGGAGGAAGTTATGATGTTTGGAAGGTTGAGGGCATAACCGTAATTTGGTTCGCTTAAGGGGGAAAAGTTGACTTTTCGTTTGAACGGGTTTTTTTGTGTTGACCTAGGATGGTTAGATAGATCTCGTCGACCTGAGTTCGATGACAGGCAGCACGTATTCATCGGACTTACGAGGTGTGGGTTACGGGTCTAGAAAGGTAGTGGCAAAGTTGTAATTTTGGTAAAAAAAAGGAAGGGCATTTTGGTCTTTTATGCTCTGGGATTTGTGCAACAGAGAGGGACAGATGGAGGGCTGAGATTGAGCCACTTGGGAGAGGAGTTGAGGGATTGGTGACACGTGTAGGGGTTCTGGTTGGTTCCAGGATTGTGTGCACGGTCCCAATTATTTGGGATTAAATCGTGCAGTGTGTGTTCGTGTGTGTTCTTCGACCCAGACAGAAACAAAGGGAGAGAATTGAGAGGAATTGGACGGTTTTTTGTGTGAGTGTGTGAATTGGTGAGGGAGTGAGTGATCAGAGATCCAGAGGGAGACAAAGAAGAGGTTGTGAGGTACGGTGGTGGTGTGTGAGGGAGTTGTGAGCCACGGGAAAACAGGAAGGGAAAACAGGGAGGAAGTGAGTGTTTGTGGGTGGTGTTGCGGCTGTGATCGATCAAGCAAGGCCAGAGGAGGTGTCCAGAGGCTGGAGGTGGACGGGAGGAGCTACTACCTCACGGCTGAGCTCACGACGGCGACAGGAGGCAGGTAATTTCATATTTTTCCTTTCGATACTCTGTTCTGCCGTCGAGTTTCAAGTCGAGAGTCGTGGCGTTAGGGGTTGAATCGAGGAGTCTAGTGAGGTCTAGGGGACTTAGTAGGGTCCTAGGGTTCTTCTAGTTGTGCAGCCGTGGCGGAGGAATGAACTGCGGAGTCCAGACGACAGAGAGTACCCTGTGTGCTCTGTGTTATGCGTTTTGCTCAGTTTGAAAGTCGTGGGTTCTGGTTGAGAGTCGACGGTCTTGGTGAGTTGGGTGAGGTTTAAGACAGTCTTAGGAAGAGTTTTGGGTAGCCACCGTGACGGGGGAAGACTTGGGTGGCTGGAGAAGGAAACAGGGCAGGTGTTCGGGTTTCTGTTTGAGCTTGAGTTGATGGGTTAAAGGCTGAGATGAAGAGTTTGAGTGAGGGGGATGAGTTCTTTAGGACGGGACGAAGCAGTGGGTGAAGAGAGGGATCGATTTGGTGCAGGTACGTCGGAGAACCGCTGACGCCGGTTCAAGTTGCAGGCACTGTGCTGAACCGGGTCGATGCGAGGAAGACGGAGGTACTATAGCTGGCGCGTGAGGGCCACGCGCAGCCACTTTAGGCGGCGCATGGGGGCTCGTACGGCGGCGGTTGGGAAAGTGGTCAACATAGTTTTTGGTCTAGGTGTTGTGACGAGTCTAATGGAGTTGGTTTCGTGTTAATCGGACATCGAATCGAAGTAATTCCGCGAGGGTGACGGTTTAAGGTTTCGATCCATTACGTTTAGGACCCGGGATTTCTGGAGGGAATTTAGGTGGATCCTCGTAGACGTGTTAGTAACGTATTTTGGTGGTTGTTGACAGGATCGGGGATTCCCGAGGAAGCTGAGGAACGTACAAGACGTTCGGGACGCGATTGAGGGCTCAGTACTGTGAGTGGACCCTTTCCTTAAACTCGAACATGCATAACTGTTTTCTATACTTGTTTTATATACGTGATTTCATGATATTATGATGTGGTTTTATATAATTGTACGGTTTTCTAGGAATAACTATGTAACACCCCGGAAATTCGAGGATTTTAATATTGTAAATTAATGTTTGAATTGACGCTTTTACCCTTGCGTTGGGTATGGCCAATTGTTGACTTTTTGATTTATAAATTAAATGGACTTTGACCTATGACCGTGACATAGTTCGGGACGTCACGAGTTCATAGACAAGTGGCACGTCCATTTCGGACGATCAGGGAAAAAGTTATGACTATCGGAAGTTCAGGGGCATTACCGTAATTTGGACATTTGGGGGTGAAAATGTTGACTTTTCCCTTGGAAACTATTTTTCGGTTGACTCAAGGACCGTTGGGTAGGTCTCGACGTCCTGAGTCCGTAGACAGGCGGCACGCCGAAATCGGACTTCGTACGGGGAAGTTATGGTCACGGAAGTATTTCGCATTTAACCGAACCAACCGAGAACCGGATTAAAATATTATTTTATTATGGAATCTGGTTACTTTAATCAAATCATTCTGGACCCTTGGATGAGTGACAAGTGTCACTCATCCCCACACTCCCTAAAACATGGATCTCTGTTGGCCATTGGATTAAACAATTAATTTCCTCTCCTCAAATCCTCACCATTGATCCTATGCTGAGATTTAATCTCAGCCCTTCAAACCATCCAGCCAACCTGTTTATTAATTCTCAAAATTTTCACTCTTCATTCTTCCATACCGTGTGCACGGCTAACCATTCGAACCAACACACCAGCCCCTCACCTTGCAACCTCACCCTCACGGTAACACCAGGCGACCAGCAGCCACACCCCAGACGCCGACCACCTCCCCACGGCCACCTGCACGGCCGGAATTCCTCCCAGACCCGAGAAGGAGACCCGAACAGCCCAAGTCACCAAACCGTCCAAACCTTCACTCTGAGGCTCGAACCAACGTACGGTTGGGATCACTGTGACGGCAGGACGACCCTCTGCTGGACTGGACGACGTGCGGCGGTGACACGGCGGCGGTAGGTTGAAAAACCCGTATGACCCGATTACCTTCCCTTCTTCGAAACGATCGTTTTTGACGTTGATTTTGTTTGTTTGCTTCTAAGACACACTTAAGGGACCCAGACGACCATTTTAAACCAAGGTTCACGGCTGGAAGCTGGACGACTCGCCGGAGAAGACGAACCAGTGCCGGCAGCCGGATTTCTGTCGATTTTCAGGTAGTTCTTTGAACCTAGAAACTAGTTTTGAGTCCGTAGAACCATAGAACACCTTGTGACGAGTCCATAGGAACAAATCCCATCAGAAATGGTGGACGGGTTGGAGAGAACTGATCGGGTCGAACTGTGGGTCTGCGGTGACCCGGTTCTCAGACCCGGTTACTGTAGCGGATGACGTCATCATGCTGACGTCAGCAGTGACGTCATGATGACGTCATCATGTCAGAATTCAGTCAGCCCAGGGACCAATGGACTGCTGACACGTGTCCTCTGACACTGTCAGTGATGACGTCATGCTGACGTCAGCAGTGACGTCATGCTGACGTCAGCAGTACTGTAGCACCGTTGACCAGAGGGTTGACCAGGCGCGTGGGGGCGCGTGTGAACAGTAATTTTGGTGGGACCACCACCATTCTTTAGGTTTCGACGATCCGGATCCAATGGCGGTGGTTTCGGGTCGATCGGAGATCATTAAGTTGGTCAAAATGAGAGTTTTTGCCTTGGAAAGCGTGTTCGGGCAGCTTTTCCGGACCGGTTTCGGTCTAGGGTTTCTTGGTTGAATGTTAGGGGTTTGTATTTACCCTTACGTATACTTTGGATGTGACAGGAATTTTGTAATTGTACCAGATCGAGGGTAAACGCTCGGTTTTCAGCAGGACTGTACTGTGAGTGGGCCATTTTCTTAAACCCTTGCGTGCATAAACGTTTTCTGGTTTTATTATACTTATTCATATGCTAAACCAATGATGTTTTTGATGATATGGAAAATATGGTTATGACACGTTTCACGGTATTTGGGCTTGAGACCCGTTTGGTGAAACTTAATGATTGATTCAGATTTTATCTAGGTATATATATACCTTGCATGTGGATATCGATAAAATGTATTTGGTACTGCACTGTATAGATCCTTCCATGTTATATTGTCTCCTCCGGATGAGGTACCCCGGAGAGGTCACGGACGTCTAGAACGTCCAGCGTCTATGACGCTAAGCATCGGGGATGCTGTACCCGAACGGGGTTCGGGGATTGAACTCGGAAATTGAGACCCGAGTGGCACGCGTAGCCTTGTGATTGTGACCTTATTGACGTCAGGGACGTCAGACATCAGGGATGTCGGGATTGGAGTGTATAGTGCAGCAACTAAAATTATACTTATGTTTTTATTACATGCCTTATGGTTTATATTATATGGTTTATGATTTTAAATAATGATGCATGCATGTTTGGAAAACAGAGGGGTAAATTATATGTGTTACTTATCAAATGATTTTATAAACTTGAGTTTCGGTCCACTCACCCTTACTGTTTTGATAACCCCTCCAGGTCGGGAAACTGAGGTAGAGGAGGAACCAGAGGCTGAGGCATAGATCCACTTTCTGCGTACCTGAACCCCTGTTGGGTGGTGTACCCGCAGGTTTTTAATAGAGTCGTGCTCGCAACTTGTATTTCGGATTTTCATCCCTTGTCTGACATTCGTTTAATTCGGAATTGATGTATAACGTTTATTTGGTTATTTATGCTTTTAAATGTTTGGAGGTTAAAATTGGTATGAATTATTGGGTGTCAGACGGGAGCAGGGCACGTCCCCTTGTGGTCCCTGTGGGATCGGGGCGGGTCCTGTCAAACTATTTGGCACGTTTTACGAGAAAGTGTGATTTCTGAATATGAGGCTATACTTTTGGGGTTTCAAACGTTAACTGTTTTTCAATGATTATAAGTGGATTTTGGAACATGATTTCGATGATCAAGGTTTTCGGTTTTAGAATCGGGTTTCGAGAAACGGAATTTGGTTTTAAAGTTGAAAAGTGGATTTCCGGATTTGGGTTCGGAATGACGGTTCTGAATGCCGGAAGGGCTTCATACCGGTGATTTCGGATTCGGGTTTGGATATGGATTTAGAAATGGGTTTCAAATGGTTTTGGATTGGATTTACTGGATCTGGATATTGGGTTTAAAGACCCGGATATTATGTTTGACGGGGGACGGGCCCGGATTGGGTTTAAAGACCCGGATTGAGTTTAAAGACTCGGGAATTTAAAGACTCGGATATATTGATATTTTCCCCCGTAGGCCTATTGAGTTTAAAGACTCGGGAGTTTAAAGACTCGGATATGATTGAGGCCTGGATTGAGTTTAAAGACTCGGGAGTTTAAAGACTCGGATTGGTCCAGCAGGTTTGATCGACAAATGATTGGTTGAACTTTATGTTTTACGTTACGGTTTTTATGATGTTTATGAAATGATCTCTATAACCGTTTTATAGTGTTTCAGTTTCTTATGATGTTTTATGATGATCGATTTATAACTGTTTTAATAACTAGGTTATGCATGTGGTTTCAAAACGGAGGGCTAAACCCGGTTTTCTTATAAATGGTTTTAGAAACTTTTCTATTATTATGGTCCACTCACGCCTTCTGTTTTTAACTGCCCTCCAGGTTGTGGAGCTAGCACGGGATTCCGACGTCGAGGCTACGTCTGAGGCATAGATGTCACGAGAGGGATCCCGGAGTATTTTGTTTTAATTTCCGTGTTCGTGTATTTAGTTTAATATTTTTCTTTCTTTTGTATTGAGTACTAAGCTCTGTAAAATGTTGACTTCGGGATATGTAGTACAATTTCTCATGCGTCTGACTGTATTTGTGTCAGGGTGTCAGACGGGAGCAGGATTTACCTCGGGTGATGCATCTCCACACTCCCCCTGAAATATCACTTCCGGTAATCCCGGACCTCTCAAAGTCAACCGCATGTTACTACAGTCGATGAGTGAATTGTACTCCGACAACCAATCAACTCCAAGTATCACATCGAAATCGTGAACATTCATCATAATTAAGTCTGCCGGAAATTCGACTCCCTCAATCTCCACAGGACAAGCTCGTATCTCCTGGTTCACTTGGTAGGTCACACCCATCGGTGTCCCCACTCCCATCTCGTGCTCAAGTGCGGTCACCTCATGGCCCAACAGACTCGCACAACGCGGTGAAATAAAAGAATGAGTTGCCCCCGAATCCATCAATGCACGAACAACCATACCATAAATATGTACAGTACCTGTCAACACTCCCGGAATGGATCTGGCCTGCTGCTGGGTAACAGCATAAACACGAGCCATAGACTCTGCAGGTCATCCCCGTCCTCTAGCTCCTCGATCACGGCCACGCACAACACCACGTGTCCGGCTGCTGTCAGTCTGAGATGTTGTGCTCTGTGCTGGCGTAGGACTGCCTCGAATCAGTGGACACTCAGAAGCATAGTGCCCCGGCTCACCACAAGCGAAGCATGTGACCTCCCTAGGTCGACCCGAGTATCCTCCCGGTGAGATGCTCATCGGTGAGTACGACTGCTGCCAAGCTCCAGAACGCTGTCCAGACCGCTGAGGACTCCTGAACTGACCAGAACGTCCTCGGCTGCCAGAAGACGAAGATCCACCAGAATGTCCTCCCTTCGAGCCACGACGGCCCGAGAATCCCAAGTGTGGGCGATCACGTCGCCGAGTCTCCCCCTCAGCTCGCTGACGAGCCAGGATACTGTTCTCAACCCTGGTCGCCGCATCAGTCAGATCCCTCATGGAAGCAAAGGGTGTTGCAGTCACCATCGCCTGAATCTCAGGTCGCAGGCCCCACTCAAATCTGCGACATCGGTCTGCCTCGGTGATCATGAAGTTCTCAGCAAAGCGAGACAACATCAGGAAGGTCTCCTCGTACTCTGCTACAGCCTGATCCCCCTGCCGGAGTTGCAGAAACTCCGCCTCACGGGCGTTGCGAAACGACCGTGGATAGAACTGGTTGAGAAACCGCTCTCAGAAGGTCTCCCATGGAATGGTGTGAACGGTCCAGCCGGCCAAAACAAGGTTGTGCCACCATCGATAGGCGCTCCCATCCAGTAGGAAAGTCGCCAGTACGACACGCTCCTCCGAAGGACAGTGCATGACCTCGAAAATCGTCTCCCAGCGGTCAATCCACTGGTGTGCTTCCTCGGGGTCGGTTCCCCCACTGAAGTGCGTAGCACCCAGGCGCTAAGCCCGCTCAATGCTCGCAGTGTCTCCATTTCCTCCATTGCCCTCGTCAACACGTGCACGGGGTTCACGTCGGGGAGGCATATCCAACTGTGAAGAGGCAAACAGGTTAAAAGACATCGAAAGCGACCATGTACAAAGTACAAACCGCTAACCTAGTACTCTGACTACTAATCCTAATGCTCTGATACCAAGCTGACAGGACCCGTCCCAATCCCACCGGGACCACCCGGGGACGTACCCCGCTCCCGTCTGACAATGACTCTAAACATACCAAAATTACCCTTAAATAAAAACCGAAGACTCAAATAGATAGATAACGTACAAACACAGTGTTTAAAGTGATACTGTCAGACAAGGGAAAGTAAAATACAACATGTGAGCACACTAGTCAGAGTACATTTATTCGGTGCTCAACCTACCCACAAGTGGGTGTACAGGTGCACAGCTAGGCAAACTAAACCTCTGCCTCCTCCTCCGGGTCCTCCTCCTCTATTTCCGTGTCAGGGTCTGGAGGGGTCAGTAAAACAAGGGTGAGTGGGCCAAAAATAACAGTTTAGAAATCAATTTAATAATAAAATAATCATAAGGTTTTACCCCTCCGTTTTCCAAATCTTGCATGCGGTGAAAATATCAATAATGAAATCATAACAAATGAACCACAATAATAATCGTAAGGTGAAACTAACATATCAGTGCACTGTAAAACCCAACCCAAATGATGTCACGGTTCTAAGGCTACGCGTCGCCACTCAGGGTCTCACACCCGAGACTCTCTAGGTAGATCAGCTCCCGGTATCCCGGTCACTGCCCGAGGTATATAAACATGCCTTTCTGAGAGTAAGCAGCCCAACGGGGGTCAACTCCACTCAGTCAGAGCCCCGTGACTACTCCAGGGTCCACCCAGGGCAACGACCCTCCCTGGAGGAGACAATATACACAGGTAGGAAAGTACAGTACAATAACAGTATAGTTTACCCTATGTCCCGGTCACTGCCCGAGGTATATAAACATGCCTTTCTGAGAGTAAGCAGTCCAACGGGGGTCAACTCCACTCAGTCAGAGCCCCGTGACTACTCCAGGGTCCACCCAGGCCAACGACCCTCCCTGGAGGAGACAATATACACAGGTAGGAAAGTACAGTACAATAACAGTATAGTTTACCCTATGTCCCCCGGACCTCCCAAACAAAATCCACATATAATCCAGACGGGTCTCATGCCTAAAACATTGTAATAACATATATAAGCAGTTCATAAGACTCATCAGTGGAAATAGTAAAACAGTTTATGTATGCAAGCCTTTTATAAATCAAACAGCCCACTCACACTCGGTCCTTGCTGCTCAACGATCTCTATAAACCTGTATTATTATTCCTGAGGGTTACTTAAGGACCCTATAATATCAATACCAAGACCCTAGAACAGATCCGCCTCAAAATCGCATCCCGGGCACTATTCCCGGTGCTTCAAACCCCATTTTGACTAACATAACGATCTCCGATCGACACGAAACCACCTCCATTGGATCCGTATCGTTGAAACCTTGAAAATGGTACCGGCCCCACCAAAATCACTTTTCACACGCGCCCCCACGCGCCTGGTCAACGCATGGGTCAACGCTGCTACAGTACTGCTGACGTCAGCATGACGTCATCACTGACACTTGTCAGGTGACACGTGGCATGTTCTGATTGGTCCCTGGTCTGAAAATATCTGATAGGATGACGTCATCATGATGTCAGAAGTGACGTCAGCATGATGACGTCATCATGCTACAGTACCGGGTCAGACCCGTTTGACTGGAACCGGGTCGCCGTCGACCCGCGGCTTGACCCGATTCAACCGTACAATTCCGGCCACCATTTTCGACGGGGTTCATCCCTATAGGGTCTTCTAGGTCTGTTCTATGGTTCTACAACCTCAAACTAGAAGGAAAACGAGAGAAAACTCACCAGTTCGTCTCTGAAACTCACGGCCAAAGTCCGATCGTCTTCTCCGGTGATCCATGCCGTCTCCGTCGTCCAAACCGGTCCTGATCGACTCGTCTCTCACCCTAGGACATTTCTAACATCACACAATCAATTTCCTAGCACTAAAACACGTTGGTTCGAAACAGAGGATCAAAACGGGTTTTCGGGTTTTCGACCTTACCGCCACCGTGTCGCCGCCGCAGGCCGTGCCGTCGTCCAGTTAAGCTCCTGGGGTCCTCACGGTGCAGACTGGAGCTTCCCCTGCATCGAGATGATGTGGTTGTCACGGTTTGCTTCTTGGACCCGTTTCCGTCGTGTTTCGGGTCTGAGTTTTTGGACGGGATTTCGGACGGGAAAAGCGGGCTGGTGGTTGCTGGTGGTGCACGGTGATGAAGACCAGATAATGGTGGTGCTGTGGGTGGTCGTCTGGTGTGATAAGGATGGCTGGTTTGATCGCCTTGGTCGAGAGAAAATGGAAGAAATGCACGGGTTGTGGGGGGCTGTATGTGTGTTTGTGTGTGTTTGTAAGAAAAGGCAGAGACAGAGATCGTGCATGAACAAGGAAAACAGATGAAAATGGAGGGCTGGGATTCATTTGAACAGAAAATCCAAGGGCTGGGGTTAATTGGAGGGAAAAAGAAATAATATAAAAATAGCTTAAATAGTATTAGTTGCTTTATGGGAATAGTGTAGGCTTGGATGGGTGACACTTGTCACCAATCCACCGGTTTGATTTAAATATTAGGTTGGCACGGATTCCCGTAATAAATTAATATTTTATTCCGTTGTTCTCGGTTCGTAAATTCCGCTAAAACGCTTCCTTGACCATAACTTCTTCATACGAACTCCGATTTCGGCGTGCCGCCTGTCTACGGATTCGTGACATCCCGACCTACGTCATAGTCATGGGTCAAAGTCCAAATTGTTGCCCGGGTCAAAAGTCAAAGTTTCCCCCCTTCAGGGGCAAAATAGTCTTTTTACATTAAAATATTATTATTCGCGGTTCGGGTCGTTACACAAAATCCGTTTTAAATCTTTGAAATCACATCATATTTCAAATCCCAAGGTCAAAGCATCAAAACCATGATCAAATCACAAAATACTCGAAATCTCGTAAAATGTGCAAATCCGTAAAAATCTCGAAATCTGTGTCAACACTGTAAGTGATACTCACAATCATAATCAAAACATCCTTAAAAATTCATACGCACAAATCATGTAAAATGGTTCATTAAATCATAATCAATGCATAGGAGAAACCATAGTCTCGAAATACGTGCAGTTACGTATTGCGTATTAAAATACGTATAAATACAAAAATCGTAATCATCACAAGTCATAATCATAATCATAGAACTTATAGAAAAATTTATGCATGCATTAAATTTCAGAAAGCAAAGTCCACTCACACACCGTCCATAACGCTCGTTTTCGCGCTGCACGCGCTTCCGTAATTTCCGACATTTTCCAAGAATCTCGAATCCTGTCTGAAATCATTCCTCGGTGTCACTAAGGACTCAAATAACATCATACTAATTTCCCATAATTTTCCAGGAATTAAAGGTTAATTAAAAACATAACATAAACCTTCGGACCCTCGAAACAATATCGAAACGGTGTCCGATTAACTCGAAACCAGCGTTAAAATATTCGTTATATTGCATAGGATAAAAGTCGTGTTGAACTCACCTAGAGAATCGGGTCCACGCACCGCAGCATGCGGCTGCGCGTGGAGCCACGCGCTGCTACAGTAACATGCACAGTCGTCTTCCTCATCTGATTCCTCTGCAAAACGGGTCTGCGACCGCGTGTTCGACCCGGTTCAATTCCTGCCAATATCAACTTGTTTTCTTCAATTGAACCTTCAACTAGCATCGCAATGAACTTAATTAAAGGTCTGTAACATCCATTTCAGTCATCACTTCCTCAAACTGACTCGATTAAGTTCAAGCTCTAATAAAAGTTCAACGTCCCAATTCATTAAACAGTCACTGATTTCTCCAATTAAATAGTTAGGGAGCATCGTAGGCTTACTATAAAGATTCTTTTGTAATCAATTTCATAAAAACTTACCTCCAATTACACGAACACAAGCTCACGATTTCTGAATTTTCACCATGTCCGTTCATGGCTCCTAGGGCTTCGAAGCTTGCATCTCTTGATTTGGATCGACTAATTAAGGTCCTAGAAGGCATAATCTGACCTTAATTGGACTTGGGCTGGCCTAAAACTGAAATTCGAATTTGAATTTACCCAAGGACGGTTTCGGGTTTTTGAACTCTCATCTCACCATTTTCCTCCCTTTCTTTTCTCTCTCAATCTCAGAACTCTGTTCTTCCTCTCTTCCCTCTGTTTCAGCTATCAGTTTCCCTCAATTTGTGCTTAGGAAGGTCGATCACGCATGGGAAACAGCCTTTGTTTTTCAATTTAAAAACACCAACACAGCACCCGTTTTCAAACCACCATTGTATACCCATGCTCTGCTCCACTCAATTGCATAAACAATCCCTCAGTGCTCTGCCCAACCAGCCAATAATCCCTCCTCAATTAAACAATTGCATACCCATGCTCTCCCTTTGTCTCTGTTCCCTCAGAACCCATTCACGGCAGCATCAATTGTCTCCTTGGATATTACCATTTTGCCCCTCCTTCACAATTTACCAAAATGCCCTTCACGCTTCTAGAATCATAACTTACTCGTCCGAAGTCCGATTTCAGTGTGCCGCCTGTCGTTGTACTCAGGGCATAGAGACCTTCCTAATGATCTTTGAATTACGTGAAAAGTCCATGTCGTTTGAAAATTCAACAAACTGCCCCCTTTTAACCATTACCGAATTACCCTTGAACTTCTGAACATCATAACTTTCTCCTCGAATGTCGAAATCGGATGTGCCACCTGTCTATGAACTCGTGACGTCCCGAACTACATCACCATTATCGGTCAAAGTCTGTTTGATAGCTCGAGCAAAAAGTCAACCGTTCGCCCAATTTCCATGGGCAAAATCGTCATTTTCTTCAAATTTTCCAAATTTTCCTTTTCCGAAAGTCCGAGTCATTACAGTCGTGGCTAATTATTAAAGACCAAAGGTCACGGATGCTTTGTGTCTTTTTTTTACAATGCACCCACACGTTTTGTACACTCATGGGCACAATTATATGATTGTGTCCTTTAATATAATTTTTAATTATTATCGTAATGATTAAAAACATACCCACACTTATATTATTGTGTTCTCTATTCTAATTTTTTATTAATAGCACACAGAAATTCCATATACATGTACAACACTACATTTAGATAAATATCTATTGTTTTTGCTACAAAAAATAAATTCAAATATGTGCTACAGTAAAAGAGAATCAAACCATGTAAATAAAGATCAATTCATAGAAGGGTATAAGCAAGAAGAACACTTGGTTTATGCAAGGCTGGAGCTACAAACCAGCTCCTAGGCCCAAACTAGTTTCAAATATCAAAAGTTAAACAACAAGTCAAGAATTAATAATGTACATATATACCTACATCATAAACCCAGTTCCTTATTATTTACATCATGTAGTTCATAGTCTTATAAATAATGCAACCACATTTTCCTTACAAAAACAAAAAACATGTGTTCATTCAGATATTCTGCAAAAACTATCAACGATTACTATGAAGACATTGGAAAATGCTACCATACGTCACTAATCAGAATTATCACTTTTACAATCGTCATGGAAAGCTGTAGCACCCCGTGAAGACTACACATAATTCTGATTTCCAAATTGGGTGGTTTGAGGCCATGAACTACAACATTGCTGATTTTGTGAAAAATGTCCACCCATAGAACTCATGTATATGTTGATCCTCACCCTAGCTAACATGAATTACAATTTCTCAGATTCAACTTTTTTCTATTATCAGAATTGGGTTTACATCGTTCCTGGTTTGAATTAGTAAACCACATCCAATGATAGTTGCATTAGAAAAATAAATATGGGCAAAAGCATCATTAAGAAAACTTTTTAAAAACTAGACTACACGTAATTTTGATAAAAATACACGCACTTATGCCTAGAAGGAAAGGTCGCTCCTGAAAATTATGTCATAACCCATCTCAATCCCCCCAGGATTAACATGGGATGTGTAATGATCCCATCTGACACGAAGTGTCAGACTAGGGAAAATTTAAACTTTTAGCCCGACTGGCTTCTAGAGCACGCAAGCATCCGGTGGAGGAGTGTGATGTCTCGGTCTCTGCTACAGTCCACATCCGTAATCATACCTGAAGGGCATTGAAAACCCGAAAAGACTGTGAATGAATGAAAAGCAATAGTTTAATAAAACAAATTTCATAAAAGACCTTTATGCCCCTCACTAAAAAGCATGCATGCATAGGAAAACCATTTATCGAACCACATATGTTTTAATAACCATTTATAGAGCCTTAGCCCCAAACTCCGTAAATTCAAATCATACGGGCCCCTGCCCAAATCCATTTATAGAAATCCATAATCGTATCAAACATATGTGGGAACTCGGCCCAAATCCATTTGTTATCCATAAAACACAATTTCGCAAATCCAAGAAATCATGTTTCTCATAAATCATATAACCAATCATGTCACGGTATCTAAAGCTACGCGCGTGCTACTCGGGGTCTCAAATCCCAAGTCTCCCCAGGGTCCACCCTTGTCAATGTCCGCAAATCAATGACCCTCCCTGAGGGTTATAATCCATAATAGCCTTCCTGAGAGTAAGGAATCCAACAGGGGGAGACTCCACTCAGTTAGTGCTCTGTGACTAATCCGGGGTTCACCCAGGCCAACGACCCTCCCTGGAGGAGACAATCCATAAATATATAAGGATGATATATGAAAAACCATTTTGAAATCATGCTCAAAACCTTTCAAGGGTTAATGCCCAGTCCCCATAAACCGTCACGAACAAGGAATCCATTTAGGGGTCATCGACCCGAAATCACAATCGTAAATCATAACTGGGCCCTAAGCCCAAATTCATATACCAACTGGGCCTCCAGCCCGATTCGTAAATCAACTAGGCCTCGTGTAACGACCCGTCCTGAATTCCGGGATTAGATTAGTGACTAATCGAGGATTAGTGAGGTTAATCGGTGATTAGTCGAGCGAAATTGCACGAACGATGCAAAATGACCGTTTTGCTCCTGGTCATTGGCAAAATGTTGACTTTTTAACTAGGAGGTCTGATGGCTGAGGGCCGAGGACCGTTATGTAAATCGGGTCGATACGAATCCGTAGACATGTGGCACACCAAAATCGGACGTCGAACAAAGAAGTTATGGGTCACGGAAGTTTCGAGTCACTATTGCACCTTTTACGAGACGGATGTCTTTTGGCATTAAGTGGGCCCCAGATATTTTAAATTGGACCAATGGATGAGTGATAAGTGTCACCCATCCATTGCCCAGTATGTTACATACATGCATATCCCCATTTCCCCATTTCACACATTTTCCCCGATCTCACCCAAATGCCCATCGACCACGACCACACCCCAATCCCTTCCCCCTTCACTTGGTTCAATATGAGGATGAGATAGAGAGTGGCTGAGGACTGAGAGGTGGCTGCAGGGCGACCTGAACTGCCGTGGACGGCCGAGTGGAGGAAAACCCGACAAGGTACGGGTTTGGTTTCAAAATCCTTTTTTAGTTTTGGATGTAACGACCTGTCCCAAATTCCAGTATTAGATTAGTGACTAATCAAAGATTAGTGAGATTAATCGGTGATTAGTGGGGTACTTTCGGACGGATGGTGCAAAATGACGATTTTGCCTTTGGAATGGGCAAAATGTTGACATTTCTTTCAAGCGGTCAAATGGACTTCGGTCAATGACTTTGACGTAGTTCGGGACGACACGAGTTCATAGACAGGTGGCACGTCCGATTCTGGCGTTCGAGGAAGAAGTTATGACGTTCGAGAATTTAGGGGATTTTTGGTAATTTAGTTAAAAAGGGAAAAATAGTTTACTTTTGACCTGGGTAGTCCGATGGCCGAGAGCCAAGGACCGTTACGTAGATCGGGTCAATACGAATCCATCGACAAACGGCATGCCGAAATCAGATGTCAAACGGGAATGTTATGGGTCACGGAAGTTCGATTGCCCTATGCACGCATTACGAGGCAGAGACACTTGGCGATTATAAAAGGTGATTGGTGGAATTAGCTGTCACTCATCCTATTGGTCATTAATCCCAATTTGTGGATCTAAAAGGTGATTGGTGGGATTTATAATATAATAATGGTGTGGGAATTATTTTATAATTTCTTCACCCACTCTCTCTCAATCTTGGCCCTCCATTCCATCACTCAATGCATCCTCACCATCCTTTCATCTATTCAAACTACCTAAACCTCACCCTCTCCTCCTTCATCGATCACACTTCACACACTTCACCATTGCTACAAACTGAGAAGCCCATTCCTCACACACCCTCAAAATCGTCTTAACCATCACCCTTCGTGTCTGAACAAAAGTTGGAGAGTGGGAGCAGAGAAAAAGAATGGCGACAGCGAAGCCGACCATCGTGCACGGTGGCGGTGGCTAGGAAATCAAACCCGAGCCCTGTTTCGGGGTTCAAAATGGAGGGACCTTTTTTTGGAACAGTTTAACATGATGAGTGATGGGAGGAAAGTTCTTTTCTCAAGATGGCCGTGACGGTGGCCACGGCAGGGTCACGACGGCGAGGAAGGTAAGGAATTCGTGGTGCCCTCTTTTTAGTTCAAAAATGGCATTTTTAATTCTAGCTTGTGTTGGACGATTCTAACAAAGAGAAATGCTTTCTGAGGGTCAAAGGAGTCGAGTTCGAACTTGAGCCAAGGTCGAGGGTGGCCGGAGATGGGAGACCACGGCGGTGGAAAGTGAAGGAGCTTTGCTTGATCGGGAAGGTGTTATTCATAACCGTTTTTCATGATTTTTGTAGCTAGATCGTTTGGGTTTGATATTAGGAACCTGTAGGAATGAAAATGGGATGAAAAGGATTGAAAATGGGTGAGAAATCGGGCTGGACCGTGACTACTGGTTTGGTTGGACCGGTCTGAACTGGCTGTTTCCAAGGTTAGGGATGACACTGTTGGCGCGTGGCTTTCACGCGCAACCCCTTTGGGCGGGGCGTGAGGGCGCGTGGTGGGCCTTTTGGGGAAATGTTCAACATGAGAATTAATCTATTCGATGTAACGTACATTTTGAGACTGGTTTCGTGTCGATCGAACACCGTCTCGATAATGTTCGGGACATCCGAAGGTTTAGGATCGTGTTTTAAAATAGTTCAAAATTCGGAAAAATTACGGCCTTCAATGAGAGGTTAATAAGATAGTTAGTAACCCTCTTGATTGATTTGGACAAGTTTGGGAGTCCCGGTGACGACGATTAGCCCGGTGAGGCATGCATAAATGTTTTAAGGATATGATTATATGATATCGAACTGGATATTTGTGAATTACATGGTTTCACGTATTTCGAGGCGATTTACGTGCTTGCATGTAAATCGACATTTTTGGTTTTACGCTGATTTTCCACGCTGATAGTTTTGGAAATGATTTCATGAAATGATTTTGGATTTGAAAAGGTAAACTCATGTTCGAGACCCATTTGTTTTGGAAACCTTCGGACTCGAAGTCCATTTAGTTGCGTACTCGGGCCAGAGGCCCAATTGGTTCTTGAATCAATTTAGGATTTGGAAATATGGAATTGGGCAGGAGGCCCATTTGATTTACGAACTCTCGGACTTGATGTCCACTTGACTTAACAAGGTATTGGGTTGGAGGCCCAGTTGGTTTACGTATCAGGCTCGAGCCCCAATTGGTTTGCGTATCGGGCTCGAGGCTTAGTTGAATTATGTATTAGGCACGAGTCCGATTTGGTTTACGAAATCGAGCATAGGTCCATTTAGTTTATGAAATCAGGCATAAGGCCCAGTTGGTTTACGATTCGGGCCAAAGGCCCAGTTTGTATGTGGATTCGGGCTTAGGGCCCAGTTATATTTTTAAGATTGTGATTTCAGGTCGGGGACCCATACATGGAGGGGGGAAAATGATTGGACCGGTCACGCGGGTCGGACAGGACCAAAAACTAGTTGACCGGTTCGGACACTGTCTACCGAAGGTTGAAGACTACTATAGTGCCCGGCGCGTCGCTCCCACGCGTAGGGGCTTCTGTCTGCGCTTGTGGGCATGTGGCCCACTTTCTAGGGAGGGTTCCAACATGTAATTTCATCTATTCGATGTAACGAAAATTTTAGGACTGGTTTCGTGTCAATCGGACATCGTTTCGATAGGTTTCGGGGTGTCCGAAGGTTTAGGATCGGGATTAAAAGTAGTTAAAAATTTCGGAAAATTATGGGATTTTAGTGAGAGGTTAATAGGGTCGTTAGTAACCCTCTAAAGTGATTTGGACAGGTTTGTGAGTTCTGGTGACGGTGATGGGCCCGGGAGAGCCGTATGACACGCGTATCGAGGCAGCAGCTTGGATGGTCTGTGAGTGGACCTTGTTTTCTAAATTGATGCATTCATAAATGTTTATTATATGTTTTAATACTTTTTTTGTGATGCCATGAGTGCATTTGTGTGTGGTTACGTATTGGCACGTATTTTGAGGTTTTGACCTTATACAGTGCCTATACGGGTTTGTATTTCTACGATGGTTTAAATGAAATGGCTTTGGATCAAAAAGGATAAACTCGGGCATGAGACCCATTTGGTTTTGGCTCGGGCATGTAGCCCTATTGATGACCTACGAGTCTGAGTCGTGGTCGTGACGAGTGCTATGTGCACGGCGACGAACTATACGACGTTCGCCTCCAGACTGGGATGCGTTCCTTTCGAAGAGGTCACGATGCATGTACTGTCGTCGAGCAGCCACTGGTGGCCCGACTTCAGAGTGCTGACGGTTCAGGATATGGACCGGTGATGGGTGCACCATGATCTAGAGGTGGTCGCGTTAGTTGATAGGTTCACAGCAACATACCGGGATTGAGAGCGGTCCTGAACGGATGGTTGCACACATCACTAGGATCGGAATCGTGACTAACCCTGAGATATCCGGCACGATGCCTAGTTGAGTCTTGAGTTCGGACTTGAGGCCCAGTTACTTTACATTTGTGATTTCAGGTCGGGGACCCTAAATGGATTTTCGGATTCATGGCGTTTTATAAGGACCAGGCATGAATCCCTGTAAAGGTTTTAAGAATTTTTTCTCTCTATATATATTCATATACCTTCCTTATTTGGAATGTCTCCTCCGGGGAGGGTCGTTGGCCTGGGTGGACCTCGTAGTAGTCACGGAGCACTAACTGAGTGGAGTCACCCCCTTTGGGTACCTTACTCTCAGGAGAGCTTGGATTATAACCTCAGGGAGGGTCATTGATCTACAGACATTGACCTGGGTGGACCTTGAGAGACTTGGACTTTGAAACCCCAGGTAGCACGCGCGTAGCTTTAGAAATCATGACAGGATTGGTTATGTGATTTATATGTATATATGTTATATGATGTGTGATGTATACATGTTTTGGGATGAGTCCTACATGGATTTAGGCAGTGGCCTGTATGATTGGTTTCATTTAAGGATTTGGGCTAAGGCCCTAATGGTTTGGTAAATGGTTTTCGAATGCATGCATGCTTTTTAGTGAAGGGTACAAATGTCTTATTATGAAAACGTTTTATTAAAATATTGTTTTGTCTACTCACAACTTTTAAATGTTTTGACTGCCCTTCAAGTTGACAGTGGATGCGGGCTATAGTAGAGACTAAGACATCACATACCTCCTCCGGATCCTTGCGTACTCTGAAGCCCGAGCGGGCTAAGGTCAGAATTTCCCTTGTCTGACACTCTGTGTCAGATGGGATCAGGAGCGTCTCACATTAATCCTGGGGGGATTGGGACGGGTCCTGACACCTCGTGCCCGATTTCGTAAACCAAATGGGCCTCGTGCCCGATTCATAAATCAACTGGGCCTCGGGCTCGATACGTAAATCAATTGGGACTTGAGCCCGATACATAAACCAACTGGGCCTCGGGCCCGATAGGCAAATCAACTGGGTCTCGAGCCCGATACGTAAACCAACTGGGCCTCCGACCCAATGCCTTGTTAAATCAAATGGACTTCAAGTTTTAGAGTTCGTAAATCAAATGGGTCTCGTGCCTGATTCCATATTTCCAAATTCGAAAGCAATTCACAATCCAGTTGGGCCCTGGCCCGATAACATGACTAAAATGGATTTCGAGTCAGAGGGTTTCCAAAACAAATGGGTCTCTTTCCCGAGTTTACCTTTTCAAATTCAAAACCATTTCAT
This sequence comes from Prinsepia uniflora, assembly GCA_032719365.1. Taxonomy (NCBI): domain Eukaryota; kingdom Viridiplantae; phylum Streptophyta; class Magnoliopsida; order Rosales; family Rosaceae; genus Prinsepia; species Prinsepia uniflora. The sequence goes on along the minus strand of CM064870.1, from coordinate 9,182,273 downwards.
TAAATCATTTCCAAAACCATAAGCATGTATAATCAGTGTAAAATCGTAAACCTCGATTTACATGCAAACACGTAAATTGCCTCGAAATGCGTGAAATCATATAAATCACTAACATCTAAATCAATATCATAGAATCACATCTATAAACCATATAAAATATTTATGCATGCCTCACAGTTTAGAAATCATGGTCCACTCACAAACTGTCCTAAGCTGCTATCTCGATTTACGTGTCGTAAGCCTCCCCTGGCTAATCACCGTCATCGAGACTCCCAAACCTATCCAAATCACTTTAGAGGGTTACTAACTACCTCATTAACCTCTCATTAAAGCCCCGTAATTTTCCCGAATTTTTAACTATTTTTAAACTCGATCCTAAACCTTCGGACGTCCCGAACAATATCGAGACGGTGCCCGATCGACACGAAACCAGTCCTAAAATGTTCGTTACATCGAACAGATTAATTCACATGTTGAAGTCATCCCCAAAAGACTCCCCACGCGCCGTCCAAAGGGGCTGCCCGTGAAGCCCACGCACCAGCACTATTTACTGTCTCCTACCTCCAACCGATCGGGTTCACTGGTTTAAACCAGACCGGACACGGACCGATCTGGATCGGTCCAGGGCTCCATTTCACTAATTTTTTATCCATTTATGTCCATTTTCAATCCTATAGGTTCCTTGTAACGACCCGTCCCGAAAATCGAGATTAGATTAATGGTTAATAACGAATTAGTGAACTTAATTAGTAATTAGATGGACGATTTCAGACGGACGGTGCGAAATGACGATTTTGTGAAGCATATGGATTTTGACCGATGATTGTGACGTAGTTCGGGACATCACGAGTTCATAGACAGGTGGCACGTCCGATTCCGACATTCGGGGAAAAAGTTATGATGTTCGGAAGTTCAGGGGTAATTTGGTAATTTGGTTAAAAAGGGGCAATTTGTTGACTTTTCATACGGCATGGAATTGTCACGCATTTCGAGGGCCGTTAGGTAGATCTCGATCTCCTGAATTCAACGACAGGCGGCATGAGACGATTGGAGTTCGGACGACAGATTTACGGGCCTAGGAGTATGAAGGGAAAAATGGTAAATTGTCATTTAGGGGCAGTTTGGTCATTTGATGGCCTAGAGTGTTGTGCCCAATTATCTGTGGACACATGTCTTACCTTGGGATTTATGCCCAACAAAATTGGGACACCTGGCTTCCCCTGGATGGTTGTTGAAGCTCCTCCCTGTTTCTCACATTTGTCACACGGTTTAAAACCTGGCTTGCACGATAATGGAGGGGGAAAACAGAGGACAAGAGGACTAAGTAACCATAAGAATCCAAACTCTTCCAACCTCATTGTTTATCTGAATTTAAGGCATAATGGGGAGGAGGTTAGGGTGGGTCTGTGAGAGGGGCCCGACGGCCCTCCACGACGTGGAAAGGTAAGAAAAACCATGATACCCTGTTTTGTTTTAAAAATTGGAAAAGCACGATTGTGGCTTGATGATCGAATTAATTTCTAGGATGATATTCTGGAGGCTGCTAGGAATGGTTTGAGCCTATTTTCGAGGCCTGAATTGAATGGTAAGGACATTTCCCATGAAACCTTCATTTACGTTTCAAAAATGGAAGTTTCGATTGGGATAAGTGTTGATCGAATTGGTCCTTTGGATGAGGTTTCTGGAGTTACTAGCAAGCAATTGGGACCAGAACCACGGCCTGAGATAGTCAAAGCCATGGAAATCGTAAGGAGGAACTTGACCGGTTCTAAAAACCGATTGAAGGTATGATGGTTTAGCTTGGTTTTCTCATTTTGAGCTTATGGATCTTTTGGGAATGTTTAGAGAGAAGTATAGGACTAAAAAGGACTGAAAACAGGGTGTAAAAAGAATGGAATGAACCTTGAACTAGCCACGCCGGTTCGGGCTGAACCTTGAACCGGTCGGACCTGGTTTACCCGAGGAAGAAGATGACTGGGTGTAGGCGCGTGGCTCCCAAGCACAGCCCCTTTGGGCAGCGCGTGAGGGCGCGTGGGGCCCCTTTTGGGGAAGTTTCTAACACAATTTTTAAAGTATTCGATATAACGAGCATTCTAGCATTGGTTTCGAGTCGATCAGACATCGTCTCGATATGTTTCGGAATGTCCGAAGGTTTTAGGGCTCGTTTAAAAATAGTTAAAAATTTGAGAAAATTATGAGGCTTTAGTAGAAGCTTAATGAAGTAGTTAGCGACCTTATTATGGGATTTGAACAGGTTCGGGAAAGCCAGTGATAGTGGATTAGCCGGGAACGGCATAAGTGCACGCATATCGAGGCAGCGGCGTAAATGGTGTGTGAGTGGACTTTGCTTTCGAACTTATGATGCATGCATATATGTTTTTATATGTTTTCTATATGTGATTTCTATGTTTATGATTATGTTCTTGATACTTTACGGTTTTGCCCGTATTTCGAGATAATGACATATTTGCACGTTTTACGAGCTTTCGATGTATATCGCGATTTGATAATGGTTTTGATGGTTTGATTTTGGGATTTGAAATATGATTTGATTTCAATGATTTACGACAGATTTTGGAAAGTGATTTCGGGCTTGGAGCCATGTTCATGTGGTTTCGATAAACGAGATTTTGGTTTGGGAATCGGATTTTGAAAAAAACGATTCTTGATTCGGTTTTGAACCATGAAAGTGAAATTCTGGATTTGGGTTCAGGACGATGGTTCCTGATGCCGACTTACGGAATCATTATTGCGAATTCAGATATGGATTTTCTATGGTTTTCACTTGATTGAAAAATGGTTTTGGCTTTAAAGACCCGGAAAAATGAAAAAGAAAAAAACGGCTGGATCTGGTTTTGAGTTTAAAGACTCGATTGATTGACCGGGGGGGGGGGGGGGGGGTGTCCCTGGATTGATATGTTTTGAGTTTAAAAACTCGATATATGTTTTGAGTTTAAAGACTCGGTTATGATATCCCCCGAGGCCTGTTGATTGTGTTTTTAGTTTAAAGACTCGTTAATATCCCAGGAGGCCTGATTATGCGCATGGTTTTGAGTTTAAAGACTCGGGCGCACTTGAGATCCAACAACTCACATGATTGATGTTTTTCACTGGGTTTTCACTGGTTTTCAGATGTTTTGGGCAGTGGCCCGGATGATTTGGATTTGATGAATTTTGGGGCTGAGTTCCCGTACTTGATGAGGATTTATGCGGATTTATGATTGTAGGCTGAGGCGCTGGTTTTGAATTACGGATTTGAGAAAAGGAAAGGATTCTGGTTTTCAATAATGGTTTTCTTATCTTGGGATATGAATGGTTTTATGGAATGGTTTGATATGCATGCATTGGTTTTAATGGAGGGTATAAAAGTACTTTCTTATAAACTGGTTTCTGAATATACCATTTATTTTTGTCCATTCACAGTCTTTTTATGTTTTTGATACCCTCTAGGTTGTCTTAGTGCGGGTTGTTGGTCGAGAGAGACGGAGACATCACACAGGCGATCCACAGTAGAGTCTGCGCTCTCTAGGAAGTCCGAACGTGTTGAACGGTTCGGTTGGAAATCCCTTGTCCGACTTACGTGTCACATGAAGGTTGGACGTCGGTTTAGCCTTCGTGTCACACGTAAGTTAGACGGGAGCATGACTTAGCCCTTAATCCCGGGGGATTGAGGGTGGGTCGCGTCATTCCTAACATCAAACTCAATCGATCTAGCCATTAAAAACATGAAAAACGGGTCGAAATAATACCTCCATGATTGAAGAACGAATCGGCCACCTGCAACCTTCCTCCGCTGTCGACTCCAGCTATCCTAGCCCTCGAAATCAATCCAATTTGACTCACAAGACCACCAGAAATATAACCTAAACTTTAGAACAAAACGAAAAACCCTTAAAACTCGTATTCAAAAATTCAAACTCACCTTATGTAACGACCCGTCCCAGAACTTAAAGTATAGATAGTGATTAAGATGGAATTAGTGAGCTGAATCGGGGGTTAGTTAGTCTCGTTGGGGTCGTTAAGGTAGAATGACGATTTTGCCCCTGGTTCGGGCAAAAAGTTGACTTTTAGTTCGGGTGGTCGATTGGGTGTTGACCAGTGACCAGGACGTAGTTTAGGACGTCACGAATCCATAGACAGGTGGTACGTTCGATTCCGACATCCGAGGAGGAAGTCGTGATGTTCGGAAGGTTGAGGGTATAACCGTAATTTGGTTAAAATAAGGGGAATAGTTGACTTTTTGGACGATCGGGTTTTGGTCTGTGACCGAGGATGGTTGGGTAGATCTCGTTGTCTTGAGTTCGATGACAGACAACACGTATTCATCGGACTTACGAAGGATGAGATATAGGTCTAGAAAGTTAGTGGCAAAATCGTAAAATTGGGTTAAACGGAGGGGCAGTTTAGTCTTTTAGGTGTCTGGGGATTTGTGCACAGAGAAGGCAGATGAATGGCTGAGATTGGGCCATGTGTGAGAGAAAGGGAGAGGATGGTGACACGTGTTGGGGGGCTAGAGGTTTTTGGTGTGCACGGTCCCAATTATTTGGGGTGCCCGTGCTGTGTGTGTCGTGTGTATGTGTTGGGAGAACAGAAACAGAGTGAGGCTATGAGGAAAAATTTAAGGGTGATCGTGGTTGCTAATGAGTTGTGAGTGTGTGAGGGTGATCAGAGAGTGAGAGGGAGCTAGTGAGACGATTGGAAGGTGAGGAATCGTGGTGTGTGTGAGTTGAGAGCCACGGGAAAATCAGAGGAAACAGGGAGAAACTCAGGGAGTTTGTGAGAAATCGTGGCGGTGGTGGCCGTGTACGGTGCACTTGGGCTTGTGGTGGTGTGGTGAAGGGTGAGAGGAGTCGACCAGCCCTAGCGGAGCTCACGACGGCGACGGGAGGCAGGTAATTCCTCATCCTTGTTTCTGTGCTCTGTTTTGTAGACTAAGTTCAAATCGGAAGTCGTGGCTTGAGAGGTAGAATCAAAGTCCATAGGGAGGTTTAGGGGACTCAGGTGAGGTCTGGGAGTCCTCTGGTTGTGCTGCCGTGATGGGGAGTGAACGGTAGGGGTTAGCACGACGGAGGAGACTCTGTGTGCTCTGTTTTGGCCGTGAGTTTCAGACGGGGAGTCGTGAACCTAGGGACTGAGTCCAAGGTTTAGGAGAGTTGGGTTAGGTTCAGAAGGGTCCTAGGAAGAGTTTAAGGTAGCCACCATGAGGGGAGGTGACCTGGGTGGCCGGAGAGGAAAACAGGGCAAGCTTTGGTTTTTATTTCGAGTTTCAGTCGACAAGTCTGAGGCCGTGTCGAGGTGATTGGGGTACGGGAATGGATAGGGTAGGTCTGGATGAAGCTATAGGTGAAGAAAGGAGGTGAATTGGTGGCCGGACGGCGGAGAACAGTCCTCGCCGGTTCCGTCTGCGGCGGCTGGTTCAGCACAGTGGACTCGAGGTTGCGGGTGACACTGTAGCTGGCGCGTGAGGGCCACGCGCAGCCACTTTGGGCGGCGCGTGGGGGCGCGTGCGGCAGTTTCCAGCAAAGGTGTCAACATGGTTTTTGGTCCAGGAGTTATGACGAGTCTAATGGAAGTGGTTTCGAGTTATTCGGACGTCATTTGAGTTTAGTTCCGCGAGGGTGAAGGTTTAGGGTCCCGGTTCGTTACGTGTAGGATTCGAGGAATTTTGGGGAAAATTAGGTGAACCTTCGTGGACGTGTTAGTGACGTACTTTGGTGGTTATTGACAGGATCAGGATTTCCCGAGGAAGCTAAGGAACGTGCTGGACGTTCGGGACGCGATTGAGGGCTCGGTACTATGAGTGGACCCTTTCCTTAAACTCGAACATGCATAACTGTTTTCTCTACCTGTTTTATATACGTGATTTCATGAATGTTGGATTTATAATGTGGTTTTATATGATGGCACGGTTTTCGAGAAATAACGCCTTTGACACGTTTTACGAGAAAGGCTTGATTTCTGAATATGAAGCTATGGTTTTGGGATTTCAAACGTTTAATGATTTTCAATGATTATAACTGGATTTTGGAACATGATTTCGATAATCAAGGTTTTCGGTTTTAGAATCGGATTTCGTAAAGCGGAATTTGGTTTTAAGGTTAAAAAGTGGATTCCGGATTTGGGTTCGGAATGACGGTACGGGATGCTGGAAGGGCATCCGACCGGTGATTTCGGATTCGGGTTTGGATGTGAATTCGGAAATTATTTTCAAATGGTTTTGGATTGGATTTGCTGGATCTGATTATTGGGTTTAAAGACCCGGATATTGATTGAAGGGGGACGGGCCCGGATTGGGTTTAAAGACCCGGATTGAGTTTAAAGACTCGGGAGTTTAAAGACTCGGATATATTGATATTTCCCCCGTAGGCCTGTTGAGTTTAAAGACTCAGATATTATTGAGGCCTGGATTGCGTTTAAAGACTCGGGAGTTTAAAGACTCGGATAGGTCCAGCAGGTTTGATCGGAAAATGATGGTTTGATGTTCATGGTTTATGATGCACATTCTATGATTTCTATAACTGTTTTATAGTGTTTCTGTTTCTTATGATGTTTTCTGGTGATTGATTTATAACTGTGTTAATAACTGGGTTATGCATGTGGTTTCAAAACGGAGGGTGAAACTTGGTTTTTATTAAAATGGTTTTAGAACTTTTCTTTTATTTATGGTCCACTCACACCTTCTGTTTTTAAATTGCCCTCCAGGTCGTGGAGCTAGAGCGGGGTTCCGGCGTCGAGGCAGCGTCTGAGGCATAGAAGTCACGTGAGGGATCCCGGAGTGTTTCAAATTTTTCCGCGTGCGTGTATTTTAGTTTATCGGTTTTTCTTTGCTGTGTATTTTGTACTAAGCTCTGTAAACTTTGACTTCGGGATGTGTAAAAGTTTCTCCTGCGTCTGACAGTGGTATTTTGGTGAATTCCATGCTTTTCTTTTGGCTTTAGCCTTGGGGTGTCAGACGGGAGCAGGATTTACCTCGGGTTTCGGGGTGAAACCGGGGTGGGTCCTGACACCCTACCTCGCGGTTTCCGACTTTCCCCCGTCGTGGCCCGTCATCCATCACCCCGCCATCCTAGTCTCTCTCAGTCCTCACTAGAGCACAAAAATGATTATGGTGGTGAGGTGTGTGTTTGGGTGTTCATGGTTGAAGAAAAGTGAGAAGGGAGATGGAGATGTCGTGCACGGGTTTAGGAGATAATGTTTGATGATGATAATCAGATAGAGAGGGATAAAGATGGACGGTGAAGATGAGAGGGGGAGGTAAAGATGAAGGGCTAGGATAAGAAGTGGGTGGGATGTATATGTATTTTAATACAAGTGGCCCAATCACCTTTTAGATCCAAAATTTGGGGTTAATGACCAATGGGATGAGTGACACTTGTCACTCATCCATGGGTCCCACTTAAAAAGTCAATCAATCAGATATTGCCACCTAATCCTTGCCTCGTAATGCATGCATAGTGCAATTAAACTTCCAGTGACCATAACTTTCCCGTTCGACGTCCGATTTTGACGTAACGCCTGTCTACGAATTTTTATTGACCCTATCTACGTAACAGACCTTGGCTCACAGCCATCGGACCTTCCAGGTCAAAAGTCAACATTTTGCCCACGACCAGGGGCAAAATGGTCATTTTGCTTCGTCCGTTCGATTTCACCCAACTAATCACCGATTAACCTCACTAATCCTTAATTAGTCACTAATCCTTGATTAGTCACTAATCCTTGATTAGTCACTAATCTAATCCTGGAATTTGAGACGGGTCATTACAAATTATGTAATGGCGTTGGATTTGGAATTGGTCTATCATTTATAAGCATATCAATTATGAAAAATGCAATTATTTCAAATTTAGTAACCTTATTTTCGAGTTAATCCCAATGGGCAACTAAATTCCTCCATTGTCCTTGATTAACCCTATCATCTTTGCAATTAGTCATTTCATCCGACTTCTCAAATGGTAGATAATACAGCCTCCGGAGCTTTGTCCTCTAACATTGAAAACGATCATTCAATTTCTCCCTAATTACTTCAATAAATTCCTTCCTCTGTTGTGAAGATTGGAGAGTGCAATCTGAAGTACTGCTCAACATTATTTGGTCCCAGGTGAGTGGCACTGGGACCTCAAAATGCAGCGAAGAAGGGGATTAGTGAAATTAGTCAAATATTAATTTGATTCTCGGGGGTAGAATGACTTCTTATTTATAAGTAAATGACGCTTTTAAACAAATCTCATTTATATTCTATTTTTCTTAATTTTTTTTAAGTGAGGTATAGAATCATTATTCGAACTTAAACTTAGCATTTATTCTCAAATTGGTTACTTGGAGAATTTCAAAATTTGATATTTAAAACCTAAAATCAGACCTTTATACCATTTTGAATCTAAAATAATCAATTATGTAAGTTAATGAGTCCAAAAAAAAATAAAATTGAGCGAAACAGAGATTTTTGCAACTAGTTTTGATATTAACATACAAAAACATGATATCATCTAGAGATAAACAGAATAAAAATATGGATAATGAAATTATTTCTTGGGAACCAAGGCATTATTTTAATCTTATCAGTTTGTATTAATATAGCTTAACACTTATTTACTTTGAAGACAGTGATAATTAAGATGCATATGCCCAGTGTGTCCAAATCAGAGCTAGATTGCTTTACTATGATTCTTTTAAACTGTAAATTTAATTAAGAATCTAATTTTTAGAGAACCAATAAGGAAGAAAATGCTCAAGTTCTGCAGAAACAGAACCTCCATTCAAAGTTATAGCTATCATATATTTATTTATAACCAATTTTAATTTTTATCCTGTCAATTATAACAACTACAAATTGGCAGTGCTAATTAATGGTGATCTTCAGTGTTGAGCAGTGCTAATTAATTTAGTCATTGATTTATGTTATATCATGTACTACTATCATAAGTGAGTATAGGATGGATCAATATTTTGAAATTTAAATCGGCCAAATACAACTCTTCAAAGTCAAGGAGTCTGTTTTCTTCACAAACTATAACTCTCTGTTGTGGATTTCAATAAAAATTAAGGCCGCAAAAGATGACCAGTCAATGAATTCAATTATTAACCATAAAAGATTTTAGTGTTTGGCCATAGAATAATGAGTACTAGGATATATATCACTGCTAGTAAAAGAACACAGACTGTGATAAGATCAACCCAGAATATAAATCCGGTGTCTTCTTCACGAGGGGTTGCATTCAAACTTTTAGAGAGGCAGAGCTTGTTGGCAGCTTCCATTCTGCCAATCACAATACATGATCATTATTCCATATGCAAATTCATGTATAAACCAAAACCCAAAAATACTAGTCATTAAACAAGAAAAATTACACAAACCAACACAAACATCATCATCAAACACCAACACAAACTATTTATCCCTTAAACTAACGAATCAACTAATGAATCCAACACCAACACAAACTATTCAGCACCACAATCTTTCCAAGTCTTTCCAACTAACAAATCAACCTTAACAAAAGCAACCAACGAAATCAATTACCCAAAAAAGAGAAAAATTGAAAAAGAAAAACCTGTTTGATTTCGTGAGTGGCGGAGGCGAGATGGAAGCAAGCGTGAATCCAGGATTTGAATACGAGGTGGGCTAAGTTTTAATGTGAAAATTTCGCAAAACTCGAACATGTTAGGTGATATAGAAAGACCCACATGCTTTTCAAAGAAACCTTGATTTTTCCCACTACTAACCCTTTTCCAAGTATTAAAACCTTGAGAAGCAAATAATGAATGACTTGGTTGATTACTATAAAAAGCAAAGCAAGGAAAACAATATGCTTTTCAATATGTTTTTTCAATTGATTTTTTCGAGCCATGGAAATTTAGAGAACCAACCTCTTTGAAATTGACGGAATTGCCTCCCATCAAAAGTGTGTGGGTACTCAACCAACTCGGGTTGATATAACCCATTTAATATATATTTTCTTCTAACATGATCTCGTTCATTAAAGGAATGAGTTGAGATTGAAAGACGCTTTCCAGGATCTCTTTCAAGATAATTGGTCTCAACACATTCAACTTGATGATTGATTCTAGGTGACTCAACTCTTTGGGACTTAGAAGGTTATTGCTCAAAGTCATCATCATTCAACGTTGGAGAAGGATATGGATTTGATGATTCTTACTCATTCTTTTTTGTAAAATATGCAAGAATGTTATTTTTTTTTACTTGGAATTTTTGGATTGTTTAGACATAAAAAAGGAGAAATGATAACCTATATGACATATGTGAGATAAAGCTAATTAGTATGCAATTTATATGTATTTAACAAATTTATAATCTAATTTGTCAAAATTTAGAAACCAAATGAACAATAAGAAGTTGTAACTATATTCCACATACCACAACACAAGATTCCACATACAGCAATAAAAACTCAATATACTCTATAGTCCATAAGGATCACAACACAATCCATTATCAAAAATCACTAAATTGCTTAAATAGTTTATTTTGAATGATTAACTTAACATAAAACTTAAGTAATTTATTCAAGTTCATCAAAATTTTAGCAAGTACCTTCCAAATCTAATCCCTAAATAGCAAATCTCTAATAAGTAGAAGTCTAAATAAAAAATAATAACAATGAAATAGTAAAGAGAAAAAATAAACTTACTAATTCAATTAAAAGAACATGTTTGGATGAAATAATTTTTGATTAATTGGAAAACATCCAACTAGCTCTTATTGGCTTGCTTGAAAAACACTTGCACTTCAATGGCTTCCGCTCCCTGTTTCCCACCAAGCAGCAAGTGAGTTTGAGATAAAAAGTGAGGTGAATAAGTGATAAAATTCTTTTTGTCTTGTAAGTAGGCTTTCTATGTTTTGTCATTTTTTAAATAATTGTTTAACTTGGACTAAAGCAGCAGATTCTTTTATATATGGGCTAAGGTATACTTGTTTGATATAATTTCGGATGGGCTATTCTAAGCAGCATTAGTTTTTTTTTTTTTTTTTTACATGTGGGCTATTAAAAATGCCCTTTTGAAATATTCAGATGGGCTGTTCTAAGCAGCATCAGTTTCTTTTTCAATATATCATAGCATTAACCAATATGTTTAGTTTATTTATTATAAAGGACACAAATATTTGTATCTTATAAGTTGAAGCATTGCACCTTCCTCGAGAAGAGATAATTTAAAGACACAAACATTTGTCTTATAAGTTGAAGTATAACACTTTTTCTCGATGAGGGATTTCAAAAGATTTTGGCGGATTAAAAGAGGAGGGAAAACTCAATATATTTAGTTTATTTATTACAAATGACACAAATACTTATGTCTTATAAGTTGAAGCATTGCACGTTTTTTTTAATCGAAAGCATTGCACCTTTCTTGAGAATGAATAATTAATAAACACAATTAATTGTGCCCACAAAATACCTTTCTCAAAAGGGATAGATCAAAAAACACAAATATTTTTGTCTTATAAGTTATTTAATTTTTTTGGAGTCATAATGAAGGGGGAAAACTAAAAATTAGGATTTCAAAATTTTGGCAGATTGGAAAAATAGTGAAAAGCTAGAATACAACCGTAAATAGATGAGAAATAGAACACCAATAAAGAAGAGTGGTCTAGTTATAAAACAATAGACACAATTAATGGTGTCCCAAAAAGAAAAAAAGTCTGACAACTTTACAGCTGACATGAGATGCATGTGTATTGTACACGGACTCTAATAGCATGTCAGTGTGCATTAATATAATTATTGGACACAAAAGATTGTGTACTAATTAAAGTGGAAACAAATATAAAATATTTGTGCTTATTAATTATTAAAGGACATAAAAAAAAATTATTTATGGCTACGAGACCTGTGTCCAATGGAAAATTTTCTTGTAATGAGAATACCTAAAGATTTTCCCGCAAATTCCTTATTATATATAATTTACTAACATCGTTGTTTTACAAAATGAGAAGAATTATTTACCGTGTATCAAAAAGTAAAATTTTACATAAGGATAAAATAAATTTGGACCATTTCTTTTTCTTTTTAGTGGAAAATTTGGACCATTTCTCAATTTACATTTTAGTTAAAACAAAAAACCTTACATTAGATCTGTCGTTATTACCAGCAGGCTCTTGGAACTTTTATCAAAGAGTAAAATTTTACATGAGGATAAATTAAAGGGTAATTAAACTATAGGTACTTAGTAAAATATAAGTTTATTAAAAAATTTGTATATAGAAAAATTAAACTTATGGATCTTTTATACAACTAAAAATAGACCATAGTTTTTATATAAATTACAATTAATGTCATTCAATTGTAAACTAGTCTAGCAACAATAAAAAAAAATATTTACCAAACCCCAACATGATTTCAACATTACTTTTTATTTTTATTTTTATATTATAAGATTATATTGAGGATTATGAAAACATTACTCTTATTTCTATTTTTTTTTTCACTTGCTCATTTTAAAAGTAATATGAGTATCTAATCTAATTTAAAGTAAGATAATTAAAAGAAATAATTCTTTAAAAATACTTTTAAAGATATTAAATAATTTGGTTAATTTCGTATAGTTTAGGATTTAATTCTTAAATAAAAATAAAAATTGTTAAGAGTGTAACAATAATTTACTCTAAATTAAATTTGGACTATTTCTCAAATTACATATTAAGTCAAACAATTTTTTTTAACACTAGATCGTAATTCTGAGTTCTTACCAATAAGCTTCTTCTCTAAAAATGACCAATAAGCTCTTGTAATAACTACAACTGACTATATCGACCTTTATTAATTATAGTTAAAATTGTCAACATAATTCTATCATTAATATCAAACTACCAGCACCAAGCTAAGAGACGTGGTATATTCTCGATCGATAATTCATTAAAATGTTATTTTATTGTGATATATCATGCAAAAATGTAAATACGCATGATGTGTATGATCTTCTTGTCATCCTCAGTGTGTCATTAAGACTTGATTAATCTTATCAACATAACACTAATCTAGTACGTACTATATGGTCTTAACTTGCATTCAGTACCAGATTATTGGTGATTAAGTCATTATTAACTACGTGTACTATATACTAAATGGGGTAGGGGAGAGAGCTGTATTTATCTGGGGAAGAGAACCGTGTGATACTGATGCCTAAAGAGAAGTTAATGGGGAGATTTACGATAGATACATAAAAACAAATATGCTAAGAGACGTGGCATCCACCTGGAACTTCCCGTCTCTTTCATAATAGTGGAGTTGGGCAGTTGTGATGTATAATGGCCCCCAACCCTTCTATTCAAGTCCAGGCCCACTCAATGGCTTTCCCTGTAACACTTCTCATATAATCAACTTTGCCTAATGGCCCAAAACCTTGCCATTTATTTATTTTTATCTAAAGGCCCATTTTTTTTTTTAAAAAAAAAATATTGGCATAGCTTATTTAAAACTTGAATTTAAGGTTTAGTATTGGTGACCGAAAAAATAAAATAAATCCCTACTTTGAACAAGTAGAAGTTATAATTTTTGGTATTTTGAGGAATTCCGGTTTATAGAAAAGCAAATTGGAACTGAAGTGTAAGGGGGAAGAATACAGTGGCTTTATATGGAAAGCCGTAGTTCATTCTTTGGATGGCTTTTTTAGATGATGTTGCACTGAACAAGGCCTCGGTTGAGTGTTGAATCCAGCATATATGTGTCGACCTATTTTTTTTTTATCAGAAAATGATAATGTATTAATAATTAAATTATACATATTACGGTGATGTTGAAAGTCGAGTGGTCTCATTACAATTTTATCGAAACTTATAATATTTGGTTAAAGCGCTGTGTGAAGCTATTTAAATCCAGCATATTTTACTTACAATATTTGTCCTTCGTAGTTTCTTGAAAGGTTTCAAGATCGATTCCTACCAGAAAGAAAAAAAAAGTGTTTGATATTTTGGGTTGGGTATTAATATTCTCCTCCCTATATATCGAATGTTATTAAAAGAAAAATGTAGCTTTGAAGGAGTTAAATTGATTTTTAAGTGGAATCACCGTTTTCTTGTAAATATTTTGACCCCTTGATTATAAAAATGATAATAATAATCCTTGTAATGGAATCTCAACCTAAATTGGGAAGAAAGTTTTGATGATGTTTTATCCAATCAAGAAGATAGAAAAGGCTGCCTTATTTTTTTGGACAATAGAAAAGGCTGCTAGGCACCTGATTTGAAGAGATTGGGTTACAATTGATAATAGTATTATATTTAGTTGGAATAAAGAGAGTGGATGTATTAACGAGAAGATGTGGCTGAAAACGGAACACGTCTCCTCTAAAATTATAATCTACATGCTTACCAAAATAGGAAAAACGCTAAATCTCTACATATATATATATATATATAAAATTCAGTAGGGGCAGGAGGTAGATATAAATTCGTTGAATACCCTGAGTCCATATTGACTCGGTCTATGGAGGTAGATATAAATTCGTTAAAATCGTTAATTGAATCATTTTAAATCGTCATTTATTTAATAGTTTGATATTGACAGATACAAGTCAAATCGTTTTAGAATCCAAACTGTCTCATTAGTTTAGTAACGATTTGATTTTAAATTTTCATTTTTGATACACCCTCACTTAGAAAGTCCACCTATGACACGAAGATCGAGGCGTGCTAGTCGACACCTTAACTAGTGAATACGAAGTCATTTAAGTTAAAACAACACGTTTTTTTGGGAAGTCTAGTGAAACTTAACCAGTGAATACCGATCATCTTTCATCCAACAACGGAAGTTTAGAACATGGACAAATATTTTATAATCATAGACTACACATTACCTATCATTACCCGATTATTCCGTCCACTTCACTCCAAGCTCAGGAGTGAGTGTCAGAGCAGCACTCGCGCCTCCTCTATGAACGGACGCACCAATGAAACTTGTGAGATTTAAAACACAAGGATGTGTGGACTCAAATGCTTATTTCAATGTAAAACCACAGCTTAATAAAAACATACTTTAACACCTCATTTTTTTGTTAAAATCTCAAAGTAGTCATAAATATACTTACACGTAATACGAGAAATAATAATAACAATGTAAGATCTGTGTCCTGTAGGGAACGGTGAACGATCCCACATTCCTGCGAGGAGGGAATGGTCTGGGAGAGGATGGTGGTGCGCTTTAAAGGTGTAGGCACACACCTATCTAGCACTAGGCCTTTTGGGAGCTCAAGTGGCTTTGGGGGGGATTGAAACCCCAAAGTTAAGCGAGTTGAGGCTGGTGCAATTCCATGATGGGTGACCCCCTAGGAAGTTGCACCATGAGCTCCCGAAAACAAAACAGTGAGGGCGAGGCCCAAAGCGGACAATATGGTGCTAGATGAGTCGGGTCCTGACAGAGGAGGGTCGGATCCTGACAAAATGGTATTAGAGCCAGACCCCTACTAGGAAGTGTGCCAGCGAGGACGCTAGGCCCTAAGGGGGGTGGATTGTAAGACCCATGTCCTGTAGGGAACGGTGAACGATGCCACATTCCTGCGAGGGGGGAATGGTCTGGGAGAGGATGGTGGTGTTCCTTAAAAGTGTAGGCACACACCTATCTAGCACTAGGCCTTTTGGGAGCTTAAGTGGCTTTGGGGGGATTGGAACCCCAAAGTTAAGCGAGTTGAGGCTGGTGCAATTCCATGATGGGTGACCCCCTGAGAAGTTGCACCATGAGCTCCCGAAAACAAAACCGTGAGGGCGAGGCCCAAAGCGAACAATATGGTGCTAGATGAGTCGGGTCCTGACAGAGGAGGGTCGGGTCCTGACAGAGGAGGGTCGGGTCCTGATAGCCCTGGTTGGGCAAAGAACGAAATTATCCCTGGTCTGACACTTCGTGTCAGTTGGGCGCAGGCATGTCCCACACTAATCCCGAGGGATTTGGGACGGGTCCTGAGTATGCCAGGACCCGAAGGAGGAATGCGAATGTCTCGTCTCTACTACAGCCGCATCCGCGATCAACCTGAAGGGCATTTAAAACACGAAAACTGTGAGTGGACAAAACAATTATTTTATAAAAACATTTCATAAAAGACCTTTATTCCCTTCACTAAAAACATATGCATGCATTCGAAAACCATTTCTAGGGTTCATGCCCGGTTCCCATAAACTGTCATGAACCATCAAACCATGTGGGCCTTGGCTCGAAATCAATCAAACAATACTTGGGACCTCTGCCCAAACCAAAACACGAGGGAACTCGTCTCAAAACCACCTCATATGTGTCTCCGCCCAAAACCAATACGCGTGGGTCTCAGCCCGACGCCATCTCAATGAAAACTCGTACACATATACATATATACATATATAACCCATCCTAGGCACTTCCGGAAAAGATGCCAACTCGGGGCACACAGCCCCTAGGGAACACATCTCCGATATAGTCACGATGTCTATATATATATATAAGTATGCATACTACTCCGGGTCTCACTCCGAGTCCTCTCCTAGGAATTCTCCATCTGGGAGGCTCATCTTCGGACCTAGTCCGATCATCTCTCCGGAATCTGGTTCGGGACCACAACATAATGCCCTCTACTGGAACGGGATCCCTATGGGGATACCCACTCTTGTCTGTGGATCGTGACTCTCCAGTTCGACGTCTGGAGGAGACCAATCAATACGCTCATAAGGAGGGTATATACATACTCGTATACAAAAACCATAAAAACGGGACTCATGCCCGATAACATAAAGTAACTGGGCCTTCCGCCCGAACGTAGGACTCAACAGGGCCTCTAGCCCGATTTCACAATAATTGGGCATCGAGCCTGAACTCGTAAATCAACGGGGCATCGAGCCCGATATCTCAGGGTCAGTCACGATCTCGATCACAGCGATACGTGCAACCATCAATCCAGGACCGCTCTCAATCCTGGTATGTCACCGTGAACACATCACTGCCGCGACCATCTCGAGACCATGGTGCACACGTCGCCGATCGATCCTCTAAACCATCAGCACTCCGAATTCAAGCCTCCATTGGCTGCTCGACAACGGGACGTGGATCGTGACCTCTCCGGAAAGAACGTATCCCAATCCGGAGGCGAGCGTCATGTCGTCCGTCGCCGTGCACACAACACCCGTCGCGACCACGACTCAGACCTACGGGTCATCAATAGGGACTCATGCCCGAGTCAAACCAAATCCAAATGGTTCTCATGCCCGGTTTTACCATTTCAAAACCATTTCATGAAAATCGAAAGCGTAAACACACACCAAAATGCACTCAAGGCAACATAAAACATATATTAAAACTTATATAAAACATTTATGCATGCATCGATTTCAGAAAGAAAGTCCACTCACAGACCGTCCGCGTTGTTGCCTCGATACGCGTGCAATACGCCTTCCTGGTCAACCGTCATCTCCGGGATTACCAAACCTATCCAAATCACTTTAGAGGGTTACTAACTACTTAATTAACCCATCACTAAAGCCCCCTAATTTTCTGGGATTTTTAACTATTTTTAAACGAGCACCGAAACCTTCGGACAGCCCCGAACTATATCGAAACGCTGTCTGATCGACTCGAAACCAGTCCCAAAATGTTCGTTAGATCGAATAGATGATTTCACATGTTGGAACCTTCCTCAGATTATCCCCCACGCGCCGCCTGAAGTGGATGCCCGTGGAAGCCACACGCTAGTGCTACAATGTCGTCTTCCTCCTCGGGCCAGCCGGTCTGAACCGGCATGTCCGGTTCGCCTGCAACTTGGACCGGTGTGACCGGTCCAGGTCCCTACACGGTCCAATCTTCGTCCGTTTCTTCCCTAGTCGATCCCATTCTTCATGTTTTTGTCCTAGGGACCTAACCCTAATAACTAAAACCTCTAAAACTCAAGAAATCCAACCGGTCCAAAAGTCCTCTCACGGTTCGATTATCCAAACTCCACCCCCACGGTTTCTCAACCTCCAACTTCCCTCAAAACTATCTTAAAACACCCCTAGCACCCTATCTAACTCAATAGAAACATTAAAAACGGCCCATAATACACGAAATGGAAAATGGATTGAAAATTGGTTAAACCACTTACCTCGCACAGTTTCCTCCTCCGTCGTGCACAGCGGTGCTGCCTGGGCCAGCCACCACGTCCAGCATCCTCACTTAACTCTCTGGGCCTCTCAATGATGATCATAGGGTCAAGGGTTTGGATTGGGGTGGGAGGATGGATCAATTTTGGTTTGGTTGAAAATGGGAAAATGGTCGATGGAAGAAAATAGGATATGCATGAGTTGGTTTGGATGGCCAATGGATGGGTGACAGTTGTCACTCATCCATTGGACCTGTCCAATAATATCTGGGCACCACTTGCTGCCAAAAGTCTTCGTCTCGAAAAACGTGGAATAGTACGTTCAAACATCCGTGAACCGTAACTTCACCGTCGAACTTCCGAATTCGACGTGCCGCCTGTCTACGGATTCGTATCGTCCTTATCTACGTAATGGTATTTGGCACTCGGTAATCGGACCTCCAGGGTCAAAAGTCAACCGTTGGCCCCTATTCAACCAAATTACCAGAACACCCTCAGACTTCCGATCATCATAACTACTTCCTTGGATGTCGGAATCGAACGTGCCCCCTGTCTATGAACTCGTGACGTCCCGAATTACGTCACAATCATCAGTCAATGTCCATTTGACCGTTCGAACGAAAAGTCAACGTTTTGCCCATTCTAGGGGAAAAATCGTAACTTTGCACCCTACTTCCGCTAATCCTCGTCTAATCCCCGATTAGCCTAGCTAATTTGTCATTAATCCTTAATTAATCCCGCTAATTCGGGACGAGTCGTTTCAAACAATCATTTAATAATAATTTAAATAATACGACCAGATGAGCCATGCAGAAACCATAAATACATTATAATGTCAACCCACATCAAAATTGCTCTTGAGTTGCTCAAATCTTATACTCGTATCATAAACTAGTTATCCTGCTCGCTACCACGATCATGTGAAGGACTGGATGCAATGCACCATCACCACGAGTCCCATAGAGCTTGGGATAAGACTAGCGCTTTTTAACTAGTATAGCAAGCATCGCAAGTAAACGATCATGTAGAGGACTAGTCTATGGCGTACAGATAGGTACTAAATACTAGCGACTCCTAAGTGGGTCCTAACATTATCTTATCAATTCCCCTAGGACTGATGTAATGCAACATGTGACTTGATAACGTACTACCATGTATAACATTGTATCATGGCATACCAGCATATCAACGTAAGCATCATAAACCAATCAGCTTAATCAACATACCACAATTAACACATATTAAGTCATATAGATGGTTTAATTTTGAGGTGTACGATAATTTGTACAAAATAGGTTGATGGACGTTTATAAAAACTTGAGTTCAGGTTAATTAATTTGGGTGTATTTGGATAGGGCAGAAATTTTGGAATCTGACTAAAATTGGTAATTTGCTAATTTTGTATTTGCATCCAAATATATAAATATAGAATTTACAAGAGAAAATAAATAAATACGCAATTTAGATAATCAAATCCCAACTTTAAATTCTGCATTAAAATTTATTGTACGTTTATATTACTCAAATATGAAAAATTCATAATAAATTCAAAAAAAAAATAACTCTTATTAATTTCATTTATATCCTTTAATAAATTTTCAATAATTAAAATTTCTCATTCAAACATACCTTAGGAAATTTGAGACAAAATAAATTGGAGTTGGGATAATTTAATTAATTTAAGAAAGAATACGGTTTAATCCAAACGAAAATGTTCACATGAATATGGGTTGGGTTAGTTAAATTAGTTCAAGAAATAATATGGTTTTATCCCAACGGAAGATTAAGTTGAATTAGTTAAATTAATTTGAGAAAGAATATAGATTTATCGAGACATAAATATTCAAATTAATATGATTTTTGAGATTAAAACTTAGGAGTATTAAGGTAGAAGTCATAAGCCATTTTTAGCAATGGGGTCCAGAGGAACTAGGAACCATCCATGTTAAATTTTAGCCATTCAAAAATTACTGTCTCCACTCTCCGGCAATCAAGGATTGAAATATCGATATCGTTTACGGTCAACAAAAATGACGAAACTTGGATCCAAATGACGGAAATTTGGAATGAAACTTTGGGAAAAACTTAAGTACCCAATAATGGTTATATAGGACTAATAAAAACTATAAAATGACTTTGATATAATAAATATATGATGAATCATATGATATAATATAGATATGCTGACCACTAACAGTATAAAATCTTAAAAATAAACTTAATGTAACACCTTGGAAATTCGTAGATTGCAATATTGTAAAATATGGAATGAAATGACATTTTTTACCCTTGTGAATGATTAGGTCAAATTGTTGACTTTTTGATTGGTGGGTCAACCGGACCTTGACCGATGGCCGTGACGTAGTTCGGGACGTCACGAGTCCATTGACAGGCGGCACGTCCAATTCGGACGAACAGGGGAGAAGTTGCGACGTTCGGAAGTTCAGGGGCATTACCGTAATTTGGACGAAATGGGAAAAAAGTTGACTTTTTGAAATACCGTGAATTTTCACACGACCCGAAGACCGTTGGATTCGTCTCGATGCCCTGAGTACAACGACAGACGGCATGCGTGAAACGAACATCGGATGACCAAGTTACAGGTCACGGAAGTTGGAGGGCATTTTGGTAATTTCTGCCCTGAGGGCATTTTGGTCTTTTTGCACGGTTACTGTAGCAGCAACAGTGAAAAGTAGGGTACACGGCCATGCCGTGGTGTTTGTGGGCGTGCAATTGTTTAAGCCTTAGTGGACTGTTTGTGGACATTGTTTATGTAGTTTGAGGTAATGGGAGTGTTGTTTGAGGCCGAATTAGTGCACGGGTAGGAATTAAATCGTGGTTTGAGCTCTGTGTGCGGGGGGCAGAGTTCAGTGAGGCCTGTGAGTGTCTCCCACGGGTGTTGGCCTCCTTGATCGATTAACCACACAAGGGGAGTGAGAGACGGGTTCAGTTGGCATCAGTTGAGGTTGAGAGACTGTGAGAGACTGAGGGGAAGCCGTGAAGAACAGTTTCGGGTTTTTGGGGGGAAATTTCCGAATTCGATTCCTACGGGTTTTGGGACCAATCCTTGCACTGTGGAAGCCTTCTAGGAGTGACAGAAACTTGTGCGTGCAGTCATTGAAGGGGAATGATCGTTGTGTGCCCAGGAACCCAAGTTCCAGTTCAGAGAAAACCAGTTTGGAGGGAAAAATCCAAGTTCAATTTCTACGGCCTATTGGACGAAACCAATCACTGAGTGAGATTTCTGGGAGCATTTGGAACTTGTCCATGTCGGAATCGACGACAACCAGCCACGGAGGAGCTGGGACGGTGACCGCCGTGTGCAGAGGAAATCGCAGTGTTTGGACGGCTACTTCCAAGTAATGTTTCATTCAATTGATGGTTCCATTTGGTTAGTCTGGGTCCTCTAATGCTCCTGTATGATTTAATTGGACAATGGAGATAGTTTGGAGGAGTTCTGAGGTTTGACCCGTGAGGCTGTTCGGGTTTGGTTAGGACGATTTAGGGCGTGTCGAGATGATTAGAGGACTAGGAACTGTAATTAAAAGATGTTAGAACATGTTAGAATCAAGAATGAATGAAATTAAGTAGAAATGGAGGGTTATTTAACCGGGTCACACCGCGGGTTGAAGACCCAAATTACAGTAAATCGGGCAAAGATGACGGCACTGTAGCAGTGTCACTGTAGCAGCGCGTGACTTTCACTCGCAGCCACTTTGGGCGGCGCGTGAGGGCGCATTGAGCACTATCTCGGATCACGGTCAACATGAATTTTAATCCTTTCATCATTTTGAACATTTTCTGTGAAATAACCATGTTGATCTGAGATAGTGAGGAAGGTCAGTTTAGGGCCGGATGTCTCGGGAAGCGTGTTGGCCGGCTTTCCCGAACCGGTTTCTGTTTTGGACTTTTTGAGGGTATTTTAAGGACCTATAATGACACTTGTGTGTGATTGGAAATGACAGGAAACTTACGTTAATTCCAGAGACAAGTTCATACGCGCGTTATTCGCAGCGGGAACGTACTGTGAGTGGGCCCATTTTTATTAACACTTGCATGCATAACCGTTTTCATTTTCGTATATCTATATGTGTGCATGAATCAATAATGGATTTTGATTATCTCGATTTACGGCTGTGACATGTTTTACGGTGTTGGGCTGGTACCCGTTTTACGGAAATTGAATACTGTTTTATATGATATATATACATATTTATGTATGCATGTGGATATGATAACTATCTTGGGTACTCCACTGTATAATCCACTATATAATACTGTCTCCTCCGGATGTGGTACCCCGGAGCGGTCACAGTGCATTGCCTGCGAGGAGTCATGCTACGGAGGTGCCGGACCGTAGGATGACTCAGGAGCAGGATTGCTATGATTGGACGTTTGGGACGTCGAGCGTCTGGGACGCTAGGCATCTGGGATGCCATAACCGAACTGGGTTCGGAGTTTGGACTCGGGATTTGAGACCCCGGGTGGCACGCGTAGCCTTGGGACTGTGACCATTATTGGACGTCAGGGACGTCGGACATCTGGGATGTTAATGTCGGATGTGTATGGTGCAATAGCTGGGTTTATATTACATTTCTGGCTTAATATGATGCTTGTGATATATTACATGTATTTATGGTTTTTAAATACTGATGCATGCATGTTTGGAAAACGGAGGGGTAAATTATATATTTTACTTATTATACTGTTTTTACAAACCTGAGTTTCGGCCCACTCACCTTTCATGTTTTGGTAACCCCTCCAGGTCGTGCTGCTGAGGTTGGTGAGGACCCCGAGGCTGAGGCATAGATTTTGTACTGCGCACCTGAACCCCTGTCGGGTCGGATCACCCGCAGGATTTTCCTTTCTAGTGTCGTGCTCGGATTTTGTATTTTGGATTGTATCCCTTGTCTGACATCTGAAAAATTTGGGTTATGTATGACTTTATGATTCGGACATTTATGCATTTAAGTTTTTAAGGCTAAAATTGGAATTTTCGATTCGGGTGTCAGATGGGAGTAGGGCACGTCCCCTTGTGGTCCCCGGGGGATCGGGGCGGGTCCCTGTCAGCTTGGTATCAGAGCACTAGGTTGTGGTCAGCATGTTAGACTAGCGGTTAGTAATAGGTACTTTTCAAGTCTAAGAATTTTGTTGACTAATCTATGCCTCTTAACAGCTGGTTATGCCTCCGAGGAGAATCCCTCCAGCACGGACCACTGAGGAAATTGAGAAAGAGATGGAATGTGCCAGTATTTAGCGGGCTCAACGGTTGGGAGCCACACCTTTCAACGGGGGATCTGACCCCGAGGATGCTTATGAGTGGATTGATAAATGGGAAAGAATATTTACAGTGATGCATTGCCCACCCGGCGAGCGGGTGACTTTGGCGGCCTTCTTACTGGAAGGCAGAGCTTACCGATGGTGGCAGGGTCTGGAGATGTCAGGGTGGTCTGTCCGCACCACCACATGGGAGGTCTTTCGTGCTCGGTTCCTAGATCAGTACTACCCGCGATCTTTTCGCGCAGCACGAGAGGCGGAGTTCCTGCGACTGGAGCAGGGGGATATGTTCGTGGCAGATTATGAGCAGGCTTTCGGGAAGCTTTCCCGTTTTGCAGCAGCTTTTGTGAGTACTGAGGAGGTCAGATGTAAGAGGTTTGAGTTGGGGCTTCGAGGAGAGATACGGGCAGGTGTGACGGCTGCCACTTATGCGACTCTGAGGGACATGGTCGACGCTGCAGTTCGTGTCGAGGCCAGTCTGGCGGCACACCAGGCGCGACAATCATCAGGCGAGGGGCGGCGCCAGGATCGTCCCTATCCGGGACCAACCGGTCGGAAAATCTCTAAGGGGGGAAGTCATCGAGGAGCACCCACATCATTGCGGGGTCGTGGCTGGTCAGGTCGATCAGGGGGCTCTCAGAGGGGCGGATTGAGATCCAGTGCTGGGCAGCATCAGTCTTAGAGTGGTGCATCAGGAGGGTCTTGGGATGGACCGAGGACAGTTAATTGTTTTGCTTGTGGAGGAGCGGGCCACTATGCCCGAGATTTCCCGTCGTTGTCGAGGAACAACGATACTGGAGGTGCTAGTGCTGCACAGAGTTCGGCTTCCAACACTGCTGGAGGCCGAGGACAAGGTGCTGGACGTGGCGCGCGTGGGCGCGGGCAGATTGCGGGGCCCAGTGCTCGTGTTTTTGCAGTGACTCAGCAGCAGGCGAGGTCAGCCCCAGACGTGATTATAGGTACACTTCATATCTCGAACCTTATTGTACGAGTATTGTTGGATGCGGGGGCTACACATTCTTTCATTTCGAGGCGTTGTGCTGGTATGTTAGATTGTGAGGTATCAGCCTTAGATAGCGAGATGGGCGTGGGCACGCCTATGGGCATCGTGTACTTAGTGAATCAGGTGATTCGGAGGTGCCCGGTGAGAATTGAGGATGTGGATCTGCCAGCAAACTTGATTATTATGGACATCCATGACTTCGATGTGATTCTTGGGATGGATTGGTTAGCAGAGCATGGGTCGCTTATTGATTGCTGTAGTCGGCAAGTGTTTCTGCGGAGTCCAGGTTTGCCGGAAGTTACCTTCCAGGGGGAACGTGATGGTTCGCTGCCTGAAGTGATTTCTTCACTTGCTGCTACTAAACTTCTACGGAAGGGATGCCAGGGCTATTTGGCACATGTTGTGTCGGAGCGAGTTGATACTCCGAGCATCAAGGAGATACCAGTAGTGCGGGAGTTTCCGGATGTGTTCCCGGAAGATCTACCTGGATTACCACCACCGCGGGAGATTGAGTTTACCATTGAATTACTCCCCGGTACCCGACCTATATCTTAGGCACCGTACCGGATGGCGCCGGCAAAATTACGGGAACTCAAAACGCAGTTGCAGGAGTTGGTCGAGTTGGGATTCATCCGACCGAGTACTTCACCGTGGGGAGCACCGGTGTTGTTTGTGAGGAAGAAGGAGGGGAGTCTCCGATTGTGTGTGGATTACCGACAGCTGAACAAGGTGACGCTGAGGAACCAGTATCCTCTACCCAGGATTGATGACTTATTCGACCAGTTGCGGGGAGCACAGTGCTTCTCGAAGATTGATTTGCGATCTGGGTATCATCAGCTGAGGATTGCAGAGGGGGATATTTCGAAGACGACATTTCGAACTCGTTACGGACACTATGAATTCCTGGTGATGCCTTTTGGTTTGACGAATGCTCCAGCAGCATTCATGGATCTGATGAACAGAGTTTTCTGACCTTACTTGGACAAGTTTGTGATTGTGTTCATCGATGATATCTTGGTGTACTCGGGGAGTGCCCGAGCACATGAGGAACACCTACGGTTGGTGTTAGGGAAGCTGAGACATGAACGGTTGTACGCCAAACTGAGTAAGTGTCATTTTTGGCTAAGCAGCATTGGTTTTCTGGGACATGTGATTTCTGCGGATGGGATCAGCATGGATCCCTAGAAAACGGAAGCGGGGACCAACTGGGCCAGACCGACAACAGTGACAGAGGTGCGGAGTTTTGTCGGATTGGCAGGCTACTACCGGAGATTTGTGGAAGGTTTCTCCAAGATTGCTGCACCGTTGACTCGTTTGACCAGGAAAGGAGTGAAGTTCATCTGGGACGAGCAGTGTGAGCAGAGTTTCCATGAATTGAAGTATCGCTTGACCACTGCTCCTATCCTTGCATTGCCCGACAACAGTGGAGAGTTTGTAGTTTTTAGTGATGCCTCACTACAAGGGCTGGGATGCGTATTAATGCAGAATGGTAAGGTGATCGCTTACGCATCACGGCAGCTAAAAACTCATGAGTTGAATTACCCTACCCATGATTTGGAGTTGGCGGCGGTAGTTCATGCCTTGAAGATCTGGAGACATTACCTTTTCGGTGCAACGTGCAGGATATACACCGACCACCAAAGCCTGAAGTATCTATTTACCCAGAAGGAACTCAACTTGAGGCAACGGAGATGGTTGGAATTGATCAAGGATTATGACTGTACGATCGAGTACCATCCGGGTAAGGCTAATGTGGTGGCAGATGCACTCAGCAGGAAATCAGCGGGATCAATTGCGCACCTGAGGATGGTGTATCTTCCTTTACTGGTGGAACTCCGGAAGGCTGGAGTTATTTTAGATACGGATGAGCATTTATTGGCCAGTTTCCATGTACGTCTAGTGTTGGTTGATCGGATCATTGAGGCGCAACTTCAGGATCCGATATTGTGCATCTACATGATTGAAGTTGAGGCTGGGGAACGGCAGGACTTTACCATCCGAGATGATGGGGCACTTGTGAAATTGGGCCGTTTGTGTGTGCTAGCAGAGACAGAGTTACGGGCCGAGATTTTGGAGGAGGCCCACAGTTCAGCGTATGCTATGCATCCGGGAGGTACAAAGATGTACCGTACCCTCCGGAATTATTATTGGTGGCCAGGGATGAAGAGAGACATTGCTGAGTTTGTGAGCAGATGCCTAACCTGTCAGCAGGTTAAGGCGGAGCGGCAGAGACCGTATGGGGCTATGCAGCCACTACCGATTCCCGAGTGGAAGTGGTACCACATCACCATGGACTTTGTCTTTAAGTTACCAAGGACCCGGAGTGGATTTGACGGAGTTTGGGTGATTGTAGACCGATTAACGAAGTCAGCACATTTTCTGCCAGTACAAGAGACCTACAAACCCAATCGACTGGCTCAATTGTTCGTGAAAGAGATCATCCGACTTCATGGTACGCCGGAGTCGATCGTGTCCGATCGCGATCCACGTTTCACTTCCAGGTTCTGGCGGAGTTTGCAGGCTACCTTGGGAACGAAACTGCATTTCAGTACTGCTTTCCATCCACAGACCGATGGACAGTCTGAGAGGACTATTCAGACCCTGGAGGACATGATGAGGTATTGTGTGCTGCAATTTCAGGATTCGTGGGATACTCACTTGCCTTTGAAGGAATTTGCTTACAACAACAGCTACCAGGCGAGTATTGGGATGTCCCCCTACGAGGCACTGTATGGTCGACAATGCAGAACACCTATCTGCTGGATGGAGATTGGGGAGCGGGCAGCCGTAGGGCCGGAGTTGATGGATATCACCCAGGAAGCAGTTCATGTTATCAAGGAGAGGTTGAGGGCGGCACAGGATCGCCAAAAGAGTTATGCTGATAGACGGATCCGAGATTTGGAATTCGAGGTTGGAGATTTTGTCTTCCTGAGGTTGTCCCCGTGGAAAGGGATTATTCGCTTTGGCCGACGGGGAAAACTGAGTCCACGTTTTATTGGACCTTATGAGATCGTGGAGAGGATTGGCCGGGTTGCGTATAGATTGGCTTTACCCCCGAAACTTTCTAAAGTTCACGACGTCTTCCATGTATCCATGTTGCGGATGTACGTACATGACGCCTCTCATGTATTGGAGGAGCAACCTGACAGGACCCGCCCCGATCCTCTCTAGAACCATATGGGGACGTGCCCTGCTCCCGTCTGACACCCAATAATTCATACCAATTTTGACCTCAAAACCTCAAATGCATAAATAATCAAATTAAAGTCATAATCTGAATTAAACAGATGTCAGACAAGGGATGAAATCCAAAATTACAAGTTTGCGAGCACGACTCTAAAGTAAACCTGCGGGTACACTACCCAACAGGGGTTCAGGTACGCAGAAGTAGATCTATGCCTCAGCCTCAGGTTCCTCCTCTACCTCAGTATCACGACCTGGAGGGGTTACTAAAAACATTAAGGGTGAGTGGACCGAAACTCAAGTTTATAAAATCGTTTGATAAGTAAAACATATAATTTACCCCTCCTTTTTTCAAACATGCATGCAGCATCATTTAAAATCATAAATAATATAATATGAATTATAAGACATGTAATAAAACCATAACCATAATTTTAGCCATTGCACTATACACTCCAATCCGACATCCCTGATGTTTGACGTCCCTGACGTCCAATAAGGTCACAATCACAAGGCTACGCGTGCCACTCGGGTCTCAATTCCGAGTTCAATCCCCGAACCCTGTTCGGTTACAGCATCCCCGATGCTTAGCGTCGTAGACGCTGGACGTTCTAGACGTCCGTGACCTCTCCGGGGTACCTCATCCGGAGGAGACAATATAATATGGAAGGATCTATACAGTGCAGTACCAAATACATTTTGTTGATATCCACATGCAAACATATATGTATACATAGGTAAAATCTGAACCGATCGTTACGTTTTATCAAACGGGTCTCATGCCCAAATACCGTGAAACGTGCCATAACCGAAATCTCAATATCATCAAAACCATTTATAGATTCCAGCATGTGAACATATAAGTAAATCAGAAAAAATTTAAGCATGCAAGGGTTTAATGAAAACGGGCCCACTCACTGTACGATTCCGCTGCGAATCTGCGCGTACGGACCTGTACCGAGATTTTCGTACAATTCCTATCAGTTCAATTCACACGTAAGGGTCACTACAAGTCCTTAATATTTATTCAAAAGAAAGTTCGAAACAGAAGCCGGTTCGGGGAAACCGTCAACACGTTTCCCGAGGCAACCGACCCTAACCTAACCCTTCAAACTATCTCAGATCAACATGGTTAATTCACCACAAATGTTCAGAATGATGAGGGGAATAAAAGTCATGTTGATCGTGATCGGAGATAAGCCCCAACGCGCCCTCACGCGCCGCCCAAAGTGGCTGCGCGTGAAAGTCACGCGCCTGACACTGTAGCTACAGTGTCAGCACCTTCACCCGTTTGTCTGTAATTCGGGCCTGCCACCCGCGGCTTGACCCGGTTAATTACCCGTCAATTCCTACTTGATTTCAATCCAATTCGATCCTAACATGTTATTTAAACATCTAATTTAAGTTCTGAGTTATTAATTATCCAAAACCAATCCTTAAACGGCCCCTCGACCCGTGATCATCCAAACGGGTCAATCACCAGAACTCACTGGTTTCAAACCCATTGTCCAATTAACTTCACAGGAAGTATAACAGGATCAAAACGAACCAAAATGAACAATCAATTGTGTCTGAAAGTACCTGAAGGTCGTCGTCCCAAGCTCTGCGATTTCCCTGAAAACAGCAGTCACCGTCCCAGCTCAGCCCGTGGCTGATGGCCTTCGATTTCGATGCGGTTGAGTTCCAAACACTCCAAAAAGACTAAACCAGGCCTTGGTTTGGTCCAACAGTCACCAGAAATCAAAACCCGATTTTCCCTCCAATTTTTCCAGAAATGGCTTCTCTGGTTTTCCTCACCCGTTCTCAGTTATCTCTGCATCAGAGTGATGCTCACTCATGTCCTAATCAGTTTTAAACAAATTCAAGCCGTCCCAGAGGCTCGTGGGTGTTCAATTTGTCCACTGAAATTTGTCCCCCGAAAGCTTTGAATTTTGATTAATCAATTTGATCGTGTAGCTGGAAGAATCAGACCACGTTTGATGCTTCATAAAGGTTTAAACAATCAATACTTTCCAACCCACACTCACCAGTAAACAAATCGCACTCAGAGCCACCGCACATGGTGGTGCCACCCATGACCCCCGCGGTTTGCTACAGTAACCAGGGCAAAAAGACCAAAATGCCCCTGGTTCAAATAATTACCAAACTGCCCTTCATTTTCTAGACCCGTAACTCAGCCATACGAAGTCCGATTTCGGCGTGCCGCCTGTCTACGGACTCAGGACGTCGAGACCTACCTATCGGTCCTAGAGTCGTGTGAAAATTAATTGTTAAACGAAAAGTCAACATTTTCGCCCTAACCGTCACAATTACGGTAATGCCCCTGAACTTCCGATAGTCATAACTTTTTCCCTGATCGTCCGAAATGGACGTGCCACCTGTCTATGAACTCGTGACGTCCCGAACTACGTCACGGTCATTGGTCAAGGTCCATTTGACCCACCAATCAAAAAGTCAACAATTTGGCCATACCATTAACAAGGGTAAAAACGTCAATTGATACATTAAATTACAATATTAAAGTCCTCGAATGTCCGGGGTGTTACACAACCCATCGAACTTCGAGAGGATTTGAGCTTTGAAGAACAACCAGTACAGATTTTGGACCGGAAGGACAAGGTACTACGGCAGAAGACGATTCCTCTCGTGAAAGTCCTTTGGAGAAATCAGAACGTGGAAGAAGCCACATGAGAGCCCGAGGCTCAGATGCGGGAACAGTTTCCTTATTTGTTTCCTTAAATTTCGGGACGAAATTCCTTATGGGGGGAAGGTTGTAACACCCTGGAAATTCGTAGATTGCAATATTGTAAAATATGGAATGAAATGACATTTTTTACCCTTGTGAATGATTAGGTCAAATTGTTGACTTTTTGATTGGTGGGTCAACCGGACCTACCGATGGCCGTGACGTAGTTCGGGACGTCACGAGTCCATTGACAGGCGGCACGTCCAATTCGGACGAACAGGGGAGAAGTTGCGACGTTCGGAAGTTCAGGGGCATTACCGTAATTTGGACGAAATGGAAAAAAAGTTGACTTTTTGAAATACCGTGAATTTTCACACGACCCGAAGACCGTTGGATTCGTCTCGATGCCCTGAGTACAACGACAGGCGGCACGCGTGAAACGGACATCGGGTGACCAAGTTACGGGTCACGGAAGTTGGAGGGCATTTTGGTAATTTCTGCCCTGAGGGCATTTTGGTCTTTTTGCACGGTTACTGTAGCAGCAACCGTGAAAAGCAGGGTACACGGCCATGCCGTGGTGTTTGTGGGCGTGCAATTGTTTAAGCCTTAGTGGACTGTTTGTGGACATTGTTTATGTAGTTTGAGGTAATGGGAGTGTTGTTTGAGGCCGAATTAGTGCACGGGTAGGAATTAAATCGTGGTTTGAGCTCTGTGTGCGGGGGGCAGAGTTCAGTGAGGCCTGTGAGTGTCTCCCACGGGTGTTGGCCTCCTTGATCGATTAACCGCGCAAGGGGAGTGAGAGACGGGTTCAGTTGGCATCAGTTGAGGTTGAGAGACTGTGAGAGACTGAGGGGAAGCCGTGAAGAACAGTTTCGGGTTTTTGGGGGGAAATTTCCGAATTCGATTCCTACGGGTTTTGGGACCAATCCTTGCACTGTGGAAGCCTTCTAGGAGTGACAGAAACTTGTGCGTGCAGTCATTGAAGGGGAATGATCGTTGTGTGCCCAGGAACCCAAGTTCCAGTTCAGAGAAAACCAGTTTGGAGGGAAAAATCCAAGTTCAATTTCTACGGCCTATTGGACGAAACCAATCACTGAGTGAGATTTCTGGGAGCATTTGGAACTTGTCCATGTCGGAATCGACGGCAACCAGCCACGGAGGAGCTGGGACGGTGACCGCCGTGTGCAGAGGAAATCGCAGTGTTTGGACGGCTACTTCCAGGTAATGTTTCATTCAATTGATGGTTCCATTTGGTTAGTCTGGGTCCTCTAATGCTCCTGTATGATTTAATTGGACAATGGAGATAGTTTGGAGGAGTTCTGAGGTTTGACCCGTGAGGCTGTTCGGGTTTGGTTAGGACGATTTAGGGCGTGTCGAGATGATTAGAGGACTAGGAACTGTAATTAAAAGATGTTAGAACATGTTAGAATCAAGAATGAATGAAATTAAGTAGAAATGGAGGGTTATTTAACCGGGTCACACCGCGGGTTGAAGACCCAAATTACAGTAAATCGGGCAAAGATGACGGCACTGTAGCAGTGTCACTGTAGCAGCGCGTGACTTTCACTCGCAGCCACTTTGGGCGGCGCGTGAGGGCGCGTTGAGCACTATCTCGGATCACGGTCAACATGACTTTTAATCCTTTCATCATTTTGAACATTTTCTGTGAAATAACCATGTTGATCTGAGATAGTGAGGAAGGTCAGTTTAGGGCCGGATGTCTCGGGAAGCGTGTTGGCCGGCTTTCCCGAACCGGTTTCTGTTTTGGACTTTTTGAGGGTATTTTAAGGACTTATAATGACACTTGTGTGTGATTGGAAATGACAGGAAACTTACGTTAATTCCGGAGACAAGTTCATACGCGCGTTATTCGCAGCGGGAGCGTACTGTGAGTGGGCCCGTTTTTATTAACACTTGCATGCATAACCGTTTTCATTTCCGTATATCTATATGTGTGCGTGAATCAATAATGGATTTTGATTATCTCGATTTACGGCTGTGACACGTTTTACGGTGTTGGGCTGGGACCCGTTTTACGGAAATTGAATACTGTTTTATATGATATATATATACATATTTATGTATGCATGTGGATATGATAACTATCTTGGGTACTGCACTGTATAATCCACTGTATAATACTGTCTCCTCCGGATGTGGTACCCCGGAGCGGTCAGAGTGCATTGCCTACGAGGAGTCATGCTACGGAGGTGCCGGACCGTAGGATGACTCAGGAGCAGGATTGCTATGATTGGACGTCTGGGACGTCGAGCGTCTGGGACGCTAGGCATCTGGGATGCCATAACCGAACTGGGTTCGGAGTTTGGACTCGGGATTTGAGACCCCGGGTGGCACGCGTAGCCTTGGGACTGTGACCATTATTGGACGTCAGGGATGTCGGACATCTGGGATGTCAATGTCGGATGTGTATGGTGCAGTAGCTAGGTTTATATTACATTTCTGGCTTAATATGATGCTTGTGATATATTACATGTATTTATGGTTTTTAAATACTGATGCATGCATGTTTGGAAAACGGAGGGGTAAATTATATATTTTACTTATTATACTGTTTTTACAAACCTGAGTTTCGGCCCACTCACCTTTCATGTTTTGGTAACCCCTCCAGGTCGTGCTGCTGAGGTTGGTGAGGACCCCGAGGCTGAGGCATAGATTTTGTACTGCGCACCTGAACCCCTGTTGGGTCGGATCACCCGCAGGATTTTCCTTTCTAGTGTCGTGCTCGGATTTTGTATTTTGGATTGTATCCCTTGTCTGACATCTGAAAAATTTGGGTTATGTATGACTTTATAATTCGGGCATTTATGCATTTAAGTTTTTAAGGCTAAAATTGGAATTTTCGGTTCGGGTGTCAGACGGGAGCAGGGCACGTCCCCTTGTGGTCCCCGGGGGATCGGGGCGGGTCCCTGTCACTTAAATTAAAACATAATTCTATTGATAATATTGCATTAAAAATATTGTACACATGAACTTGATAAAAAAACAAGTACAGTGTCGACCAGCTTGAAAATTAGATTGGTCTTGATCTACCAAGACACAAAAGTTTTGCCA
This sequence comes from Prinsepia uniflora, assembly GCA_032719365.1. Taxonomy (NCBI): domain Eukaryota; kingdom Viridiplantae; phylum Streptophyta; class Magnoliopsida; order Rosales; family Rosaceae; genus Prinsepia; species Prinsepia uniflora. The sequence continues at coordinate 9,149,001 of CM064870.1, read as the reverse complement.
ACTGATGCTATTTGACCAAAAGGAAATGTATTGTTGGACATAGTATTCATATATCTCCTTTGAATGACCTAATTTTCCTCCATAGATAGGGTAGTTCAAATTTACCCAATTAACTTCTCCATAATCTTCATTGAGATGAGGATCTTCATAGCCTTCATAACCATGTGGCATTTGAGGGAGATGGCTGTCTAACAGGGGGTGACGATATGGACCATAAGCATATGGATCATTTGAGTTGTTACTAGGATCGGTGCCTAAACTCATTGACTCAAAACTAATTGTCATGGAATCCTCAGAAGATGGGTTTCCATAACCTTCATATATGTTGCTTGTCCGAGTGTAATCTTTTCCAACACCATCGATTCCTACTTCTCCTTCTCTACACCCATGATCATAATCTTGGGTGACATGAGTGAAATCCACCTCTCTAGTAAATGGGCTCAAAGGTGCATATGTTTTGGTTACATGTTCATTTCCCCCTTTCATCATCCCTTCCGTCATCCTTGTCTTCATCGTTTGTCTCAACATCATCTCCTCCATCATCATCATTATCATCATCATCATCATCATCATCATCATCATCTGGAGATTTATTTTGATGAAGTCCCTTACTAGTAGCATCAGCTCGTAAGTCACGTCTAGCGGTAGAACCAAGCATTGATCTCTCCCATGAAGACATCTCCCGCTCATTTCCTACGTCCTCACTCCCCACTTCTTCATATAGCACTCTATCGACATTAACACCGTGTTCACTAGCAAGATTTGCTACTCGAGGGTCAGGCCTTCCACTATCATCATCCAAGTGAGCTGGCATAATCCATGCTTGAAGTGGATCAGCCTCATTACCTTCCACATGTTGACCTGTAATTTCCAACAGGTCAACGTAGTCTTCTTCCACAACTTTACCGGCTTCAGTTTCTTCATCTCTTAACTTGAGTTTCATGTTGTAATAACAGAAAACAAGTTGTTCTAACTTAGAATATGCGAGACGATTTCTTTGCTTTGTATAAATCAAAACAAATGTACTCCAATTTCTCTCACATGCCGAAGATGATGCCGTTTGTGATAATATACGAACTGCAATTTGTTGCAAGCTGGGAGAAGCTTGGCCATATAGTTCCCACCACTCAACTGTCAATATCAAGTTTAATGTAAGAGGCATTATAAAGTGCTAAGTCATACAATATCAAGTTAAATGCAAGTAATATACCTGAGGGCATTTTCGTTCGTGATTGTACAGCCATAGGTGAACGACATGTTTTCTGACCATCTCTAAAGTTGATCAACTACATCAAGGCTGATGTTAATATAATGCCATAGATGTACAGATTCAAAAATATCAAGGTTCATGTATGGTAGTGAACTTATGTCTACTCCAAAATTTTGTAAACCCACTTGCCCATTGGGATTCAGTTTGAGGAATACTTGTTGAACTGATTGGACGAGGGAGGAGTCATGCCCAACACCTGCTTGATATTAATATCGGGGATTCAAGTAATAAGTTGCAAATCATGAATGAACTTTTCTTAGTAAACAACAATAAAAAAAATATTAACAAGTTCAATAAGATAGAAATATACCAGCGGTATGTAAAGGATGCACTAATGTTTTTTTCCCATCGCTCCTGTATGATTTTAAGGACCCACTAATTCCCTTTAAGATGAGTTATCTTTTCTTTCATTCGATTGAACATATCATACAGGATTGGCATGGTTGGGACTACCTCTGTATTAACAATTTGAAGGATGCAATATAATGGTTCATATATTGATTGTATCATCTCCAAGGATTCCCAGAATCTTTGGTCGAGGATATGAGCCTCAACCCTCTTGCCTTCCACTTTCCTACTCAATGGGCTACCATGCCATTGATCACTGGTAAACAATCTTCTAAGGCCAACTTTATGTTTAACTATACTGTTTATACAAATATAGTTGGTTTCGAACCGAGTTGCACCAGGACGAACCAAGTCACCTTGACAGAATTCATGCATCTGAGCTAGTAACCATAGATGATTATAAATGTAGTTAGTTACATGCCTAGCATTTTTTATGATGAGCATCATTGTCTCATTCTTCCCAATATCTTCAAATATTATGTCGATACAATGGGCTGCACAAGGAGTCCAATAGATCGAATACGTCTTCATCAGTTCTTTTCTAGCCTTTTTGAAGTTTGACCCATTATCAGTAACGATCTGTACAACATTTTGTACTCCAACCTCCTGAACAAACAAATTTTGTATGTACACATAGTCTTTATGGAATTTGGAAGAATCAATTGACCTGAGAAATACAGTTGAACCCTTACTATATACCATGAAGTTAATTATGGATAACTTCGTTGGACCGGTCCAACTATCACACATTATGGTACATCCATAAGTTTCCTAGTGTCGCTTTTGCTGCTCCACATACACCGTCATTTCTTCATACTCCAAAGGAAGATATTTATTTTTCACTTCATATGGAGAAGGAGTGGATACGCCTTCACCTGCAAACCAAAACATAAGTTAGCATTTAATGATATTTCATAAGCTAAATAAAATTGTATCAGAAATAAATCTATTAAATACCTGCTCATTGGGCTTCAATAATCATATTCTTAAAATGATGAGAGTTGGCTTTATTTGGAGCCACGCCTTCATATATAAAAAAATTTCTTATGTATCAACCCAACTTCTCTTTCGTCCTTTTCCACATTGATTTTACAGTCTTCTGACTTCATGCGGTTTTGTAGAGTTTTGGTTCTGGAGGAATTGAAAATAGATCACGCAAACTTTGTGATCGACGCATCTATTGTAGTGGTTGACGACTGCTACTACCTCCTTGAGCACCACGCATGGTACCAACTCCATAATTGTCGACACTTCACCGTGCCTCATCTCTCGATGCATTTACAATAAAGCGATATGCTGCTCTCTCAGATCTATGCACATCTGGTGGATAAGCGAATCCATCATCATCCTCTTCATCATCGCTATCATTAATCTGAATGCTCTGTTGAGTGTCCAGTGAATCTCCTCTCAAGCCAGCCCGTATATTCTCCCCAATCATATTCTTAGTCTGTTTAGCAGTATCTTTACTTTTGAATCATGCTCTGACCTCATCCCTAATAGCTTTAGGTACATCTTTGCATTTTTGAACATTTTTTTCCGGATCAAAACCTGCTAGATGAAATTTTAATCGCGTTATGCCTTCATTTTGGAACTGATGTTGAGAAAACGAACATATGACACCGTTTTTATTTCCAGGAATTGCAATGGCATATTTCCATGCTGGATCAACTCGTCCAGGTCTTGGGCGGCTTTCACTTGCACTTGCACTTTCACTAGCCATTTTATGAAATCTAAGTTACATGAAAAATAATTAGAATTTGATAATGACAAATAATAATAATAAAAATACAAATAATAATAAAATTATTTCAATTAGAACATATAGTCTAAGTTAGACTTTGATGATGATAAAAAATTAAGGAGCAAAAACACATATATTCATAATTTTAAGATATATTCTAAAATAAAACATATATTATAAATTAAAAAAAATATTACCAAATATATGAATTATCCCATATTTCATATTAAAACATACATTACTAAAACATATTTTAGTAATAAATGATTAATTTATTAATAATAAATGATTACCAAATATATGAATTAAGCCATATTATTTGCATGAAAAATAATTAGAATTTGATAATGACAAATAATAATAATAAAAACACAAATAATAATAAAATTATTTCAATTAGAACATATATTCTAAGTTAGACTTTGATGATGATTAAAAATTAAGGAGCAAAAACACATATATTCATAATTTTAATATATATTCTAAAATAAAATATATATTAACAATTAAAACAAATATTACCAAATATATGAATTACCCCATATTTTAAATTAAAACATACATTACTAAAACATATTTTACCTAATAATACATTTTGAATTTTGAAAAAAAAACGTTTAAGGCTTCATTTTTTTTAATACATATTCATAATTAAGGAACAAAAACACATATATTCATAATTTTAATACATATTCTAAATTAAAACAAATATTAATAAATAATTACCAAATATATGAATTAAGCCATATTATTTACCTAATAATAAATTTTGATTTTTTTTTAAAAAAAGCTTAAGGCTTAATCTATTTTTGATATTTAGGGTTAAAAAAAGTAAATAATAAATGATATAATTTAATTTGATAAATAATTAAATAATATATGTAAATAATAATAAAAAAGGTTAATAAATGAATTGAAACAAAACGCAGCGTTTCGTTCCAATTCTTCTTAACTCAACCAAAATCGTGAATTCGTGATTAGCAGAGTTTAGCACTTTGGGCCTTTGGGGAAGTCGTCAATTCTTCGTGAGGGTCAGTGACAGAACCTGTCCCAACTGGACTTTGATAACCGTGCCTGGTCCTGCTCCCGTCTGACAAGTCAACCGAAACCCTAAAATTACCTCTCAGCACCTGTCAGACAAGGGATGACTGGATCGATTTTTGTTCATGCCCCCGCCTCTCGATTTGCCCCGACTTTCGTGCCACGGCCTGGAGGGTCATCAAAAACAGGAAAGGTGTGAGTGGACAAAATTAAGATCATTTAAAACACGTTTATCAAAGTACATTATTTACCCTCCAATTTATCAAACCATGCATGCATAGAATCAACATATGAAAAATATCACCGGCTTTCCAGCCAAATCACATAACAAGTCAAATCCCGGCTCTCAAGCCCAAATGCCATTTAAATTATTTCCTAAAACCATTTTATCACATAAGAAAGCATATAACTCGGGAATTATACATCCGAGGATCCTCTGAGAATTACACATCCAGAGTCGTCATCCATGCTGAAAATTACACATGCAGCCTCACCGGGAATTACACATCCGGTCCCTCCGGGAATTATGCATCCGGAGTCACTTCGGGAATTACACATCCAAAGTCTACCCAGGAATTACACGTCTGGGGGCATCACACATCAATACACAATCAAAATCATTATTTCTCGTAAATCCGTAAAATCGTTAAATAATCCAATGCACGTAAATCCGTAAAATCATATCCGAAAAACAACACAAATCCATTAAATCAATTTCCCAACTCATAATCCAAGTCAAAACCAATCACAAATTCCGGACTTTCGCCCAAAACAGTCATTTCACATTTTCTCGAAAAACGTGCCCGAAACACCGATTAAAATAATCATTAAATCCTAATATAATCAATTCAAATCATTGCAAGTCAAATCATGCCATAAATCATGTAAAAAATTTAACTATGCATGCATGTCAATTTATAAAACAAATGTCCACTCACACACCGTCCAAACCGCTTGCTTTTCGAGCTGCACGCGTTCCTTTAATTTTCGGTATTTTCCAGGAATCTCGAATCCTGCCCAAAATCAATACTCAGGGTCACTAATGACTTACTTAACATCATGCTAATTCCCCATAATTTCCCGAGAATTAAATATTAATTTAAAACATAACATAAACTTTCGGACCCGCGAAACAATATCGAAACGGTGTCTGATTCACCTCGAGATAAGCCACCACGCGCCGTGCACAGTGATGCTACAGTGCATCGTCCTTACCTGGCTGCCCTGCAAATGGATCTTTCGACCCGCGACACGACCCGGTTAGATTCCTTTCGATTCGAGCTTGTTTCTTCCAATTATTTCATTGAATCACTTCTAATACATCTGAATTAAAGTTCTGTATAAGTTAATTAACATGATTTACACGAAAACTCATAATTCTCCAAGTCTATCCCGTCGAATTCGATTTCCCAATTTCTCCAATTCTACCCTAATTGTCCTTTCCAATTAACTAGAAAGCATCATTAGATTAATAGAAACATAAATCCAACATCAATTTGGGAATTCCTCACCTTCAATTATACGAATTGAATTCGAGTTTCTCAGAATTTCGCAGGGTCTGTTCTTGATGATTTCTTCGTCAATTGCCTTCCTTTCTGTTTTCTCTTCTGTTTCCCTCTCGTTTTTCACTCACAATTTCCCTCTTAATCTCCCTGTGTCTCTGGTTTTCACACTTGCTTCCTTGATCAATCAAATTTGATGAATTTAAGGGAGGGTTTGTTTGTCCTTGTTAGGCATTCAAACACGAGGACAAAGCCACCAAGCCTTCAATTCTGGTGACAAGTGTCACCAAGTGACCAATCCTCATCCACATTAGCTGACTAATCAACCTGGCCATTAAAATTACCATTTTACCCCTTCTATACAAAAATGACCAAAATACCCCTAGCATGCTTCAATCCATAACTTTTCCATCCAGACTCCGATTGACGCATGTCACCTATCTAGGGATTCAGCGTCCCGAGACCTACCCAACGGTACTTCCGGAAAGTCCAAACAAGGTCTCGATCAAAAAGTCAACTTTCGGCCCTTATAACCAGGGGTAAAATCGTCATTTCCTTCAATTTTTCCAATTTGTTTCCTTTCTCGAATTTTTGGGTCGTCACAACCTTCCCCCCTTAAAGAATTTCGTCCTCGAAATTTAATCACTTTATTTATGAAACAAACATACAACAGTACAATTGTACAACAATATTTACAATACAGTACAAATATACAAAACATCTGACATGACCCACCCTGATTATCGCCTCGATAATCGGGAAGCATCCTGCTCCCGTCTGACAATCGAATCCAAAAGACCGGAAAACTAATTAATATTACAACACACCCATTGTCAGACCAGGGAGATTAAACAAATACATCCGACTGGACGTCAAGTCCACAGTTTCACAGAGCAATATTACAAAACAGGTTAAAGAAGCAAGTCCTACTCTGTGAACTAACTACTCCGCAACGGAAAACTTTATGCCTCCGCCTCTGCCTCGGCGCTTGCCCCCGCACTTGTACCACGACCTGGAGGGAATTTAAAACAACAAAGTGTGAGTGGACCGAAACATAAGTTTTGCAGGAAAAACAGTTTTCCGAAATCGGGTTCGCCCTCCAGTTTTGTAATCCGCATGCATAACCAAATATTCAAAACTTGCGTATTAAACTTTTGAAAACTCTTATTCCGAAAACACATGAAAAATGTTATAAGGATCGTCATAACTCATATAAAACCATTTAATAATATCGGATCCCAGAAACCGTCATTTTGAAACATTATTTGCACAATTCAAGTAAAACGTAAACCAATAATCACAATTATGCCGTTGGATCCATCCGAGTCTTTAAACTCAACATTAGGCCTTCCCGGGATATCAACGAGTCTTTAAACTCAAAACATGATTAATAGGCCTCGGGGGTATCATAATAATCGAGTCTTTAAACTCACGAGTCTTTAAACTCAATTCGGGTCTTTAAACCCAATTTTTGGGCCCGCCCCCGTCATTAAATAACCAGGTCTTTAAACCCAAAACCGGATCCAACAATCAACCGGGTCTTTAAACCCAAAACCGTTTTTAAACACAACAAACCAGGATTTATCACAAACCGTTTTCCAACATCATTCCGAAAACATATCACATCATAACAGGACTTATGTCCGAATTCACATGCAAATTCCAACACATGCAATTTCCGAAAATTACTTCACAATATGATCAAACATCATAAATCCGAAACATGCATATTCATATCCAGGTACTTCATCAAAATCACCACGCATGCATAAGCGAAAAACCATAACCTCGAAATGCGTGAAATACGATAAAGATCTCGAAAAACGTGAAAACATGTAAAACCGATGTATCATAATCACCATCATAAAATCATATGTAAAACAATGAGATAAATAAGCAAAATAGTCATGCATGCCCAATTTAGAAATCAAAAAGTCCACTCACAGTCTTAGGACGCGTCAATCGCGTCCCGCGCGCTCCTCCGTAGCTTCGGAAGTGTCCGGGCCTGTAAAAATGTACAAGAAGGGTTACAAACATCCTCAAATAGCTCGTAGGATTTTTCCTAATTTTCTCGGATTTTTCGGCGAAATAAACCTTAAGGTCCTAAACTTCCGAGCTCCTGAAATTATCCCGAACGACTCCCGAACAATTCGAACTCTAAAGGTAAAATGTTAATTACACTGAAAGGATCAATTTCCATGTTGACCGTGATCGGAGATGACATCGCACGTGCCGTCACGCGCCGCCCAAAGTGGCTGCGCGTGAAGGCCACGCGCCAAGCTACAGTGTCATCGTTCCTACCCGGATAGCCTGATAAACGGGTCTGTCACCCGCGACACAACCCGACCAGTTCAAGTTCAATTCTCAAGCAATTCCTCCCATTTTCAATCCTATCACCTTCTCTACTCTATTAATTTTATGTCTGTAATGCTAATTAACCTCAATGGTCCCCAAGTCGATTCAACCCAGCCTTGAACAGACGAACGGGTCATCACTCAGAACTCCCCCAAACTAACTCCATTCTCAAATTAATTTCACCAGTAGATTAAGGAAACTTAGACGAACACAATGGTACAATCAATTGGACTCGCCGTTACCTGGAAGTTGTCGTCCTCAAGCTCGAAAATTCTCAGAACCAGGGAGCTCAGTTCTTGGCCAATTCGTGGGTGTCGTCCTTCGAAATCGATGTGGATGGTTTCCTCTTGCTCCCAGAAGACTAGAATGGCCCTTGGTTTTGATCAACAAGCCTCAGAAATTGAATTCAATTTTCCCTCCAACTGGTTCATCTCTGAACCGCGACTCAGGTTCTTGGGCCAACAGCGAACATTCTCCCTCAATTCTTGCACCTTCGTGATTCTTTCACTCCCAGAAGTCTCTCAATGTGTTTAGGTTTGTCTCTCAACCCGTAGAAGTCGAATTCAGAGCTTTCCCCCCAAAAACCCGAAAATGGTTCTTCACGGTTTCTCTCACAGTTCCTCTCAACTCAGCTCCTAAACTGAACCAAATGACCCAACTGAGTCATCTCCTCACTCCTTTACTCTGTCGATCAATTCAAACGGCCAGGAACCCGTGGGAGACCAACTGAGATTTTTTGAAAATGTCTCCCACGCACACAGAAGCCATAGCCATTTATTTAACCCAGCCCGTGCACTCAGTCTCTGCCCAGACACGCATGGATGCTTCCCACAACCTCAAACGACTTAAACAATGCCCTGAACCTTCCACTAAGCCTTAAACAATTGAACGCACAAGACACCACGGCCGCTGCTCTGTTTTCCACGGTGGTGAACAGTACCCCGTGCGAAAATTACCAAAATGCCCCAGGGCAAAAATTACCAAAATGCCCTCCAACTTCCTTGACCCGTAACTCGGTCATCCGATGTCCGTTTCAAGCGTGCCGCCTGTCGTTGTACTCAGGGCGTCGAGAAGAAAATAACGGTCTTCGAGTCAAATGAATATCAATTATCAAACAAAAAGTCAACTTTTCCCCTCAATAACGCCCAATTACGATAATGCCCCTGAACTTCCGAACAACTTTCACCCTGTTCGTCCGAATCGAACGTGCCACCTGTCTATGAACTCGTGACGTCCCGAACTACATCACGGTCATCACTCCACGTCCATTCGACCTCCCAATCAAAAAGTCAACAAATTGACCACACAAATCACATGGGTAAAAACGTCATTTTATTCAATCTTTTATAATATTACATTTCCAGAATGTCCGAGGCGTTACAACATCAATCCACGGGGTACCACCATTACGCTGAACTCCCCTCGGGTGGTTCATTCGCCTCCTGTTGTTGAAGAGAAAATACCCGAGCAAGCGAGCCTGAAGTTCGACCACGTCCTCGTGATGCACCTCTAGTGTTGTCAGTTCCCCTCCCACTTGTAGCTCCAGAGGTCGAGGCCGTCCCCGAACCTTGCTCTGTATAACTGCCACTCGAATTACCACCCGTTGGGTGATGTGGACAATTTCTCCGGATTTGTCCAAACTCACCACAGAAATAACAGGCACCCCTACCGAAATGGGTAGATCGGTTATAAGGTCTGCTAGTTGACGGTATTGAAGCTCTACTCGACTAGACAGATGCCTGATGGACTGTTGTAGTATCAAAGGAATGTCCTTGTCTACCCCCGCTAAAACCTGACCGAGATCCAGAAAATTCGGGGCCAGAACTACCTCTTTTTGACGACGTCTCCTAACTCATTGTCTCAGTTTCCTGAAGCTCTCGATGTCGTCCAGAACTCAAAGATAGTTCACGTGCCAGCAAACTTGCCTCTACTCTGATAGCGGCATCTGATAGATCTTGGAGGGTGCCATATGATCCCACCGTCACAGCAGCTCGAATATCATCTCGTAAACCAAGCTCAAAACGTCTACATTTATCACCTTCTGTGACTACCACCCTCGGAGTAAAGCGAGCTAGATCCAAAAATCGTTGTTCATATTCGGCCACTGTCATACCCTCCTGTTGTAATTGAAGGAATTCAATTTCCTTCGCATCACGGTATGAACGAGGGTAAAACTGATCCAAAAATCGCTCACGAAATGCTCCCCATGTCAACGTACGGGCATCCCATCCAGTTAACTGTAAACCATGCCACCACCGATAAGCATGGCCATCCAAAAGAAAAGTGGCTAATAACACCATGTCCTCCTGGGGATATCCCATAATTTCAAAGATCCGCTCCAAACGAGTAATCCAATAATCGGCACCATCCGGGCCGGAATCACCACGAAACACAGTGGCTCCCAACCGTTGAGCTCTCTCAATATCCGGGCCTTCTCTAACCCTGTCCTCGTCCCTCTCATCTTCAGGCCATGCACGGGGCGCACGTCTCGGAGGCATAACATAACAACATAAATCAATAACCAAATGCTCTGATGGGATATTGAGCCAGACCCTAACCGAAAGTGTGCCAGCAAGGACGCTGGGCCCTAAGGGGGGTCGATTGTAAGACCCGTGAGCTTAAGAAGCAAGAACGGTGAGCAAGACCCGTGAGCTTGGAAAGTTAAGATCGGTGAACGATCCCACATCGCTCGGGGAGGGAAAGGTAAAGTACCTTAGATGTGTGGGCACATATCTATCTAACATAAGGCCTTTTGGGAGCTCAGTGGCTTTGGGGGGGATTGGAACTCCAAAGTTAAGTGAGTTGAGGCTGGTGCAATCTCATGATGGGTGACCTACTGGGAAGTTACACGTGAGCTCCGAAAACAAAACTATGAAGGCTGGGCCCAAAGCGGACAATATTGTGTTAGATGGGCCGCGTCGTGACAGTCAGGGGCGGGGCGTGAGGCGGTGAGGGGCGAGGTGACTGAGAGCGACCGTGTCAGTGAGTGAGGTGAGTCGACCGTGCTGGTGAGGGCGGACGGCGTGAGTGATGGACACGACGAGCGGTGGTTCGAGCAGAGGTGGATCAAGCAATTTCGGCCGGCGAGCGAAGAAATGGAGATGCAGACGGTGTCGACAGATTAGGGGTGGGCTAGGTGTCAGGACCGGTCCCAAATCCCCTGGGATTAACGTGGGACCCGCCTGATCCCGTCTGACACTGCGTGTCAGACCAAGGAAAATTCCATCTCTAGCCCTCGCCGGGGCTATCAGAGTGCATCAGGATCGTAGGAGGAGGGGAGTGATATCTCGTCTCTGCTACGGCCCGCATCCGCGATCAACCTGAAAAACATCAAAACATTAAAAGTCGTGAGTGGACAAAATAATAATTTCATTAAAAACATTTTCATACAAAGACATTTATGCTCTTCATAAAAGCATATGCATGCATTCAAAACCATTTAACAATTATTCATAAAAACCACTTGAGAATATTCTCAAAACCTTACAAGGGTTCATACCCGGCCCCATAAACCGTCATGACCCATAAATCCATTTGGGTCCAAGACCCGAAATCACAACTCAAAAACCATCAATCAATGCATGGGAACTCAGCCCAAATCCGTTCTCAGTGAAATACCAAAACATCAAGTACGGGGTCTCCGCCCCCAAATCATTTCTAAAACATCGAATACGGGGTCTCCGCCCCCAATCACTTTTCTGTAGATCTCATACGTATAACCCATCCGCGGCTCTTCCGAGAAGATGCCAACTCGGGGCATACAGCCCCTAGGGAACACATCCCCGATATAGTCACGATGACATCGATCCATCTAGTGTGCACACTATTCGAGGTCTCACTCCGACTCTTCTCCCAGGAATCTCCATCTGGGAGGCTCAATCACTGGATCTAGTTCACAAATCTCTCCGAAATCTGGTCCAGGACCACAACATATCTCGTAACCTCCACTCCTGGAACGGGATCCCTATGGGGATACTCACTCTGGTCTGTGGATCGTGACTCTCCAGGTCGACGCTAGAGGAGACCATATAAACAATATGGAGGGTTCAATATCATTTCAATTATTTTCTTTCTTTCTCAAATCACTTTCTTTCTCAAAACTCATTTCTCAACTGGGTCTCATATCCGATTCATTTCAACAGGATTCTTGGAATCCGATTCAAATCCATTTCACAGGCCTCGACCTAAATCCTCAGTTCAATAGGGTCTCATGCCCGAATTCTCATTTCACAAACTGAATTGGGACTCAAGCTTGATGTTACATTCAATTGGGCCCTAAGCCCGAAATCACGACTTAACAGGATCTCACGTCCGATTTCACAACCAACAGGGCCTAAAGCCCGATATCTCAACGAAATGGGTCTTAGGCCCGATATCATAAATCAACGGGGCATCAAGCCCGATAGTACACCTAACTGGGCCTCAAACCCGAATCGTAAACCAACTGGACCCTCGGTCCGATCGTATAGCTCAAATGGACCCTAGGTCCGATTCCTCGTCAAATCAAATGGACTCCAAGTCTGAGAGTTTGTAAATCAATTGGGTCTCATGCCCGATTTCATATTTCTAAATCCAAAATCCATTTATTAAACCCTTATCGAAAACACGGTACGCGAAGGTACGACATAAAGCCGAAAACCTCGAAAAACATGCAATTATGTCTATCCTAAGCTACCACAAACAAATGCACTCATGGCATCACACATGTAACACCCCGGAAATTCTAGGATTATAATATTGTAATTTAATGTATGAATTGACATTTTTACCCTTATGAATGGTATGGCCAAATTGTTGACTTTTTGATTGGTGGGTCAAATGGACTTTGACCAATGACCGTGATGTAGTTCGGGACGTCACGAGTCCATAGACAGGTGGCACGTCCAATTCGGATGATCAAGGAAAAAGTTATGACTATCGGAAGTTCAGGGGCATTACCGTAATCTGGACTTTTGGGGCGAAAATGTTGAATTTTCGTTTGGCAACTAATTTTCACATGACTCAAGGACCGTTAGGTAGGTCTCGATGTCCTGAGTCCGTAGACAGGCGGCACGCCGAAATCAGACTTCGTATGGCTGAGTTACAGGTCTAGGAAGTGAGGGGCAATTTGGTAATTATTTGAACCAGGGGCATTTTGGTCTTTTTGCCCTGGTTACTGTAGCAACCGCGGGGGAACCGTGGACGGCACCACCATGTGCGGTGGTTCAGTGTGCAATTTTTTATGCAATTGTGTGTTGGAAAGAAAGGGCTGTCTATTGCTTTAGAACGTGGGCTGAACCATCCACCATACACTATCGAATTGATTAATGGGATTCGAAGCTTTTTCGGGGAACAAAATTCAGTGGACAGTGAGGCTTCCACGAGCCTCTGGGACAGCTTGAGATGTTTTAAAACTGATTAAGTAATGGGTAAGCTTCATTCTGCTGTTGAAGGAACTGGAAATTGGAGAGGAAAACCAGAGAAACCATTTCGGGGAAAATTGGAGGGAAAATCGGGTTTTGATTTCTGGTGATTGTTGGACCAAACCAAGGCCTGGTTTAGTCTTCTGGGAGTGTTTGGAACTCAACCACATCGGAATCGAAGGCCATCAGCCACGGGTGAGCTGGGACTGTGTCTGCCGTATTCAGAGAAATTTCAGAGGTTTGGACGACTACTTCCAGGTGAGTGTTGGTTCAATTGATTGTGTTTTCCAGTTCGTTTTTATACTATGATGCTTCATGTAAGGTTAATTTGATTATGGTTTGGAAACCAGTGAGTTCTTGTGATTGACCCGTTTGGATGATCACGGGTCGAATGGCCATTTAAGGATTTGATTTGACTAATTAGTGTCTCAGAACTTAAATTGGAAGAATAATAAACATATTAGGATCAAATTGGATTGAAATCGAGTAGGAATTGATGGGTAATCAACCAGGTCAAGCAGCGGGTGGCATGCCCGTATTACAGACAAACGGGTGAAGAGGGTGACACTGTAGCAGCTATAGTGTTAGGCGCGTGACTTTCACGCGCATCCACTTTGGGCGGCGCGTGAGGGAGCGTTGAGCCTTATCTCCGATCACGATCAACATGACTTTTGTTCCTCTCATCATTCTGAACATTTTTGGTGAATTAACCATGTTGATCTGAGATAGTTTTGATGGGTCAGTTAGGGCCGGTTGTCTCGGGAAACGTGTTGGACGGCTTCCCCGAGCCGGTTTCTATTTCGGACTTTTTGGATAAATGTTTAAGACTTGTAGTGACCCTTACGTGTGATTTGGACTGACAGGAATTGTACGATAATCCCGGTACAAGTTCGTACGCGCAGGTTCACCGTGGGATCGTACTGTGAGTGGGCCCGATTTCATTAAACCCTTGCATGCTTAAATGTTTTCTGATTTACTTATATGTTCACATGCTGGAATCAAGAAATGGTTTTGATGATATTGAAATTTCGGTTATGGCACGTTTCACGGTATTTGGGTTTGAAACCCGTTTGATGAAACTTAACGATCGGTTTGGATTTTATCTATGTATATATATGTTTTGCATGTGGATATCAATAAAATGTATTCGGTACTGCACTATATAGATCCATTCTTATAATACTGTCTCCTCCGGATGTGGTACCCCGGAGTGGTCATAGCGCATTGCCTGCGAGGGGTCATTCTACGGAGGAACCGGACAGTAAAATGACTCAGGAGCATGATTGCTTATTTGACGTCAGGGACTTCGAGCGTCTAGGACGCTAGGCATTTGAGATGCCGTACCCGGACAGGGTTCGGGGATTGGACTCGGAATTGAGACCCGAGTGGCACGCGTAGCCTTGAGACTGTGACCTTATTGGACGTCAAGGACGTCAGACATCGGGGATGTCAGGATTGGAGTGTATAGTGCAGTGGCTAAAATTATGTTTATGGTTTTATTACATGCCTTATGGTTCATATTATATGATTAATGATTTTAAATAATGATGCGTGCATGTTTGGAAAACGGAGGGGTAAATTATATGTTTTACTCACTAAACGATTTTATAAACTTGAGTTTCGGCCCACTCACCCTTATTGTTTTGGTAACCCCTCCAGGTCGTGCTACTGAGGTTGAGGAGGAACCTGAGGCTGAGGCATAGATCTACTTCTGCGTACCTGAACCCCTATTGGGTGGTTTACCCGCAGGTTTATTTTAGAGTCGTGCTCGCAACTTGTAATTTTGGATTTCATCCATTGTCTGACATCTGTTTAATTCGGATTTGATGTATAACTTTAATTTGGTTATTTATGCATTTGATATTTTGAGGTTAAAATTGGTATGAATTTTGGGTGTCAGACGGGAGCAGGGCACGTCCCCTTGTGGTCCCTGTGGGATCGGGACGGGTCCTGTCAACACAACATATATTAAAACAATTATAAAACATTTATGCATGCATCAATTTCGAGAGAAGGGTCCACTCACAGACCGTCCGAAGCCGCGCCTCGATACGCTTGCCATAATCGTCTCCCGGGTCAATCGTCGCCTCCGGGATTCCCTAACCTGTCCTACCTCCTCAATTCACTTGGACAACCACGTGTCCACAATCGATCCGTTATTGTTCCGTTCGCAAATCCCAACCTTTACAGGTTCAGCACTCGGTTTTCTAAGTTCTCACTTACAAATTTCCACATTTATACCACTAATAGTTTTCCTTGTCTTTTCCAGTTTTAATCATTTCCGTGTACATTTTAGGGATATTTAAAAACATAAAATCACACAAATTTTGGAGTTGCCAACAACTCCCCTTCTTTGTTCCTAAACCGTGCACAAAATTGGGGGAATCAGATTGGGAGAATTGGCTCCCTCTCTCTGCTGTTCCTGAGAGAAAAATGAGAGACTAAGATGTTTGATTTAACTGGGAAACACGAGGGTTTGAGTGTGGGTTGAATTTTGGATTTTTGATTTCGGGAAAATGAGAGGGAAAATTCGAATTGAAGGAAACCGATCGAGATTGACAGAACTCCATTGTTGAACAGTGACGGTGCTCGAGCTTGAGTCGTGACGTTTGAGCACAGGTTTGATGCAATTGATGTGGGGGAATTGTTCCTCAGGGTCCGTTGATGCTTCTGGAATCATCAATTGGATGAAACCTGCAGCAATTGAGGGAGTTCCATGATTGCACAGTAACCGGGTGTTCTTCGTGGATCATCGTTGAAAGAGGAAGAAAGGAAGGTACACCAGCCTCAGGTGTGCAATCGATCCTGCTGACTTCCTACTGAGTGCGTCTGCCACAACGTTCGCCTTCCCTGGATGATATTCAATCGTACAATCGTAATCCTTGATCAGTTCCAACCACCGTCGCTGCCTTACGTTCAGCTCCTTCTGAGTGAACAAATGCTTTAAACTCTGATGATCGGTGAAGATCCTGCAAGTCACCCCGTACAGATAATGTCGCCAGATTTTTAAAGCGTGAACCACCGCCGCCAACTCCAGATCATGCGTAGGGTAGTTCAGTTCATGTGTCTTTAGCTGTCTCGATGCATAAGCGATAACTCTGCCATTCTGCATCAGCACGCAACCCAACCCTTGCAACGATGCGTCACTGTAGACTTCGAACTCTCCACTGTTATCCGGCAAAGCAAGAACAGGTGCGGTAGTTAACCGACGTTTTAATTCCTGATAACTCTGCTCACACCGTTCATCCCAAACAAACTTTACTCCCTTCCTGGTTAAACGAGTCAACGGTGCAGCAATACTAGAGAAGCCCTCAACAAATCTCCGGTAGTATCCTGCCAAACCAACGAAACTCCGTACCTCTGTCACGGTTGTCGGTCTAGCCCAATTTGTCACCGCTTCGGTCTTCTGGGGATCTACACTAATCCCGTCTGCTGACACTACATGTCCCAGAAAATCAATGCTGGTTAGCCAAAACTGACACTTACTCAGCTTGGCGTATAACTGGTTCTGCCTCAGCTTCCCTAACACCGAACGTAAGTGTTTCTCATGAGCCTGAGCACTCCTCGAGTACACAAGGATGTCATCAATGAACACGATCACAAACTTATCCAAATAAGATCGGAAGACCCTATTCATCAGATCCTTGAATGCTGCTGGAGCATTCGTCAAGCCGAAAGGCATCACAAGGAATTCATAATGCCCGTATCTGGTCCGAAACGCTGTCTTCGGGACATCTCCTTCAGCAATCTTCAACTGATGATAACCAGATCGCAAATCAATCTTCGAGAAGTACTGTGCTCCCCGCAGTTGATCAAAGAGATCGTCAATCCTGGGTAAGGGGTACTGGTTCCTTACCGTGACCTTGTTGAGCTGTCGATAATCCACACACAAACGGAGGCTCCCCTCTTTCTTCTTCACAAATAATACTGGTGCTCCCCACGGTGATGTACTCGGTCGGATGAATCCCAAGTCCACCAACTCCTGCAATTGGATCTTCAGTTCCCGTAACTCCGCTGGTGCCATTCGATATGGTGCCTGCGATATAGGTCGTGTGCCGGGAAGTAGTTCAATCGTGAACTCAATCTCCCGATGTGGTGGTAAACCAGGCAAATCTTCCGGGAACACATCCGGAAATTCTCGCACCACAGGTATATCATCGGCACCCGAAGTATCACTCTTTGTCGTCACAACATGCGCCAGATAACCCTGGCATCCCTTCTGTAGAAGCTTCGTAGCGGCAAGTGAAGAAATTACTTCAGGTAGCGAACCGTCGCGCTCTCCCTGAAAAGTAACCTCCGGCAAACCCGGACTTCGCAGAATCACCCGCCTACTACAACAGTCGATGAGCGAACCGTGCTCAGTCAACCAATCCATTCCCAAGATAACATCAAAGTCATGGATATCCATAAGGATTAGATCAGCTAGTAGATCTACATCCTCCACCCTTACTGGGCATCTCCGGATCACCTGATTCACTATGTACACAATGCCCATCGGTGTACCAACACCCATTTCACTATCCAAGGCTGACACCTCGCGATCTAACATACCCGCACAACTTTTCGAAATAAAAGAATGAGTAGCCCCAGCATCCATTAACACCCGTACAACAATATTTAAGATATGAAGAGTACCTATAACCACACCAGGGGCTGACCTCGCCTGCTGCTGAGTCACTGCAAAAACACGAGCTCTAGGTCCCGCAGTCTGTCCGCGCCCACGCGCGCCACGCTCAGCACTCTGTCCTCGGCCTCTGGAAGGGTGAGAAGCCGAACTCTGTGTCACACTAACACCTTTAGTCTCGTTGTTCCTTGACAGTAAAGGGAAATCTCGGGCATAGTGGCCCGCTCCTCCACAAGCAAAGCAATTAACTGTCCTTGGTCCATCCCAAGACCCTCCTGATGCACCACTCCAAGCCTGATGCTGTCCAGAACTGAATCTCGATCCGCCCCTCTGAGAGTTCCCATGTCGACCTGACCAGCCACGACCACGTAAAGATGAGGGTGCTCCTCGGTAATTTCCCCCCTTAGAGATCTTTGGGCCGGTTGGTCCAGGATGTGGACGATCCCAGCGCTGCCCCTCGCCTGATGATTGTCGCGCCTGGTGTGCCGCCAGACTGGCCTCGACATGAACTGCAGCGTCGACCATGTCCCTCAGAGTCGCGTAACTAGTAGCCGTCACACTTGCCCGTAACTCTCCTCGGAGTCCCAACTCAAATCATTGACATTTTTCCTCCTCAGTACTCACGAAAGCTGCGGCAAAACGGGAAAGCTTCCCGAAAGTCTGCTCGTAATCTGCCACAGACATATCTCCCTGTTCCAGCCGTAGGAACTCTGCCTCTCGTGCCATGCGAAATGAACGCGGGTAATACTGATCTAAGAATCGGGCACGAAAGACCTCCCATGTGGTGGTGTGAACAGTCCACTCGGACATCTCAAGACCATGCCACCATTGATAAGCTCCGCCTTCCAGTAAGAAGGCCGCCAGTGCCACCCGCTCGCCGGGTGGGCAGTGCATCACGGTGAAGATTCTTTCCCATTTCGCAATCCACTCATGGGCATCCTCGGGGTTTGATCCCCCGCTGAACGGTGTGGCTCCCAACCTTTGAGCCCGCTCAATGCTAGCACATTCCATCTCTCTCGCGATTTCCTCGTCCGTTCGTGTTTGAGGAATTCTCCTTGGAGGCATAACCCGCTGTTAAGAGGCATAGATTAGATACTGACATCTTTTAAACTAAGTACTGACCACTAGTCTAGCATGCTGACCACAACCTAGTGCTCTGATACCAAGTTGACAGGACCCGCCCCGATCCCCCTGGGACCACCCGGGACGTGCCCTGCTCCCGTCTGACACCCGACATTAAAATACCAAAAATACCCTTATTGAAGATGAAATGCATAAAGAAAAACCAAAGTTAAGTCATACATAGCACGCCACACAAATACTCGAATACAAATAGTGTCAGACAAGGGATAGTTCCCGAATACAGTTTATTGAGCACGACTCTAGACACACTACGTGCCAACCTACCCAGCAGTAGGGTTCAGGTACGCAACGTAAACCTATGCCTCTTCCTCCTCAGGATCCTCCTCCTCCTCCTCGGGATCCTCCTCCTCAATAGCACTACCTGGAGGGGTAGTAAAACAACAAAGGTGAGTGGGCCGAAACTCAAGGTTTACAAAGTAGTTTACCATTTTGAAAACATATAGCTTTTCCCCTCCGTTTTCCGAAAAGACATGCATAGTATCATAAACCACAAAACCATATAATCATAAGCAGAATAATATCAACATAATATAATCTTAGTCACTGCACTATACATCCCAACCCTGGCATCCCAGATGCCTGACGTCCCAGACGCCCGATAAGGTCACAGTCTCAAGGCTACGCGTGCCACCCGGGGTCTCAATCCCGAGTCCAAATCCCGAACCTAGTCCGAGCATGGCATTCTAGATGCCCGACGTCCCAGACGCCCAATAGTAGCAATCCTGCTCCTGAGTCACTCTACGGTCCGGTCCCTCCGTAGAATGACTCCTCACAGGCAATGCGCCGTGACCACTCCGGTGTACCTACATCCGGAGGAGATAGAATCCTAGGGTAGATCTATACAGTGCAGTACCACAGATAATAACGAGATCCATTATACATATACATGACTCAAAACCATTCATAAAACAACCAGACGGGTCTCATGCCCAAACATCGTAAATTTCGGACAATATCAATCGAAATCGTCGATATGTTTCGACATTGGACGATTTCGCCGATATTGGGGGAAGATAGAGTTTCACCCCTTCGTTAGCTGCCGGTGGCCGGAAATTTCGATATATCGAGCAATATATCGGCGATTCCGGCGATATTTTAAAAATGTCGGAAATACGGGACCAGGCCATGTTAAACTTGTAAAACACTAAAAATTGTAACTAGATAAAAACATCCACTTTAAAGTTTAAACTTTAAATCCCATGAAAAAAAAAAGTTTAAACCCTAATAGTCCCACCATTAGCGTCTTCCAGGAGACGCACGGCCACCATTCTCATTTTCCAGGCGCAGAGCCTACACGCTCATCTGGATCTCTCGTTCTCCGTCATCTCTCTTCTTTTCTCACTATCATAAAAAACACAGATACAGAGAGGAGATTTAGTCTTTGAGTTACCCATATACTACACAGAGACACAAAGAGGAGAGGGATGTGGAGGTCTATTTTGACAGCAAGAGCTTCTCTGTCGGCACAGGGGGCACGGAAATTGTGTGCAGCTCAAAATCATAAGGTGATTTCCTGTAATGTCCTAGCACTAGCACTAATTAGTCAATCTCCTCATTTTCCGGCCAGGTCTTCACTCTGGGAGAACTCTAGGTTCTTTTCTCAGCTCTCAGAAAACCCTGGCGACCCTAATTTCGATGAAGGACAGCAGTTATCAGTGGGCTTTGATGACAATGGTGATGCTCAGATGGAAGGGAATGGGGATGTTGGCGAAATTGGAAAGGTTGAGATGGAAATGGTTGGGGAGGAAAGGGGTGTAGAGTTGGGGGAAGAGGAAAAGGTTTATGAGATTAATTCAGAGCAGTTGGAGAGTGTGTTGTCTCTTCTTCAGAGCAGTGCTGATGGTTCTCTTGAGTCTAGTTTTCAGGGCTTAAATTTGACTTTGCATCCAGAGTTTGTTGTTAAAGTAATTGAAACACCATTTCTTTTGGGCGAAAATTTAATTAGGTTTTTCAAATGGGGCTTGAATGAGAAACCCGAGTTTAGACTCACTGGGGATATCCTGGGTGCGCTTGTTCGAGCCACATGTAGTGGCCTTGTTGTTAGGAAGAGAGATTTGTATTCTTTGTGGGATTTGGTTAAGGAGATTGGTGAGAAGGAGAACACTCTGATGCATGTGGAAATTCTCAATGAATTGATATCTTCATTCTCAAAATTGGGTAAAGGTAAAGCTGCATTCGAGGTGTTCAACAAGTTTGATGATTTTGGATGTACCCCTAATGCAGATACATATTACTGTACAATTGAGGCTCTTTGCAGGCGTTCAATTTTTGATTGGGCTCAGTCTGTTTGTGAGAAGATGCTTGATGCGGGAATCTTGCCCAATGCGGAGAAAGTTGGGAGGATCATATCCTGGTTTTGTAAGGGTAAGAAAGCTAAAGATGCCCATTTGGTTTATTTGTCTTCAAAGTTGAAGAAGCAGGACCTGCCTCGCCCATCCGTTAATTTTTTAATCAGTTCACTCTCTAGGGAGGATGACACTGTCAATTTAGCTATGGAGATGTTAAATGATTTTGCTGGTGAAGCACGGAAATATGCAGTTAAGCCATTTTCAGCTGTTGTTCGAGGTTTGTGCAGGGTACAAGATGATGATGGGGCCAAAAAATTGCTTCTTGAGATGACAACGAAGGGCCCACATCCAGGAAATTCGGTTTTTAATATGGTAATCAATGCATACTCTAAGGCTGGGAATATGCAAGAGGCATTGGAGTTGATGAAGCTAATGGAGAGTAGGGGTTTGAAACCAGACGTATACACTTACACTGTGATTATGAGTGGATATGCAAAGGGAGGTCAGATGGAGGAGGCGTGTAAACTATTAGTAGAAGCCAAAGAGAAGCATGCTAAACTGAGTCCTGTTACATACCACACCCTCATCCGTGGCTTTTGCAAACTGGAAAAGTTTGAGGAGGGTTTAAATTTGTTGACGGAGATGAAAGATTTTGGGGTCCAGCCTAATGTTGATGAGTACAATAAGTTGATCCAATCTCTTTGCCTTAAGGCTTTGGATTGGGAAACAGCAGAGAAACTGCTTGAAGAAATGAAGGGTAATGGGCTGCACCTCAATGGGATGACAAAGGGTCTTATAAGAGCAGTCAAGGAAATGCAGGAGGGGGAAGTAGAGACTGAAAATACAATTGCAGCCTAAAAGTCATCTGATTTTTTGGTTTGAAGTTTCACTTGGATTTGTATGCTAGATACCCTCCCGGCTAAGGCAGAGGTATGTGCCTTAAGTTCAGGACTGGGTCCCTCTCCATGCAGCATGTAATTTTTGAAGCTTTAATTGATTTAGTTTTAGGTCTGCCCATTTTCTCCATCTTGATATCAGTGTTGGAGTTTTTAGTTCCCTTTTTCGTATGAAATTATACCTTTAAAATAAGTATTAAATTCAAGGGATTTTGTTTTGATTTGTTTTGGATCTCTGTATAGCCTGCAGGTGAAATTGAACTTGATTGTTGATTGAACATATTTATAGTTGGCGCTCTTTGCCCGACCATTCTTCGGGCTAGTCTTTTAATGTTCCTTGTACATTTTTTAGATTTTGATACTAGTAGACTAAGAAAGCCAGCACTGGGTTAGTGGTCTTAAAAAGGGAAGCAATGAAATGTGCACTGGATATCTATATGTAAGTCTCACATGGTAGCTAGTGATGTCAATTTCTGTTTGGAGGAAGTTAATCTAACCACCACACTAATAGAATTTTGGGCCCAAGCAATACTATATAGGCATCAGTTATATTTGCATATGATGCTGTTATTAAATTAGGCATCCTGAAGTCTTGAGATTAGAAAGGCGTCACCTAAACTGAGTGCTGATGCTATAATGTACTATTTAACATCCCTTGTTCTAATAACCGATGCTTATAGGATTTTTTTTTTCCAATAGCATCACTTAGTAAAAATTCGTATAGTAATGCCTTTACCAAAATTTAGTCATGGTCCAACCTAAACAATTTCCCTCCCTCAGTTTCCCCCTAATATTTTCATGAGGGTTCAAATCTCCCTTGGCCTTGCTGAACGTTTAGATCTCCTAAATATTATTCATAAAAATAAAAAATAAACACGGTAAAAAAAGAAGAAAATCACTAAGCCGCTCCCTCTCTCCACGAGTCCATGCTCTCTGCTTGCTTGCCTTCGGCATCTGTATGTGATCTTAGTCCTGTAATCCAGATTGAGGGGCTGTCACTTTGAAAGAGGGAAGGGGATTTTCAAAGAATGATAAAGAGTTTCGTGTCTGTATACTTTTCCTTTTCCACCTTGCCTTGTGATTTTTCAGATTTGGTGATTGGGAATTTCTTCTCTATTCGGAGATTTCAAAGCAATTGGAACTTTGAAGTAGCTGGTTTTTAGTCTCTTGCAACTGCAATAAAGTATATAGATTTTTGTGTCTGTATACTTTTCCTTTTATAGTTTGCCTTGTGATTTTTCATATTTGGTGATTGAGAATTTCTTCTCTATTCGGAGACTTAAAAGCAATTGGAACTTTGAAGAAGCTGGTATTCAGTCTCCTGCAAGTTGGAACTCTAAAATGTATCTAGATTTTTTTGTCTTTATACTTTACCTTTTCCATATTGCTTTGTGATTTTTCAGATTTTCAGATTGGGAATTTCTTCTCTATTTGGAGACTTCCAAGCAATTGGAACTTCAAAGAAGCTGTTTTTCAGTCTCTTGCAACTGCAACGAAGGTAAGATTCTTCTTCCAAACATTTTCTTAAAATTTGTGGTTGTGATATTCTTTTTTCATTTTCTTAAATTTATTTTACTAATAATGATCTAGGTACTGATATCACGACATACTTCTTAAAAGTTAAGACATGATTGCACGATAACTGTCAAAGAATTGGCCTGCTTAAAAGGTATAATGCATTCTATTTATAATCTGTTTTCTGTTTATTGTTTTCATGTGCAAGAGCCTTAGATTTTTTTTGTTGGTCAGATTGAGAAACGAAAGTTACTGGAAATGAGACGTGTTGCTGGTGTATATTCACATGAAATGTGGAAGGTGTAAGCAGTCCATTGAATTGTCAAACAAATATAACTTTAGCTCTCAGCCACATGGATAGTGCAATGTGCTCATCAGCGCTTGACCCTGATATGTGGATCATCCAAGGCACATTAGCATGGCGTACTTCTCCTGTTCAAACCGGGGTTTGAAACCCAATGATGCTACGGAGATGAGTTGCTTGTTTGTTCATTGAACAGGTGAGGAATTCTTGAACTTGCTCGTCAATGTATCCTTTGTGCTGTGCCTGTTTGTCTGTACATAAAATGTTTTGAGCCTGTCACACTCTGTATTTTTGTAGTGCCCATTAGTTATTGTTCTCCAATATATTAATTTTGTTTTGAGTATTTTCTTATTGGCAATTGAATTTTGATCATGTATCTATATATTTCTTGGTCTTAGGAATGTTTGCACTCTTTCTATTGGCTTGTAGGCTTCTTTCAATACTTATTATGTGTGAATGGCATGTTTGTAACTTTTGAGTTATGCATTAGTTCCTGACATCATGTGGACTTTACTGATTTGTTTGGTTTGTTTGTAATTTGTGAGTTATTATAAGTTTGTCTTGGGAAAAAACTTGCATTTAGATTTATTTTGTATGTATTCCCTTTCTTAGCAGTAGAGAAATTCCTACTTATATGTATGCATTTAGTTCTGTATTTTCTTATTTTTTTCATCTCTTGGTTGGAGAGTTTAGTCTTTACTCAACTATTGGAAGTATTCTTGTTGTATTTGTGGAGGAGGATGGTATTTCTAGTTTTTATTGATAGTAATTGTGCATTCATGTGTATAATGTGCTGTTATTGTTATTTCTCATTGTCATGTCTATTTCCTTGCAGGTCGTAATTCTTGTGGTCAAGCAACGCAATATTTTGATCCTGACACCAGATATTGACACTCTTGTAGAGCTTATTTAGACGCTAAACAATGTTTCTGCTGGAAAGGTAGGCTTGTAGTTAAAATAATAAATTGCTTCTGTTCCGTTCTGTAATTTTAATTTTTAGTTTCATTTCTACTTTCCCTTGTGCTGCATAGAGTTTCAGACAAGGCACTCATTCATTTGTCATGAACTAATTTTTTTAATCTTTTGAAGTTAGCAATGAGCCTTATAAATAGAAGCGCTTGCTCTTTTTAATTTTGTTTCCTTTATAATCAAAACAAACAGATTAATTGTTGCCAGAACTTTCTGGTGATATGACTTATGTTACAAAATTGATTACTTTGGTACTGAAATCTTGATTAGACTAGCTAACTTCAGTACCAAAGTATACTAAATAGTACAATATAATTCTTTTCCACTCTTGATTAGACTACTTGCTAACTTCAGTACCAAAGTATACTGAAATCTTGGAAATAATGGTCAAAATTGAGTATACTACTCTGGTTGTTGGAAATAATGGTCAAATTCTGTTCAGAGGGTAGTGTTTTTGGTTTTGTTTTGTTTTGTTTTTTTTTTCTTTTCCCGAGTACTTGTAATTTTTTGGTTGTAATTGTTTTTTTAATTGAAATATCTTAAAATAGTACAATAAATAGGCAATTAATCTATCTTGAATCCAAATGGGAACAATTGGAATAATAGTACAATGTTAAAAAGAATTACGGCCTAAATAATTACGCAGGAGATAAAATACAGGGTACATTATTGGTGACAACTAGCTAGATGTTATACTTGCATTACATATTTCCTTGAGCACGAATACGTCTAAACCTTAAGATGCTGTTTTGTTAAGAACTTTGTTAGGAAAGTTTTTTTGGTGATAAAAACTAGTCAAAGAAAAAAGAGTCCTAACTCCTAAGGGACGGCGAAAGAATGGCAAAGAAAGGAAATTAGGAGCCATATATATGTGGAGCTGAAAAACAAAAAAAAAAGGACAGATTAGTGTCTGGAATCATCTGATATATAATTAATAGCAATCTGATAAAACAGGAGATAAACAAACAGAAATATATGACAGACCAATTACAATTTTACATGCATGGGCGAAAAAGGACTAGAGAAGGAATGAAACCAAAGCACTACCTAAATTAGCAAAACAACAGATGAGGAAGGAAAGAGGGACGAATAAGCAATAAAGTTAGGCAAGTGAATAAATATGCTAAAAAAAAAAAAAATCATGCCCAGGTTAGTTTTATTAATTTATAGTCAATTTCAATATTAATTTATAACCCATTCGGTCATCTTAATTTTATTATATAGTCCACTTTAATTTTATTATGTAGCGAAATTTGAAGTTAAAAAAAATTAAATAATAAAAGAACTGTAGCCGTCTAACCTCAATATCAATTGTACATACTAAAGTTGGTAAGAGAACCTTCTCCCACGGACAACACTGCTGAAGACAGCAACAAAAAAATAAAAATAAAAGAGTTGCAGCAAACCAACCCAAATATCAATTGTATATATTAAGACTCGAAAGATACAATTCAAAATTAGAAAGTGATAATTTGTATTTGAATCGCTTGTTTAATAATAATTTTTTGGCGTAATTTGTTTTATTTCTTACTATCAAATTTTTATTTATGTATATAGATGTATCTAAGGGTAAAGCTCATTACGCCCCATAATTAGGTGTATCTTTTTATATTTATTAATGAAATTCACTCGTACCATCAAGTTTTTTCTAAATATAGTATGTAAATTTAGTCCATCCAAAATTTGGATTTAGGAACCGTCAATATCTCATACCCAAAATTAAGAGTCATAATAAATGAAAAAGGGGAAAATTTTCTTATCTCTCAAATGCATTTATATACATAAATAAAAGTTCGATAGCAAGAAAAAAAATTATAACAAAAATCATAATTAAGCATGCAATACAAATAAAAATTGTCACTTTCTAATTTTAAATTGTACCATTTGTGTCTTAATAGCGTCAACATTCTCCATTATCTCTTCGTGGTAGTATAAGGATGATGTATTCAATTAGGACATTTAAATATTTTTAAAGACTTTAAAAGTACAGATGTATTCAATTAAGACATTTAAATGTTTTAAAAGACTTTCAAAAAGTCCTGGTATATTCAATTAAGATTTTTAATGTTATTAAAAATGTCAAAACAAGTCTTGATGTATTCAATCATGACTTGTTTTTCAAGGATTTGTTTAAGTTGTGGATTTGGTGAGATTTAGTGTTAAAAATATACATATGATAAGACAAAAAATGTCTAACCTCAAGTAGAGGGATTTACTTTTGAACCTTATAAGACATTTTTCTCAAGAATGTTCCCTTCTTCCCAAAAAGTTCATCGCATAGTAAAAATTAATTTGAAAGCCACAAAGTCTTTATTTTAGTGCAAATTCTTTGGCTTAATTCTGCAATTTTTTTCTATAAACAGTCACTTTTGCTCCTTCTAGCCGCGGTGCTCTTCAGGTTTTTCGTCACCAAAAGTGTTCTCAGCTTTAGTGACAAAAACTTCATAATAATATCAGATTTGTTAGAAAATCAAGAAAAATTGATAAAAACTGCAGAAAATTCTAGAACCATTTTAGAACGATTCCAAAGTATCAAAAATATTCAAAAGTATCCAATAGATCAATTCTAAGGTGATCAATTCCAATAGAAAAAAAGTGATAAGCGTGAGAGTGTGAACCAACCTCTACTGAATGTGTGACTCAAGATAATGCTAATGATGACAGAGAGATAGACTCAGACATTAATATTTAGATGAAAGAAAACATTGTAAGAAGAGAGAATAAAATAGAGAAATCACATTGTAACGACTCGTTCCGAATTCAAGGATTAGATTAGTGACTAATCACGATTATTGAGGTTAATCAGTGATTAGTTGAGCGAAATCGGACGAACGATACAAAATGACCGTTTTGCCCTTGGAATGGGTAAAACGTTGACTTAGTTCTGACCGATGACGTCACCCATTCTGACCGATGACCGTGACGTAGTTCGTGACGTCACGAGTTCATATACAGGTGGCACGTTCAATTCCGACGTTCGAGGAAAAAGTTATGATGTTCGGAAGTTCAAGGGTAATTTGGTAATTATGGTTAAAAGGGGAAAATAGTTGACTTTTGACCTGGGAGGTCCAATGGCCGAAGACCGAAGACCGTTACGTAGATTGAGACGATACGAATCTGTAGACAGGCGGCACGCTGAAATCGGACTTCGAACGGGGAAGTTATAGGTCACGGAAGATCGATTTCACTATGCACGTACTTCGAGGCAATGATGAGGTGGCCTTTTCTGATTGGCCTTTTCTGATTGACATCGATTAACATCAACCAACCCATAATCGTGCCAACAACCCGTGATCACCCAAAACGGGTCAATCACCAAAACTCCATCAATCCTCAACCATTGCCAAATTAACTTCGCATGAAGCTTATAAGGATTAATATGAACCAATTAGCATGATTAATTGAACACGACGTTACCTCAATCACCACAACTCAAGCTTGAGTTTTCCGGCCGTCCATGTAACGACCCGAACCGAGAATAATAATATTTTAATGTAAAAAGACTATTTTGCCCCTGAAGGGGGGAAACTTTGACTTTTGGCCCGGGAAACAATTTGGACTTTGACCCATGACTATGACGTAGGTCGGGACGTCACGAATCCGTAGACAGGCGGCACGCCGAAATCGGAGTTCGTATGAAGAAGTTATGGTCAAGGAAGCGTTTTAGCGGAATTTACGAACCGAGAACAACGGAATAAAATATTAATTTATTACAGAAATCCGTGCCAACCTAATATTTAAATCAAACCGATGGATTGGTGACAAGTGTCACCCATCCAAGCCTACACTATTCCCATAAAGCAACTAACACTATTTAATCTATTTTTATATTATTTATTTTCCCTCCAATTAACCCCAGCCCTTGGATTGTCTGTGCAAATGAATCCTGGCCCTCCATTTCCATCTGCTTTCCTTATTCATGCACGATCATCCTCTGTCCATTTCACTCAAACACACAAACACACATTCATCCCCTCACAAAACCGTGCATTTCTTCCATTTTCTCTCCATCCAAACACACGAACCAGCCATCCTCTTCGCACCAAACGACCACCCACAGCACCACCATCATCTGGTCTTCACAACCCGTGCAACCACCAGCCACCACCAGCCCATTTTCCCGTCCGAAATCCCGTCCAAAAACTCAGACCCGAAACACGACGGAAACGGGTCCAAGAAGCAAACCGTGACAACCACACCATCTCGACGCAGGGGAAGCTCCAGTCTACACCGTGAGGACCCCAGGAGCTTAACTGGACGACGGCACGGCCTGCGGCGGCGACACGGCGGCGGTAAGGTCGAAAACCCGAAAACCCGTTTTACTCCCCTGTTTCGGACCAACCTGTTTTAGTGCTAGGAACTCAGTGTTTGATGTTAGAAATGTTCTAGGGTGAGAGACGAGTCGACCACGACTGGTTTGGACGACGGAGACAGCGTGGATCACCGGAGAAGGCGATCGGACTTTGGCCGTGAGTTTCAGAGGAGAACTGGTGAGTTTTCTCCCACTTTCTTTCCATTTTGAGGTTGTAGAACCATAGAATAGACCTAGACGACCCTATAGGGATGAACCCCGTCGAAAATGGTGGCCGGAATCGTACGGTTGAATCGGGTCAAGCCGTGGGTCGACGGCGACCCGGTTCCAGTCAAACGGGTCTGACCCGATACTGTAGCATGATGACGTCATCATGCTGACGTCACTTCTGACGTCATGATGACATCATCCTGTCAGATATTGTCAGACCAGGGACCAATCAGAACATGCCACGTGTCACCCGACAAGTGTCAGTGATGACGTCACTGCTGACGTCAGCAGTACTGTAGCAGCGTTGACCCACGCGTTGACCAGGCGCGTGGGGGCGCGTGTGAACAGTGATTTTGGTGGGGCCGGTACCATTTTCAAGGTTTCGACGATACGGATCCAATGGAGGTGGTTTCGTGTCGATCGGAGATCGTTATGTTGGTCAAAATGGGGTTTGAAGCACCGGGAATAGTGCCCGGGATGCGTTTTTGAGGCGGATCTGTTCTAGGGTCTTGGTATTGATCTTATAGGGTCCTTAAGTAACCCTCAGGAATAATAATACAGGTTTATAGAGATCGTTGAGCAGCAAAGACCGAGTGTGAGTGGGCTGTTTGATTTATAAAAGGCTTGCATGCATAAACTGTTTTACTATTTCCACTGATGAGTCTTATAAACTGCTTATATATGTTATTACAATGTTTTGGGCATGAGACCCGTCTGGATTATATGTGGATTTTGTTTGGGATGTCCGGGGGACATAGGGTAAACTATACTGTTATTGTACTGTACTTTCCTACCTGTGTATATTGTCTCCTCCAGGGAGGGTCGTTGGCCTGGGTGGACCCTGGAGTAGTCACGGGGCTCTGACTGAGTGGAGTTGACCCCCGTTGGGCTGCTTACTCTCAGGAAGGCATGTTCATATACCTCGGGCAGTGACCGGGATACCGGGAGCTGATGTACCTAGAGAGTCTCGGGTGTGAGACCCTGAGTGGCAACGCGTAGCCTTAGAATCGTGACATCATTTGGGTTGGGTTTTACAGTGCACTGATATGTTAGTTTCACCTTGCGATTATTATTGTGGTTCATTGGTTTATAATATTATGTTTTCACTGCATGCAAGATTTGGAAAACGGAGGGGTAAAACCTTATGATTATTTTATTATTAAATTGATTACTAAACTGTTATTTTTGGCCCACTCACCCTTATTTTACTGACCCCTCCAGACCCTGACACGGCAATAGAGGAGGAGGATCCGGAGGAGGAGGCAGAGGTTTAGTTTGCCTAGCTGTGCACCTGTACACCCACTTGTGGGTAGGTTGAGCACTGAATAAATGTACTCTGACTAGTGTGCTCGCATGTTGTATTTTATTTTCCCTTGTCTGACAGTATCACTTTAAACACTGTGTTTGTACGTTATCTATCTATGTGAGTCTTCGGTTTTTATTTACAGGTACTTTTGGTATGTTTAGAGTCATTGTCAGACGGGAGCGGGTCACGTCCCCGGGTGGTCCCAGTGGGATTGGGACGGGTCCTGTCAGTCCACCTCGTCCGTTCACGGCCCTAGGAGCCCGAAAGCTTGCCCCATTTGATCTGGTTCGACACGTTGAAGTTCCAGGAAGCTCAATCCATCATCAATTAGGCTTGGGCTGGCCTAAAACTAGAAATTTGCATTTTAATTTCCCAGAAACCAGTTTCGGGTTTTCAGAGAAATCCAACACCAATCCCACTCATTCCTTTCATTCTCAATCACAGAGGAACCCACACGACTTACACACCATTCCTTTAATCCAATTCAGCTGTTAAAGGCATCCAAAAGTGTCCAAAATCCACTGTGTAATGTTCCCCTGCACTGACCCGAAAACAATAGAAAAACCCAGTGCCCATGTCGTGCAATCGATGCCAACTCAACCCCATGTGCAATTCCACCTCAAACTGGCCCAAATCAATCATTTAATTGGTAAACAATCCATGGGATCGATCGCACCAACATTCCACCTCACGGCCAGTTCAATGAAACAGTGTCCCGTGTGAAATTACAATTCTGCCCTTGTGCAGAAAATTACCAAAATGCCCCTCACGCATCCTGACCCGTAACTCGGTCATACGGACTCCGATTGATGCGTGCCGCCTGTCTACGAACTCAGGGCATCGAGAACTTCCTAACGGTCATCGGTCCTCGGCCATCGGACCCACCGATCAAAAAGTCAACATTTCCCCCCATAGCGTCCAAATTACGAAAATGCCCTTGCACTTCCGTACATCATAACTTTCACCACGAACGTCGGAATCGAACGTGCTACCTGTCTATGAACTCGTGACGTCCCGAACTACGTCACGGTCATCGGTCAGAGTCCGTTTGACCATCCGAATTAAAAGTCAACGTTTTGCCCACGCCCAAGGGCAAAACGGTCATTTTGCACAATTCGTCCGAAATCGCCCAACTAATCCCAGATTAGTAAATCACAATTAAATATTATTAAATCCGGATATTCGGGATGGGTCGTTACAACCTTCCCTCCTTAAAGAATTTCGTCCTCGAAATTACCAACAACCTTATTCCACAAACACCTCGTGGAAAACAATTCGATCACACATCTGTGTACACTTGTACACCCACATACTGGGACAACACCAACCTCGTTTGTACCCAGACATCCCATCACAGTCATACGTCATAATAGCAACAACACTCGACCACCTCGAGTGGAAACGATCACCTGATCTGCGATAAAATCGCTTAACCATTAAGCTGACTCCTTCAGCTAGAGGGTTCCTTTCCATTGCCAATATATCCTTGCATTTGCTCCCATTGGGAGTCACCAATCTCATTTGTCAGTCCACGCTGACACCACCGGTCAAACTGTCACCACTAAGCTTTACCACCCTAGTAAAGCCCCAACCATCCGCCAGTCAGTGACAACACCACGTACTACATCACTCCTGATGTAGCGTAGGATCAACTACATGATCACAATTCGCAGGGCAAGCCCAATCCTGCGACATATATAAATCTCAAAGTCCATAATCGCCGACTCCCTCAGCGAACCAAGACGCTGGGAACTCACGGTGTGACAACATCACACAAGGCTACTCGTGGTTACTCTGACCACCAATTTACTCATCCTGTGTGTACGTATACCGTCAACTTACACAATCAAGTGGTGTAACTGGAACACATTGAATACCAGCCTAGCAGTGATCACACATCTCAATACTAGGGTTCCACTAGCCAACCATGGCTAAGAGCACCTGCCCTTACAAACACTGAACCCGACAAAATTACTCTGCACAGCGCACGGTATCCAATCCAGTCCACAACACAGCCAAATAAATGATATCGGAACCAAGCCGATTACCAACACGTTTAATCACACACCACGGGTACATCCCATGTACCGCCATTAGGCACCACTCAGCTTAACCAGTACCAATCCTTGTACAACGTACCTTGTACGTACATCAATCCATCAATCCGCCTACAACCACCTAGGTCGTAGCCAAACCCGTTCCAATAATGGAGTACATTTTCCCAAACCAACATGAGACAAAACGAACTCCACCCATCATCTAGTTCCAATTCCGAATCCGAATCCGCAATTTCGTAAGAAATCCCGAATCCGAACCCAAACATCATATTTTCAATCCATGTCCAAATTCGAATCCGAAATCATTATTCCGTAAGCTAGCATTGGAATAATCATTCTGCACCCAAATCCAGTAATCCATTTTCGAGCTTCGCAATCGAATCCTGAATCGTCACCCAAAAATTCGATTCCAAAACCCAAAATCTCGTTTACATCCACCAAAACGTAACAAAACCGAACCTATCGGTTGCCTGTTCAAAACACTCGATTGACTTCATAGGGAAGCCAATCCCAATATCCCCACGTCAAAGGTTGACAAAATCCAACTACATCGGAAACTTGCTCACCCGAGTAACAACCATATGGACTTCACTCCGAAAAGAAGTTCAGTCCCGGCATTTACGGCTCACATATCAAGGTAAGAGTGATAAACTCACGTCCAATCTGGATCATCACGATCACGATCCAGATTCATCACTATGTCACCCGACAAGTAACATCACGATCCTAGATCGTCACATCGTCCAAAGTCGACAACATCACAAATCAGATCCACCTAGGATCCACACATGCTCGCATAGCTAACAATCCATCTGAAATCCGATCGTAGGGTCTTACACCCTCATTGAATCATTCGCCAAATTTCCCTTGGTGGAAAGATGACCTCGCATTTCACCACCAAATCCAAAATCGTACACAACTTCTTGGGTCCAATGACCCCAAGCCAAACATGGGTCCACCTACCAATACACGCTCAACGTACTGGTAGCAACAATCATCATCTGCCACGGCAGGAAATAAGAAGTCATCCCTAAAGACTTCGGAATACCAATCACCGATGTGGAAACGAGCACTCCTCTCGTCTCCCAATCACAACTCTCCCCGAATCGAGAGTTCCAACCATGTTGGAAACAGACATGCTCCCAATGAGATGCCAAGTCCAACCACTGGACTGCCCACGTCATTACCTCACTTGGACCACCACGTGTCCAAAATCAATTCATTACTCGGACCTCACGTCCGCCAATAATCATGTACGCACACACCCCGATTCCGAACGGAATATCCACAACTTTGCCTGGATGTGCATACCATACTGCCTTCGTCTCACATCTCAACCTTTACAGGTTCAATCCTCAGGTTCCAAGTGATTCACAATCACAAAATCACACGTCAATACCACGAATGGTTTCCCCGACTTTTCCAATTTCAATAATTTCCTTGTACCCTCTGGGGATATAAGCAGTACACAAACTTACCAATCTCGGAGTTGACAACAACTCCCCAAATCCACCAATACACATGACATAGGGAACATCATCCCAAGATTCCCCAAATTTTCAATCATACCTTTTGATCCATTCATCACTTGTCATCATATATCTGTTAGGACTTATCCCAACACGACACAACCTCCACTGGATCCCATCCAGTCCAAGACTCAACCACCACTGAGTCGCAGATACCAATCATATGTCCGTCATGACAGAGTCACGCCTCAACTTGTGGTTCAACGTCATCACACTCACTGACACCAGCACCAACGCTAGTACCAGCACCAACGCACCATCATCAACACTAGTATCAGCACACTGGCATCCATACTAGTATTGGCATAAAAGCACCAACATACCGACATCCATACATAGCACACGAACATCCATGCTAGCACACTGTGTGCAAAGTTGTTAACCTGAATCTCTGTTCATTCCGAACGACGATCCCGTAACACCACTCGTACCCCACGACTACGGGTACCTCCAATTTTTGCCATCAGCACATCAGGATAATGGACGTTCCCTGAACATCCCCTGATCCCCAAGTGTCAAAACCACACTAAATACCCTCGATAGCCAGTTATCTCGACACAACTGTCGACCAACAGTCATCGTTGTCAAGATCCGTATCCACACATCACACTACCATTCGATCCCACACGGAAGTCCACAACATAACTCGGAACCGCATCCGTGGATCGAAACCCATAATCCGGACTAGACTCACTAGAGTCATCCACATGGTCATCCACGACCTCAGCCGCTCGCCGCATCACAAGTTCTCATTTAAAGTTCACTTTTCTAGTCCATCAATTATAATTTAGGGTTCCAAAATCACGCCCTAGGGTTCCACCGAACCCAACCGCCTTTTGCAGTAAAATCCCCAACCTGACCGTCCCCGCGGTCCTGACATCGTATAGACGCCCAATCCAATCCAATCGTCAACTCAACGTGGGTTCCATCGTGGGTTCCACCACGAAGGTCATCGGCTAACTCCGATGCACCAACACCCCGTACACTAGCCAACACTACCAGGGTCCAAAACATAGACCAATACTCAACTGAGTTTCGTATTTCCATAACATTATTCAAATGGGGTTCCCTGAACCCGGCTGTGCCCAGTAGCACAACCGTCCATCATCACATGACCGAACCGACGGTCCCACATTACCAGTTAATCGTATACAACCCCACTTGGGTTGAATCGCATCAATGCACGGCGTATCGGGCCAAACACACTTTATCCACTACTCAAACCCAACACTATCTATCAGGTTAACAACGGAACAGCAGCCCAAAGAGACATCATACCCTCGACCTTCGCGCACAAAAGAGCAAAACCTGCTCTGATACCACTTGACAGGACCCATCCCAATTCCCCCGGGATTACCATGGAATGTGTCATGCTCCCGTCTGACAAGAGGTGTCAGACAAGGGATAACATGTTGCCATTGCCCAACCGGGCTTCCAGAGTGCGTAAGGATCGATGGAGGAGGGGTATGATGTCCCAGTCTCTGCTGCAGTCGCATCCGGAATCAACCTGAAGGGCATTAAAAACAAAAACTGTGAGTGGACGAAAATAAACAAGTCTGTTTAAAACATTTATAAGACATTTATGCCCCCCAGTAAAAGCATATGCATGCACCGTAAACCACTTTTCACATATTAATTCCGAAATAACCATTAGGGCCTTAGCCCGGAAACCAAAGCATAGTTTCAAATTCCAAAAGTCAATCCAAGAGTCATTTCATAAATCCAGTAATACTCATTTATTATTTTTCCATCTCCGGCATCCCCGATGCTTAGCGTCCTAGACGCTTGACGTTCCAGACGTCATATCTCACGGTATTAAGCAACGCGTGCTGCCCGGGGTCTCACCGGGTCCATATCTCTGACATCCCCGATGTCTGACGTGCATGACGTCTAGCAATCCTGCTCCTGGATCAATATACGGTCCGGTAGCTCCGTACAATGAGCCCTCGCAGGCAATGCACCGTGACTTCTCCAGTGTCCCCGACACTTGGAGGAGACCAGGATATAAATATCCTCATATCGAGATGGTTTTATGGAACACATTTTATTATTCATTTCCAAAATATCACAAGGGCCCTGCCCCGAGTTTCCATAAAACCGTCATTTGTCCAAGTAGTTGATTCAAATCCGAAATCGTTTGTTCAATTCCAATTTAGGGTCCCCGACCCGAAATCATATATATAAATCAACTGGGCCCCTGGCCCGATTTCATAAGTCAACTGGGCCCTTGACCCGATTCGTAAGTTAACTGGGCCCCTGGCCCGATTCATAAGTTAACTGGGCCCCTGGCCCGATTCATTTTATCAAATCCGTAACCGTTTCATGAAATCATATCCAACCACATTTATGGAAATCGGTGCAAATCCAGAAAACCTCGATTTTCGTGCAAACACGTAAATCACCTCGAAATGCGTGAAACCATTTAAATTCACCGATATCCAAAATAAATCATTTAATCACAATTATAACAATCATGAAACAGTTATGCATGGATCGAATTTATAAAACCAATGTCCACTCACAGACCGTTTAACCGAGCGCCTCGATACGCGTGCCATAGGCCTTCCCGGGCCACACCACTAACACTGGGACTCCCAATCCTGTCCAAATCACGTTAGAGGGTCACTAACCTCCACATTAACATCCCATTAAAGTCCCGTAATTTTCCCGAATTTTTAAGTATTTTTAAATTGGATTTAAAACCTTCGGACATCCCGAACAATGTCGAGACGGTGTCCGATCGACACGAAACCAATCCCAAAATGTTTGTTACATTGTATAGGATAAAAGTCATGTTGACCTCACCTCGAGATTCGTGCCCACGCGCCGTCACGCGCCGCCGTGAGTGGCTGCGCGTGAAAGCCACGCGCCTGCTACAGTGACTGCTACAGTCACCATCTTCACCCGTTTGTCTGGTAAACGGGTTGGAAAGCCTGCGATAGGATCCGGTTCAATCACACCCAATTCGACATCAATTCGATCCGTTCTTGATCCTATAACAATCATCAACCAACCAATTTCAGTTCTGTGACATCGATTAACATCAACCAACCCATAATCGTGCCAACAACCCGTGATCACCCAAAACGGGTCAATCACCAAAACTCCATCAATCCTCAACCATTGCCAAATTAACTTCGTAGGAAGCTTATAAGGATTAATATGAACCAATTAGCATGATTAATTGAACACGACGTTACCTCAATCACCACAACTCAAGCTTGAGTTTTCCGGCCGTCCACCTCGTCCGTTCACGGCCCTAGGAGCCCGAAAGCTTGCCCCATTTGATCTGGTTCGACACGTTGAAGTTCCAGGAAGCTCAATCCATCATCAATTAGGCTTGGGCTGGCCTAAAACTAGAAATTTGCATTTTAATTTCCCAGAAACCAGTTTCGGGTTTTCAGAGAAATCCAACACCAATCTCACTCATTCCTTTCATTCTCAATCACAGAGGAACCCACACGACTTACACACCATTCCTTTAATCCAATTCAGCTGTTAAAGGCATCCAAAAGTGTCCAAAATCCACTGTGTAATGTTCCCCTGCACTGACCCGAAAACAATAGAAAAACCCAGTGCCCATGTCGTGCAATCGATGCCAACTCAACCCCATGTGCAATTCCACCTCAAACTGGCCCAAATCAATCATTTAATTGGTAAACAATCCATGGGATCGATCACACCAACATTCCACCTCACGGCCAGTTCAATGAAACAGTGTCCCGTGTGAAATTACAATTCTGCCCTTGTGCAGAAAATTACCAAAATGCCCCTCACGCATCCTGACCCGTAACTCGGTCATACGGACTCCGATTGATGCGTGCCGCCTGTCTACGAACTCAGGGCATCGAGACCTTCCTAACGGTCCTCGGCCATCGGACCCCCCGATCAAAAAGTCAACATTTCCCCCCATAGCGTCCAAATTACGAAAATGCCCTTGCACTTCCGTACATCATAACTTTCACCACGAACGTCGGAATCGAACGTGCTACCTGTCTATGAACTCGTGACGTCTCGAACTACGTCACGGTCATCGGTCAGAGTCCGTTTGACCATCCGAATTAAAAGTCAACGTTTTGCCCACGCCCAAGGGCAAAACGGTCATTTTGCACAATTCGTCCGAAATCGCCCAACTAATCCCAGATTAGTAAATCACAATTAAATATTATTAAATCCCGATATTCGGGACCGGTCGTTACATCTCCCCCCTCACTAACCAAGGGCTATCACAGTCATAATTCAATCTACGCAACAATCTCCAGGAATGCCCCCGTAATTGAACCTTAGGATTACCATAAAAACCAGTAAAGCGAAAAGGAAGCGATGTAGAATAAGAATTAATAGATACTCGAATATCATGGGCCCATAATAACGCCAAACCACCACCCATACCTTCTCCGTCAACACAAAAACCACCCCCACACCCAAAGAAAGTTTCACACTATCCATCTATCTAACTGTTTTCTTAGTTTCCATCAAAAAAAGAATACCTAGTTCCTTAGCCCTGAAAAAGTGTTTCAAGGCCCTCATCACTCGTGGGCATCCCACCCATGAACATTTCAGCAGAAAAGACTCATTGCACGTGATAGGATAACCCTATCACTTTTGTGGACTGATCACCCACCACGTTTCCAGAAGAGGCACCAAAGCTCAAAGTACCTCAAACTTGTCTAGAAAATCGGCATGTTTGGGGACTTAAATTTAACCGAGAGCTCCCCAAAGCTGTCCCTCGGCGACCACCTTTTCCATGTTGTCCCAACACTAGTTTATCCTCAATCAAAGAAGAAACCAAAAAACCTAAGGAAGAACCCAAACTGCAGGAGGCAGAATTCGGAAGCCCAGGATCGACACCAGTGCACATAGGCTCGGATTGAGTAGCAAGGGAATTCACTGAGAGATCGATAGACGTCCACCGAGAACAGCCTGCTCCATCGGAATTCCATCATGACAAGCCTCAGATCCCATCGACTGAGGGGGGCTGGACTCCGCGTCCACAGTCGGTAGCCCACCATTGAATTCCACACTACAACCCAGCCTCCTGCGCTTAGCAGACACGGCACCCAGCTTTCTCGGATCCGTTCCTCACTTTATCCACCGCCACAAATCGACCGACATGATTCCCCACCCACTCAGCCAGGTTCGTGTTCAAGAACAGTGGAGGAATCTTTCACACCCGCAACCAAAATTCTTGCATGTCAAGATTCACCTTCAACGGATCAATAAGGACGTTCGTCGTAGCAATTACAAATAATGCTCAATCAGAAGACCACGGCGAACCTTGGACCACCCTATTGCGATTTGCAGCACTCCTAAGTAACGTCTAGCTCCAGTTCCTCCGCCTCCTAAATGGCTAGGGAACTCGCCATACATCCACTTAGAGAATCCATCAGCCTTATCCACGCTGTAAACTAGGTATCAACCACCCGACAGACCACCGTCCACTCAGCACTCTGTCAACGCAGTCGTCCCGTCGTGCACAACCCAATCACAGAAACCAGCCGCTAAAACCCTAAACCAGCCGCAAGAATCCG
Source organism: Prinsepia uniflora (assembly GCA_032719365.1). Lineage (NCBI taxonomy): Eukaryota > Viridiplantae > Streptophyta > Magnoliopsida > Rosales > Rosaceae > Prinsepia > Prinsepia uniflora. The sequence goes on along the minus strand of CM064870.1, from coordinate 9,108,658 downwards.
AAACCCTAACCGACAAAAACGGAAGGAACTCTTAGCAGTTTTTGTCTTTTATTTATCAAAAAACATCTCAACTTAACTACCCTAAGGTCCGTATTTCATTATATCAACGAAATGCTACTTTCGAAAACAAATATTAAGTTAATTATAAACAATTAAACAAAGCAATATTTACAATTGCCCTTATTAAATTCCATCCCGCGGCTAGATATAGGCTAACACACATCAAAATCCACGAACATATATAGAAGTATCTAGTAGAAATTTAAAAATTGGTCTTAAATTCAAATTCCAATGGTATAATAATATTTAATAAGAATTTTCCTCTCCTCGATCTCTAAATACCTTTAGAGGCCATTAAAAAAAAATTAACCATTCATGCGAGCCTCAATTTTCTTTTTGCTACCCATTCATTGACCATACCATTCACTACAAACTATATTGAAAATTAGAAATCGACCCATAAAAACTTACCCATTTCAGATATGCAATACGAAAGGAGTACGTATATGGGCGTCATGCCGTAATACAGAACCAACTGCAGTACTTATTTTGTTTCAGTCCAATCAACCTACCCCAAAAGATTTGCACTTACAATCTGACCTTTCACTTTCATTCAAGGATCATCCTATAAAAAATAATTCAAATATTGATAATCGCTAATTTAACTATTTAAACTACAGCCAAATACCTAGCTTGATAATAATAAAATGTTGGATATATATAAGATAATAGTGTTAGTAATATATATAGAATCGACCTCACTACATGCATGATGAAATTCATTCATTACGTACTGTCATAAGTGAGGACAATATATATATATATATATATATATATATATATATAGTTGATGCACATGCATACCTGTAAGTTTAATGATATATTGATGTCTTATCGATCTCTTCTCACCAGTTATACATGAATCACATCCGCAACAAATTAATCATTATTATTTAGCCCCAACTCTTGTCAAAATATAAGATAATGAATCATATACGTACCAACCAAAAATGGCGGCCAAGGAAGAGAAATGATACAAATTAAATCTCTCTTTGGTTCAAAAATACAAAGGAAAAGAACCCCTCTAAGATATATATATAATAATTATACAACTACGTACAGATGATGATTCATTGCATCAAAGATATCAAACCTTATTAATTAGGAAGGACCATATAATTAATTCCTTAGTATTGCTCCCCTTGTTCCAACATGTTAAACAGCGCATTTGACCCAAAAAAAACATGTTGATGGTTGAGATTATGAAATTTGAAATTCTGGGTAGTGAAAATTAATTAATACAAATTGATACAGAATAATTAACCTTTATTTTCAGATAAAAAAAATATGCTAACTAAAATTTATTGATATATATAACTAAAATTTATTGATATATATATATATATATGTAGGCAACTAATTAGTATACAATTAATTAAGGAAAGGATTAAACAATATTTTCTCATCAACTAAGGAAAGATATATAAAGGAGAGAATTAATGGATCGAACTTCTACTTTTGCGATCTCAAACGTACTACATCCTAAAATTAATGAATAATATTTCCTATCTATTATAATCTGATAATTAAGAAAAAAACCCTAAACTAAACCATTCCGTCCCAAAACTTCTCCATAAAAATTCTGTGCTTCATGATAAAGTTATCATATAAGTAAATCTAGGTAATACCTTAAATCCATGGGTCGTATGCGACACAATAATAAGATAAATCTTTATTCATCACCTTATCGCCAACCCCTTCAGTGCTGATATATAGAACTTTCAGTGCAACCGGTTCTAGCGGAGAAGCATATGCATCAATAATGATATTGGCAAGCCTCAGTGATCAGATGCTATTCATTGTCACAATCACTGTGAATCCTTGCATGCAACCCCAGTATATATATATATATATATATGTATATATATAAAGCTTGAATTTTGAAAGGAATCCAATGTCTGCATCCATCTCTTGATCGATCTTCTTGAAATGAGACATGCAGAGATCGAATCGATGACTATATTAGCTTGAAATAATAATCTCCATTTCATGAATCAAATCCTTTAAAATCCAAGAAGAAAGGGTCACCGTAGTCCCAGAGACTCGGCGCACACTCGTCCACGCTAGTCAGCGGCCACATCAAGGGAGACATATCCCCCGCCGCCTCCATTGGATCCAAACACCCCGGTGCAGAAACCGCCATCGTTCCCGCCGATGATGAACCCACAATCGAATTCACATCCTCGTACGAACAGCACTCTTGATTATGGTCGTTGTTTTGGTGATTAAGTTGTTGCTGGTACTGGTCCTGGCTAGGGTTTGGGTATTGATACGAGGTGGACGTGTCACCACCGCTACCGTCCGATACCGGGTACTGACTTTGATGATGATGAAATTGTTGCACGGGCACTAATTCTTGTTGCTCCTGATGATGGTGCAACGGATTTAACAGATTATTATGTTGGGGATGAAGATTATGCTGACTCAGCTGTCCGGAGGAAGTAGTTGCGGTGGCGGTGGCGTTAGAGTAAACTCCTACACCAATAGCGCCAAGACAACCGCCGTAGGGCACAAATCCTGAAGCCATCAGTGGGACTGGGTGAGAAGATGAGGGGAAGGGAAGAGAGAGGCCGAATCCGGAGGGACGAGGGAGGAGAGGTCTAAGGGTTTGGGTGGAAGAGGTAGAGGAGGAGGAGGAGGAAGATGAGCCACGTGCCGAGCTCTGGGAGGAGGGGCCCGATGGTTGTAGGTTCAGCTGAGCTCTGGAACCGTAGAGGATAATAGCTGCGCGGTCGTAGGCCCGGGCAGCATCCTCCGCGGTGGTGAAAGTGCCAAGCCACTTGCGAGTCCGCTTACGTGGCTCGCGGATCTCGGCCACCCATTTGCCCCAGCTCCGCTGGCGCACACCGCGGTATCTGAACTTGTTGTTGTCGGGCCCACCTTTGCCCTTGGACTTCCTGTTGTTGTTATTGGTGGGGGATTCTGCTGTGGTTGGCGGGGATGTTGGCGTGGTGGTGGTGGAGGCGGTGGAAGCAGGGGTTTTGTTGTGTTGGGGTGGGAGAGGAAGGTGAGGTGGGGCCGGTGGCTGGTGTTGTTGACCTTCTTCCATAGGTTGAGAAGCGTGGCGAGGTTTTAAAGAAGTGTGGAAAAGATGGATGGAGACCACTACCTCGTTCAGTGTTCTGGATTAGTCGATGGAAGAGAGAGTTTCTTTGAAATTGGGTCTGATTTCAATGTCATTTTTTTTTTTGTCAATGGTGGATGAGGGCGGTGCTTTCTCTCTCTTATATTTTTCTTTTCATTTTCAAATCTGAAGAGAGAGAGAGAGAGAGAGAGAGAGAGAGAGAGAGAGAGAGAGAGAGAGAGAGAGAGAGAGAGAGAGAGAGAGATTTATATATAAAGATCGGGTTCACTGATAGGAGAGTGTCTGTGATAATATTGCTGCTGTGAAGAAGCAGACCGGGCACAGTACGCGCACATTGGTTTTGGAATTTCCAACCACGTCTATACTTAATTTTTAATGTTATTATTTTCTTTCTTTTCTTGCCCTAGTCTTTGCTAGGGTTTCAATCTTTGCTATATGTATCCTATAAAGTGAAAACTTTCTCTATAACTCCTTTTAATAAAATTAGAATCAGTAAATTAAATTGTCAGTGGAAAATAACAACTTGCATTCATTTTATTTTGGATATGTAATCGTTTCCTTCGTGGTTTATTACCGAATTTTTGTTGTGTAGTTGTAATACTCGATCAGATCGATTCATTTTTTTATAACATGGTATAAATTAAGATCTATCAATTCTTAAGAAAATAAAAAAATTGGAGATTTTTTAAGCCCTACGTATCTATCAATTAAAGACTTTTAGGTCTAGTTTGGTATGTTGTATTATACTGACTATATATTTCAGTAGGATAGACTAATCTGTTCATCGTATAGACTGATTATTAGTCAGGTGTTTGGTACTCGACCAAATTAAAATGCCGCCTATATTATACTGGAAAAATTATATTATAGTAGTTGATAAGAAATATTTTTATATAAATATTAATTATGTACATTATTATTTTATTTTTATTATTTATTGTAATTAATTATTGATATATTATTATTTCTATTTATTAAAATTTTAAATTATATTTATTATTATTGTTATTATTATTATTATTATTATTATTATTATTATTATTTTCAAGATTATCAATCATCCGACTATTTAATACAGACAATTTAGAGAGTATTATTTTAGTGTGTGTGAACCGTATAAAGGCATTCAATCACATTAATTTATATTGTGACTAATTAATACGAGTAGTACCAAATACTGATTTTATATTATATATCCAATTCAGTCTCTTATATGACGCACCAAACGTAGCCATATTTTTAATTACCAAAATCGTTAAGGAAAGAAAGCCTTAATGAGAACCACATTTCTTTTGCATGTGGATGTAGCTAAGTGTTTGCCTCTATTGGTCATAGTTTTCTACTGCAGTGGCCAGTGCCTCATTTGAGTCATATGATGGGAAATTCTCATGTACAGTTTCGTTTTTAAAAAAAAGAGAGGGGGGGGGGGGTGACAGGACCCGTCCCAACTGGACCTCGATAACCGTGTCTGGTCCTGCTCCCGTCTGACAAGCTAACTGAAGTCCCGAAAGTACCCTTCAGCACCTGTCAAACCAGGGATAACTATACTGATTTCTGCTCATGCCTCCGCCTCGAGATCAGCCCCGAACGTTGTGCCACGGCCTGAAGGGTCATCAAAAACAAAGGTGTGAGTGGACAAAATTAATATAACTTAAAATACATTTGAAACACATCCGTTACCCTCCAGTTTTACAACTCATGCATGCATAGGATAAAACACATGAATAACAACAAATCCGGCTCTCAAACCCAACATGTGAAAACATTTGAATCATTTAAATCATTATATAAAATCAGTTCACCACATAATAAAGCATATAACTCGGGAATTACACATCCGAGGATCCTCTGGGAATTACACATCCAGAGTCGTCATCCAATGCTGGGAATTACACATCCAGCCTCACCGGGAATTACACATCCGGTTTCTCCAGGAATTACGCATCTGGAGTCCCTCCAGGAATTACACATCTGGAGTCATCAACATCAATACATAATCAAAAGCATTATTTCAATTCAAGTATCAAAACCATGTCAAAACCATTATCACGGGTCCACATGCCCAAATCTCATTTCTCGTCAATCCGTAAAATCATATAATAATTCAACATATGCAAATCCGTAAAATCATAGCTGAAACATCACAAATCTATTAAATCAAGTTCCCAACTCATAATTCAAGCCAAAACCAATCACAAATCCTGGGCCTTCACCCAAAACAGTCATTTCACATTTTCTCGAAAAATGTGCCCGAAGCACCAATTAAAATAATCATTTAATCTCAAAATAATCACATCAAATCATTTCAATTCAAATCATGCCATAAATCATATAAAACATTTAACTATGCATGCATATCAATTTATAAAACAAACGTCCACTCACACACCGTCCAACTGCTCGTTTCTCGCGCTGCACGCGTTTCCGTAATTTCCGACACTCGCTCGGAATCTTGAATCCTGTTCACAATCATTATTCAAGGTTACTAACAAGTCAATTTACATCATCTAATTTCCCCATAATTTTCCGGGAATTTAATATTAATTAAATACGTAACTTAAATCTTCGGACCCTCAAAACATTATCGAGACGGTATCCGATTGATTTGAAACCAAAACCAAAATGATCGTTACACTGTATAGAATAAAACACATGTTGACCACTTTCCCAGAAAACATCCCACGCGCCCTCACGCGCCGCCGCAAGCGGCTGCGCGTGAGTTCACGCGCCTTGCTACAGTAACCGTGAACAGTTCCCTTCCTTACCCGTTTCTCTGATAAACGGATCCTGCGACCCGCGATCAGACCCGATTAGGTCTTCACCAATTCGAACTCAATTTTACCGTTTCTTTCACTTATTAGCATCTATTCCCTATTTCTAACCGATCTGTGACCTCAATTTAGTGAAATCAGGCCCTGAAACCCACGACTCAACATCGAAACCCGACGGGTCCCAATTCGGGTTCGACCAAAACACGACCTGTAACATTCAATTAATCATACCAGAAGCATCTAATAGTCATTCTAAATATGAAATCGAAGTCAATTTCAAGAATCATCACCTCTAAGTAATCGAACCCAAGCTCTCACTTCAATGGCGTCGCAGAGCATGTTCTCTGTCGATTCGCCTCCAATTCCTTGCCCAATTGATTTGATTCGCTTCGTTGAGCTCCCAGAAGACTAAATATCTAATTAATTTCGTCCGAAACGTTGTACAAAATCAAAATCGACATTTGGTGTTCTTAGGTGATTTTCGGGTTTGTTCTTGGGTTCCAGCACGATTTTCTCTCAATTATTCCTTCAATCTTACTCGTTTTCTATCTGGGTTCCTCTTCCCGTTTCAAACTCTCTCTGTTTCCCCCATTTCATCGATCAATTTGGTCAATTTTAAACAAAGGAAATGGACGGTTGAATTTGTCATATTAGGCATTCAAATAATGCCACTAATTTGCTTAAGCAAGTGACAAATGTCACTTAGGAATTAATCTCAATCCAAATAGGCTGATTCAGCCAAATCAAGACATATTTTATCAATTAAGTTCACCCATTAAAGACAATTACTATTTTACCCTTATCGTAACAAATTACCAAAATACCCCTCTTCGTTCTTGACCCATAACTTTCTCGTTTGGACTCCGATTGACGCATGCCGCCTGTCTCCGGATTCAGCGTCCCGAGACCTACCCCACGGTACTCCGGAAAGTCCAAACAATGTCCCGATCAGAAAGTCAACTTTCGGCCTCTTTTACCAACTTCCGCACGTCATAACTTTCTCCTCGAATGTCGGAATTGGGCGTGCCACCTGTCTATGAACTCGTGACGTCCCGAACTACGTCACGGTCATTGGTCAAAATCCGTTTGACCGCTCAAATCAAAAGTCAACTTTTTGCCCAATTCCAGGGGCAAAATAGTCATTTTCCCCAAAGTTTCCAAATTTTCATTTTTTTAATGTCCGGGTCGTCACAACCTTCCCCCCTTAGGGAATTTCGTCCCCGAAATTCAAACACAAGATTTAGAGAACAAACATGCACTCACTTTATTTATAACACAACCATACAACAGTACAACAACAACATGTACAAATATACAACACATCATTCCACAGGGTACCATCATTATGCTGAACTCCCCTCGGGTGGGTCATTAGTATCCTGTTGTTGAAGAGAAAATACCCGAGCAAGTGGGCCTGAAGGTTGACCACGTCCGCGTGGTGCACCCCTCGTGTTGCCAGTTCCCCTCCCATTTGCAGCTCCCGAGGTTGAGGCCATCCCCGAACCTTGCTCTGCATGACTACCACTCGGGCTACCACCCGTCGGTTGGTGTGGACAGTTCCTCCGGATATGTCCAAACTCACCACAAAAATAACAGGTACCTCTACCAAAATGGGTAGCTCGGTTATAAGGTCTGCCAGTTGATGGTACTGAAGCTCCACTTGACTGGATAGATGCCTGAGGGACGGTTGTAGGAGCAAATGAATGTCCTTGTCCACCCCCGCTAAAACCCGACCGAGATCCAGAAAATCCGGATCCAAAACTTCCTCTTTTTGACGACGTTCCATGACTCATTGTTTCAGTTTCCTGACGCTCTCGACGTCGTCCAGATTCGCGTGCTGGCAAACTTGCCTCAACACGGATAGCGGCATCTGAGAGATCTCGGAGAGTACCATAGGATCCCACAGTCACAACAGCTCTAATCTCATCTCGTAAACCAAGTTCAAAACGTCTACATTTATCACCCTCTGTGGCTACCACCCTTGAAGCAAAGCGAGCCAATTCCAGAAATCGTTGTTCATATTCGGCCACTGTCATACCCTCCTGTTGAAATCGAAGAAACTCAATTTCCTTCGCATCACGGTATGAACGAGGGTAGAACTGCTCCAAAAATCGTTCACGAAATACTTCCCATGTCAACGTGTGAGCATCCCATCCTGTTAACTGTAAAGCATGCCACCACCGGTATGCGTGGCCATCCAAAAGAAAAGTGGCTAATAATACCATGTCCTCCGGGGGACATCCCAAAATATCAAAGATCCGCTCCAAACGAGTGATCCAGTCATCAGAACCATCCGGTCCCGAATCACCACGAAATACAGTAGCTCCTAATCGTTGAGCTCTCTCGATATCCGGGCCTTCTCTAACCCGATCCTCGTCCCTCTCATCTTCAGGCCGTGCACGGGGCGCACGTCTCGGAGGCATCACTGAACACAGAAATCAATAACCAAATGCTCTGATACCAATTTGACAGGACCCGTCCCAACTGGACCTCGATAACCGTGTCTGGTCCTGCTCCCGTCTGACAAGCTAACTGAAGTCCCAAAAGTACCCTTCAACACCTGTCAAACCAGGGATAACTATACTGATTTCTGCTCATGCCTCCGCCTCGAGATCAGCCCCGAACGTTGTGCCACGGCCTGAAAGGTCATCAAAAACAAAGGTGTGAGTGGACAAAATTAATATAACTTAAAATACATTTGAAACACATCCGTTACCCTCCAGTTTTACAACTCATGCATGCATAGGATAAAACACATGAATAACAACAAATCCGGCTCTCAAGCCCAACATGTGAAAACATTTGAATCATTTAAATCATTATATAAAATCAGTTCACCACATAATAAAGCATATAACTCGGGAATTACACATCCGAGGATCCTCTGGGAATTACACATCCAGAGTCGTCATCCAATGCTGGGAATTACACATCCAGCCTCACCGGGAATTACACATCCGGTTTCTCCAGGAATTACGCATCTGGAGTCCCTCCAGGAATTACACATCTGGAGTCATCAACATCAATACACAATCAAAAGCATTATTTCAAATCAAGTATCAAAACCATGTCAAAACCATTATCACGGGTCCACATGCCCAAATCTCATTTCTCGTCAATCCGTAAAATCATATAATAATTCAACATATGCAAATCCGTAAAATCATAGCCGAAACATCACAAATCCATTAAATCAAGTTCCCAACTCATAATTCAAGCCAAAACCAATCACAAATCCTGGGCCTTCACCCAAAACAGTCATTTCACATTTTCTCGAAAAACGTGCCCGAAGCACCAATTAAAATAATCATTTAATCTCAAAATAATCACATCAAATCATTTCAATTCAAATCATGCCATAAATCATATAAAACATTTAACTATGCATGCATATCAATTTATAAAACAAACGTCCACTCACACACCGTCCAACTGCTCGTTTCTCGCGCTGCACGCGTTTCCGTAATTTCCGACACTCGCTCGGAATCTTGAATCCTGTTCACAATCATTATTCAAGGTTACTAACAAGTCAATTTACATCATCTAATTTCCCCATAATTTTCCGGGAATTTAATATTAATTAAATACGTAACTTAAATCTTCGGACCCTCAAAACATTATCGAGACGGTATCCGATTGATTTGAAACCAAAACCAAAATGATCGTTACACTGTATAGAATAAAACACATGTTGACCACTTTCCCAGAAAACATCCCACGCGCCCTCACGCGCCGCCGCAAGCGGCTGCGCGTGAGTTCACGCGCCTTGCTACAGTAACCGTGAACAGTTCCCTTCCTTACCCGTTTCTCTGATAAACGGATCCTGCGACCCGCGATCAGACCCGATTAGGTCTTCACCAATTCGAACTCAATTTTACCGTTTCTTTCACTTATTAGCATCTATTCCCTATTTCTAACCGATCTGTGACCTCAATTTAGTGAAATCAGGCCCTGAAACCCACGACTCAACATCGAAACCCGACGGGTCCCAATTCGGGTTCGACCAAAACACGACCTGTAACATTCAATTAATCATACCAGAAGCATCTAATAGTCATTCTAAATATGAAATCGAAGTCAATTTCAAGAATCATCACCTCTAAGTAATCGAACCCAAGCTTTCACTTCAATGGCGTCGCAGAACCTGTTCTCTGTCGATTCGCCTCCAATTCCTTGCCCAATTGATTTGATTCGCTTCGTTGAGCTCCCAGAAGACTAAATATCTAATCAATTTCGTCTGAAATGTTGTACAAAATCAAAATCGACATTTGGTGTTCTTAGGTGATTTTCGGGTTTGTTCTTGGGTTCCAGCACGATTTTCTCTCAATTATTCCTTCAATCTTACTCGTTTTCTCTCTGGGTTCCTCTTCCCATTTCAAAATCTCTCTGTTTCCCCCATTTCATCGATCAATTTGGTCAATTTTAAACAAAGGAAATGGACGGTTGAATTTGTCATATTAGGCATTCAAATAATGCCACTAATTTGCTTAAGCAAGTGACAAATGTCACTTAGGAATTAATCTCAATCCAAATAGGCTGATTCAGCCAAATCAAGACATATTTTATCAATTAAGTTCACCCATTAAAGACAATTACTATTGACTACGCCCAAACTACGCATTAAATTAAACATGTAATTCGAGTGTTATACAATTTAAACCCTTTTTGTGTAGATGTAGTATTGATAAATAGGGATCGTTCTTAACCGGGGAAATTAGGGAACATTAATAATATGTTAGTGGAATATGAATAAAAGAATAATGAATTAGAGAATTAAATAATAAAAGAATTAAACAATCAAAGAATTAATAAATTAAAGAATAGATGAATAAGAGAATAAAGAAATAAGAGAATCAAAGAATAAAGAATTAAAGGAATTAAAGAATTAAAGAATTAAAAGAATAAAAGAATGAAAGAATAAAAGAATAAAGAGGGGGGGGGGGGGGGTTTGAAAAGATTTATAACTAAATTAAAGAAAACACTAATTAAGAATTAAAATGCAAATGCTCATGCTAAAAGGAACTTACAAACCATAGAGTAGTTTCAAAGACAAAACCCACACTTTTACGTAAGTAATTTCGAATTAACAATCACATTATTTAAACTACTCCTAAAAATAGACTTCTTTCTAACATTTTGCTCATAATAAACCAATCACGAAATCTTACCTTCATCATCTCAAATATTTACATATATCTTTCAATATTATAAATGCATCAACCATTAATGTGCGTCAAACATCAATATGCTTTAAACATTTACAACATGATTTACCTTAAGTTTATAATTAAATGCGCCGACAGCGATCAACATTTAATCTCTTCAATTCTACTCTAAGTGCACCGACAGCGGATAAAACACTTAACATCAAATTGAAGTTTAAGCACTAAAACATATGAAGTAAAAGAAATTCAAAAAGTAAAACACATGGAGATTGCATTCTTACTTACAAATGTTAGAAAGAAAATACCAAGAACAATAGTAAGAAGAAATGAAAATAACATAAAAATAACATAAATTACGAATAAGAATTAAAAGAAAACTAATTAATAAGAAAATCTACAAGAAGTAAAAATGGTCCCCAAAAATATCTCTCAAAAGAGAGAAACAAAAGAACTAACTAAGAACTAAGAACTAAGAACTAAGAAAGAAATGGAAGAATGAAACTAATGGGGGACTCTCAAAATACAAGAATTGAAGCCATATTTATAGGTGGAAAAAGCTATCAAAAATAATATAAAAATACAATAAAAAATGTGGAATAATGGAATGATGAGTAGTAAAGATTTGTGATGATGTTTAGAAGTGGTTTGAGTTGTAAAGTTGCAAAATTGGGTTGGAAAGTGGAAGGAATTTGGGTGGAAGTTGGGTGGAAATTGGGTGGAAGCTGCTGGAAAATAATTCAGCAGAGAGCTGCTGAAAAGAGGAATGGAATTTCGGCTAGAAGCGACTGAAAAGAGAAGGTGGACTTCGGTATGCGCTGACTGAAGAGAAGGGCCTGTCTTCGGCAAGCGCGCACTGAAGAGGATGATTAACGTTCGGTGAGCGCGCGCCGAAGAGAATCTGTTGGGCTGGGGCGCTGAGACGCTGGTTGGGCTTGCGGACTGGGCCCGGCAACGTTGTGGGCTGGCAGTTGGGCTTGCGGACTGGGCTGGATTTTTTCTTTTTCTTTTTTCTGTTGGGCTGCAGCTTGGGTTCAATTGGGCTGCACAGTTTTAATTAAATTAATTAGTTAATTTAGTAATATTTCACCGAAATTCGTCCATAATTTCTTCGTTATAATTCCGATCGAGACGATTCTTTCGCTAAAATACTCCAAATTACAAACTTTATTTATTTAAATAAAAATAACACAAAATAAATTATTTTATCTATTTATTTAATATTTTAATATTAAAAGTTAAGTATAAAGGGTATAAAATAATATAAAATAATGCTTATTTGAGGACCTATCAAATACCCCCACACTTAAACTTTGCTAGTCCCTAGCAAATACTAAAATTAAACTACAAAATCAAAACAAGTAACCTTTAACCATTTGTCTCAATATTTCATTATTACAATCATGGCATAAAAGATTTTCACTTAAAGCATTTAAGCATATGGAATTCAAGAGTTAATACATGGTGACAAAATGTTTCAACAAGTAAGATAATGAGTAAATATGGTGAATTGGATCTCAACATGAATAAAACAAGTATGAATCAACTCACAAGGATATGCACTCATAAATTCACTCAATTTGTGGGGGTTTGTGTTTGCACTCAAAGTATGTGAGAAATACTCACATAATCGAAATGAAGTACTTTTGCAAAATCTCAAACAAACACCTCAATATAAAAACAAAACATACTTGCACAAATGAACCAAAACCATAAGCTTACTCAAGTGATTGACTCCACTAATCAAAATTTACCATCTTAAGGATCATAAGGTCTTTACGAAGGTTGTAATGGGGCTAAGTTTAGAGGCAAGGAATATATAGGACAAGTGGTGCTCAAATTCGTTCCAAGACTCAAAAGACTCCCAAAACGTATCATAGCTTCCCAACCTTAGTGCAATGATGTCAGTAATCCATCCCTTCGAACATAGGCCTAATTCCATCATGTTGGGCCTCACAATCATTTTTTGTGTCGGATTTACAAATGTAAGGGACTTAACTCAAACATTACATAACCAAACCTTATTACCTTGATCGAGTCTCAACTTTTTTTTTTCTCTTTTTTTTTCCTTTTTTTTTTTATTTTTTTATTTTTTTTTATTTTTTTATTTTTTTTTATATCAAGGTAATAACATGTGTCAACAATACAACAAAGCTTGAGTCGGTAAATCCAAATAATTCACATAAAAGTCTTTCCAACATCATTATTTTCTCTTTACACAATCATTATGTCTTCAACCGAGTTCTTGGAACAAGGGTAAATGATGTCTATACTAAGCTCAAGTGTTTAGATAATCATGGTGATGAAAGAAAGGCTTAATGTGGGCTCAAAAGGGTTAAAACTAAGGGGGTCGCAACTTGTGCGCACAAAATAGGGAACATGGATGTTTGAATTTGTGGTGTTAACCCTTAATGCCTTAATCATTTCCAAAATCAGAGAGTTTATTGACTTAAAAGCTTTGAAAATCATATAGAATAAGTTCTAGTACTCTAGAGTTCATTAAAATCTATTGCAAGTAGTTATGAGGCATATGTATATCAATTTAAACAAAGAACTTATGAATCACTCATCAAAGATGTATATAAAGTTCTAAAGCTCACATAAGGTTCATATGATTCATACTTATCTTATCATGCTCGTTTATGTACCAATTTACATGCATTATCTTCAAGTTATAACACTTAATCACAAAATATTAACAAACAAATTCAAGTTGTAGTGATTATCTTTATGACCATAACATATTCATTTCCGTTCATTTATATCATTGACAAGTTAAATGGCAACTTAAAACTCATAAAAACACTAAGTTAAAACAAAAAGATTCAAAAAAAAAACAATAATATTTTTTTTCATTTTTTTTCACCCTTTTTTTTATAATTTTTTTCAATTTTTTTTGTTTTTTTTTTGAACAATTAAAATTGTAAACCATTCCCCCACACTTAAATTCTACATTGTCCTCAATGTAGGAAAATACGAAGTAATTAAACATAGAATCAAAGTAAGGAAGATGATTTACGAAAATAATAGGAAAACATTAAATAAACAAAATAAAAGAGAGTGAAGGGTAGAGGATAGCAAATCTGTATTGATGACTCCTTCACATCCCGGGAACACATTGGGTTGCCTCCCAACAAGCGCTTGAAGTTTAACGTCCATCCAGCCTAGACAGAGATGCAAGTTAGTTAGTCAGAGATGTACGTTAATTAAGAATGCAAGTTAGATATGCAAATTAAAGTTAATGATGCAATGTGAGTTAAAGATGTAAGTTAGAGGAAGAGTGCAATGCAAGTTAAACTAAATATGCAAGTGAAGTTAAAAATGCAAGTTAAATGAAAGATGAAATGCAAGTTAGAATGAAAGATGCAAGTTAGTTAAACGAAAGATGCAAGTTAACTTTGTCATGACAAATAATGTAAATTAAGATATAAACAATATTTACATGTCGGGGGAAGTCAAAGATATATATGGTTCACATAGCCTCAAAGTTTAGATGGAGACTTATACGTCCGTGCGGCCCAAGTAAATATCTTGGATTAATTCAACTGTTTGGGCAAGTTCAAAGTTGACCAGGTTAGAAAGAATACACATAAGAGGCAGGGCTAATTTCTTAGACCCAAAACCTGTTATGAGTACCGTCTCTTGTCCTAGACATCACCCTCGAAAATTTCTTACTCCAGAGGAATTAAGATGACTCAAGTGTTAACAATTACCTTGGGTGAAAGTTAATAAAAGAGTCTTCACCGATAAAGATCAAAATTTAAATTTCGAAGCACAAGTGATCTACATATAGCCGAGGCTAATGCATGAATGCAAAAACTATTTACAAGTATGTTTTTATGCATAATTTACCAATATAACATGACAATTACATATGAACAATTTAAACAAGTATGAACAATTTATTTACAAGTATGGTTTCATTCACAAGTAATGATATTTACAAAACAAATTCTTATTAACAAACTAATATAAGTATAAGATTTATTTAACAATTGAGATTTACACTAACACAAAGTGAAGATAAGAAAGTTTATTTATTTATTTATTTATTTATTTTTTTCGGCATTTAAAAATTAAATAAATGAAGAAAAAGAATTTTTTTTTTACGAATTTTATGCATTTTTTTTAATTACAATAACAATATAAAAATAAAGATAAGGAAAAGTGAATATTTACCATAAGCATTTATGAACAATTAAAAAGAATGAACATTATGTACAAGTATGAACAAGAATAATATAACAAGTAAGAGAATTATAAACAAACATAAATGAAAGACTATTATGAACAAGTATGTATGTATACTAAGAAATATAAAAGTTATGAACATGTATAAAAGGTAACAAGTAACATAGATACAATATTTATTTACAAGTATGAATTAATACTAACATAAAGCTAAGATAAGATTTTTTTATTTATTTCAAATTTCAAAAAGTTAATGGAATAAAAGTTAATGAAATAAAGTTAATGGAATAAAAAGTTAGTGGAATAAAAAGTTAATTGAATAAAAAGTTAATGGAATAAAAAGTTAGTGGAATAAAAAGTTAGTGGAATAAAAAGTTAATGAATAAAATTAATGGAATAAAAGTTAATGGAATAAAAAGTGAATGGAATAAAAAGTTAGTGGAATAAAAAGTTAATGGAATAAATTTAAAGTTAAAGGAATAAAGAAAAAGTTTATGGAATAAAATTAAAGTTAATGGATTAAAGAAAAAGTTAGAAAGTGTAAAGAAAACAAAAAATAAAAGTAAGGAAAAGTGAATATGTACAATATGCATTTATAACAAGTACAAATTAAATTAAATTATGAACAAGTATGATAGAATTTTAAATTTACATAAACAATTTGAATATGAACAAATATATATAAAAAAAATTATGAACATTTATGAACAAGTATAAATTAGAAACTATGAATAAGTAAAGTATGAACATTATAAAATAATAAGAACAAAAATAAGATGGATAAATAAAATATAAACAAGTAAGTAAAGGTTATAAACAAATATAATATTAACAAAAGTAAAATTTATAAACAAGTATAATATGCACAATTTGTATACATACACTAACAAATTAAAAATGATTTTCAATTTCCCCGGCAACGGCGCCAAAAATTGACTACGCCCAAACTACGCATTAAATTAAACATGTAATTCGAGTGTTATACAATTTAAACCCTTTTTGTGTAGATGTAGTATTGATAAATAGGGATCGTTCTTAACCGGGGAAATTAGGGAACATTAATAATATGTTAGTGGAATATGAATAAAAGAATAATGAATTAGAGAATTAAATAATAAAAGAATTAAACAATCAAAGAATTAATAAATTAAAGAATAGATGAATAAGAGAATAAAGAAATAAGAGAATCAAAGAATAAAGAATTAAAGGAATTAAAGAATTAAAGAATTAAAAGAATAAAAGAATGAAAGAATAAAAGAATAAAGAGGGAGGGGGGGGGGGGGGTTTGAAAAGATTTATAACTAAATTAAAGAAAACACTAATTAAGAATTAAAATGCAAATGCTCATGCTAAAAGGAACTTACAAACCATATAGTAGTTTCATAGACAAAACCCACACTTTTACGTAAGTAATTTCGAATTAACAATCACATTATTTAAACTACTCCTAAAAATAGACTTCTTTCTAACATTTTGCTCATAATAAACCAATCACGAAATCTTACCTTCATCATCTCAAATACTTACATATATCTTTCAATATTATAAATGCATCAACCATTAATGTGCGTCAAACATCAATATGCTTCAAACATTTACAACATGATTTACCTTAAGTTTATAATTAAATGCGCCGACAGCGATCAACATTTAATCTCTTCAATTCTACTCTAAGTGCACCGACAGCGGATAAAACACTTAACATCAAATTGAAGTTTAAGCACTAAAACATATGAAGTAAAAGAAATTCAAAAAGTAAAACACATGGAGATTGCATTCTTACTTACAAATGTTAGAAAGAAAATACCAAGAACAATAGTAAAGAAGAAATGAAAATAACATAAAAATAACATAAATTACGAATAAGAATTAAAAGAAAACTAATTAATAAGAAAATCTACAAGAAGTAAAAATGGTCCCCAAAAATATCTCTCAAAAGAGAGAAACAAAAGAACTAACTAAGAACTAAGAACTAAGAACTAAGAAAGAAATGGAAGAATGAAACTAATGGGGGACTCTCAAAATACAAGAATTGAAGCCATATTTATAGGTGGAAAAAGCTATCAAAAATAATATAAAAATACAATAAAAAATGTGGAATAATGGAATGATGAGTAGTAAAGATTTGTGATGATGTTTAGAAGTGGTTTGAGTTGTAAAGTTGCAAAATTGGGTTGGAAAGTGGAAGGAATTTGGGTGGAAGTTGGGTGGAAATTGGGTGGAAGCTGCTGGAAAATAATTCAGCAGAGAGCTGCTGAAAAGAGGAATGGAATTTCGGCTAGAAGCGACTGAAAAGAGAAGGTGGACTTCGGTATGCGCTGACTGAAGAGAAGGGCCTGTCTTCGGCAAGCGCGCACTGAAGAGGATGATTAACGTTCGGTGAGCGCGCGCCGAAGAGAATCTGTTGGGCTGGGGCGCTGAGACGCTGGTTGGGCTTGCGGACTGGGCCCGGCAACGTTGTGGGCTGGCAGTTGGGCTTGCGAACTGGGCTGGATTTTTTCTTTTTCTTTTTTCTGTTGGGCTGCAGCTTGGGTTCAATTGGGCTGCACAGTTTTAATTAAATTAATTAGTTAATTTAGTAATATTTCACCGAAATTCGTCCATAATTTCTTCGTTATAATTCCGATCGAGACGATTCTTTCGCTAAAATACTCCAAATTACAAACTTTATTTATTTAAATAAAAATAACACAAAATAAATTATTTTATCTATTTATTTAATATTTTAATATTAAAAGTTAAGTATAAAGGGTATAAAATAATATAAAATAATGCTTATTTGAGGACCTATCAACTATTTTACCCTTATCGTAACAAATTACCAAAATACCCCTCTTCGTTCTAGACCCATAACTTTCTCGTTTGGACTCCGATTGACGCATGCCGCCTGTCTACGGATTCAGCGTCCCGAGACCTACCCCACGGTACTCCGGAAAGTCCAAACAATGTCCCGATCAGAAAGTCAACTTTCGGCCTCTTTTACCAACTTCCGCACGTCATAACTTTCTCCTCGAATGTCGAATTGGGTGTGCCACCTGTCTATGAACTCGTGACGTCCCGAACTACGTCACGGTCATTGGTCAAAGTCCGTTTGACCGCTCAAATCAAAAGTCAACTTTTTGCCCAATTCCAGGGGCAAAATCGTCATTTTCCCCAAAGTTTCCAAATTTTCCTTTTTTGAATGTCCGGGTCGTCACAGGGGGGGGGGGGCTGTGGGTTAGAGAGTAGAGAGGAGCCCGAAAGGGTCCCCTTACTTACTTGGCCCGGATCTAAGTGAAAGTGAAGTGGTTGGCCTACCCATCCCAACTAAGGGTATACTAGGATTCGCAAGGTGCAACACCTTACGATGTTCATGACCAATCAGATCCTAACATACCAGTACTACAGTAGGACCCAAAGGGGATCGCTATGATCATTACTGTATCTGTATTGAAGAGATGAGACAATGTATTCGGATAATTGTGCAATGTCATAATCAAATGCTGGTGGCATGGTCAAAGTCAATGATCATAAGCTATGTCCTCCATCATGATGTCGAATGCACTATCCATGGAATGGTGTGCTATGTGAAACGTAGATCTTCATTGTTCTTAATCGAGACTCAGGTTAAGCTTCGTCTCAGAACCTTGTGAGGCTAGGAGTAAAGCATCCCGAGGTTGGAGTATCTCGTTGAGCGTGGAGAAGCAATGGGAACCTTAATTTCTTTCATTGGACCGGTTTCTTTTCCCAGCCCCCTGCTCGCATAGCGCTTCGCTTCTGGTTATTCAAAAGAATCAACTGACTTCTCCCTTCTTCATGGATCTGGGGGAAACAAAATCGTCTACCAATTGGGAAGCTAGACATCAAGTAAGTGGCTTGGTGAGGAAAACTAAGCTGACATGCTGGAGTTAGCTGCTGGCACAATAGGGTGGTGCCTTATAGCATCACAGGCGAATGCGAGGTAGAGTTCATGGTGGTGCTTCAGGATTTCAACGTACTGTGTCCAAGATCAGAACAGGCTTGCTGGTGAACCACTGCTGTCCCATTCTTGAGTGAGTTGGAGCGCATCCATCTTATCCACTGAACTAGTTAGAAGCTATTCTGGTACAACTTATTTGCTTGCATTCTTCCTCTATTTTAATTTTTAACTAATTTTCTAAAAAAAATAATATAAAACTTTGACGAGCATATGTTATATATGGCAGGGATATGATTTCTACACCTCAGTTTTTACATTCTGCACTCTATATTTTCATAAAAAAATATCAAAGATAGAATTAAAATGGAGTGCAAAATGTAAAAAATAGATGTGAAAATAAACTCCCTATTTATAAATAAAACTGATTTCTATAATTTTCTTTTCATTGTCAAAATATAAAAGATGTTAATTGCTTAGGGTTTAAATTGAAAGTTTTTTTTTAAACAATAATAAAAAGTTGACCAAGTTCTCTAAAAAAATCTTCCTTCAAATATCTTTTTCTTCATCGAAGTTTATTCTTTTTTAACCTTCATTTTTCTCATTTATCCTCGTAGTGTTGATCATGGTCGCAACGCCTCAATATGTCATGTTGCCAATAAAGCTCTTATCTTCAAGAGCCTAATCTGTCTTCACAAGGTTTGACTCGTGATGCAGCCCAGTGGGTTTTGATCGAGCCATCACAATGGTAGTGGTAATCACAGTGGATTGAAACATCTATGATATGGCGGTGAAAAGTATGGCAATAAAAAAAGGGATAGGAAGCGACAACAGTGAAAATAGCCCATTTGTACCTTTTATTAGGTTATATTTCAGATTGGCTATGTTAGATTTTCCTTTTCGTGGGATTGCAAAGATGAATTGTTCAGATACTAATGGTTTTCTTGTTGAAGGTTTTCATGGAATCTCAAAACCTTCACGAGTTGGAAACGAGAGAGAGAGAGGGCAGAGAGAAATGAGAGCAAGTTTTGAGAGTTCTTTGTGAGGAAAATTGTTTTCTGATTGATTGATCCAAATAATGATTACAAGAGTATACATACAATGAATTGAATGAAAACAGATCTAACAAACTCATAACTGGCTAAATCTTACAACTGTAGAAATACAGCTGGATAACTAACCTATATATAACTACTTGGCTTCTAGCCATTGACTCTTCTAACAACTAACTAACGATTATAACTATCTAACACCTGTTATAACCATCTAACAGACACCTATTAGTAATATTAATTAATTATGAAGCAAAATCAAAGAACTCATTTAAGATAAAATTATATGACATCCAATTTTTTTGTTGGTAAAATTTCAATAAAACTAACACAATAATATAATTATAACCTTTCATTTCTGGCTTCGTCTAATTCAAAAATCTAAATTAAAAATCTACAACTGTAATTCGTCAATGTAAATTAGGGCTAATCACTAGAGTACTATTCAATCACGAGGATTCGCCCTAATGAATAGACTGCTCCCTTGCCAGAATAACCACGCGTATTTTCGAGGTCGTCAAAATCGGCTATCTAAATGTAATAATTCAAATTGTTTTGCTTTTTCATAAATAAGTCAGAGTTGGCTGTGTTAAAAGCTTAATGGATAATGGTGGTATTGCTCAAACCTAGAAGCTTAATTAATTATAGTGTATAATATATATATATATATATATATACAGCAACGCATAATTTGTGTATGTCATAATGTCATATGAATTTATGATACATCCTATATATTGAGCATGGATTAACGATGTCGTATGTAACCCTCATCATTTGGCCCAGAAGTCCACGGGCTTATGGGTACCCGATAGGCCCGATGACAAAAAAGCCCGACCCGGCCCGGCCCGCATGTTGACAGGCTGGACTTGGGCTTAGGGTATTCAAGCCCGCTAGGCCCGAGCCCGATAAAGCCCGGTAAGTCCAGCCCGACCCGCTCAGGTAAACCCGATTCATAAGCCCGAAAATATAAAATAATTATAAATTAAGAATTGATACCCAGTCCAATCTTGTTACTATTATCATAGCCAAAATCTAAAACTCCAACCAAATCTCAATCTAGTGTCATTTAAAAACCCAATGCCCAAACCAAACCCTAATCCTAAATTTAAAAAAACTCACTAGGTCTCTGACTCTCTTAGCGACCTCCTTATCCTATCTTGGCTTTATGGTCGAAAAGTTAAGTCAATTCTCCAAATCCAATAGTACCCCTCCTTAGCTTATTTCAATATTCTATTTAAGCTCAACTCATTTTTTTCTTTTTACAATTAGGTAGGTACAAATAGGTTTAGTAGGCCCGGCCCAAGTAGGCTTAGTAGGCCTGACCCGTAAAGCCCGATAAAAACTCGGCCCAAACCCGGCCCGACAAAGGGCATGGGCTTTCATATTTATGATCAAGTCCGCTCGACCCGGCTCGGTATTTTTTAAATTTGGAAATAGGCCCGGCCCGGCCCAAGCCCAAAAATTTTGGGCCGGGCTTGTAACGACCCATCCCGGAGTTCGGGATTAGCTTAGTGGCTAATCATGATTAATGAGGGTTAATCGGTGGTTGGTTGGGTGGAACCGGACGAACGTGGCAAAATGACCGTTTTGCCCCTAGTTGTGGGCAAAATGTTGACTTTTTATTCGGGCGGTCAAATGGACTTTGACCGATGACCGTGACGTAGTCCGGGACGTCACGAGTTCATAGACAGGTGGCACGTTCGATTCCGACGTTCGAGGTGAAAGTCATAACGTTCGGAAGCCCAAGGGCATTATCGTAATTTGGACGAAATAAGGGAAAATGTTGACTTTTTGATCGAGAAGTCCGATGGCCGAGGACCGGGGACCGTTGGGTTCGTCTCGAGGTCCTGAGTACAACGACAGGCGGCACGCGTTAATCGGAGTTCGATTGACCGAGTTACGGGTCAAGGAAGGTGAGGGGCAATTTGGTAATTTTCCAACTGGGGGCATTTTGGTCATTTGCACGGTGGTTACTGTTCACCACCGTGAAAAACAGGGACTGCACCATCGTGTTGTGAGTGCTCTGATGGTTGCCATTGTTTAATCAATTGTGGACTGATCAAAGCATTGTTTATTTGAATTGAGGATAGTGGAGACAAGGCGTGGGTTGGGACTGCTTGCCGTGCTCGGGAGGAGTTAAAAATGGTCGTGGCCTCTGTGTTGCGGGAAACAAATTCCAGGGAGATTCAGAGTGTCACCCACGAGTTGTCGTCCATTCTGATCAGTTACTTGAGTGTCTGGTGAGCTGGGGAACCATTCTGCTGAGTGTGAGAGTGTAGAGCTGGGAGAAATCGTGGAGAAATCAATCTCGGGTTTTTGGGGGGAAAATCCAGAGTTTGATTCCTACGGGCTATGGGACCAATCTAGGCACTGAGGGAGTTTTCTGGGAGTGGCTGGAACACAATCGTGCAAGGATTGACGTGGTTTGATCGAGGTTTGCTCAGGGACTCAAGCTCCGGTTCCAGAGAAAAATAGTTTTGGGGGAAATTCGATTTCTCAATTGGGAGCCGAATTGAGGGTAGCTGAGGATCGTATTAATCCTCTGGGACCATTTGGGAACTAACCGCATCAATTTCGGGGAAAATCCATCACAGACAAGCCCTGAATGGAGGCCCCTGGTTTCAGAGATTTTCGAGCTTGAGGTCGACAACCTCCAGGTAATTTCCCCTCAAATTGACGATGGTTAGGTGTTCGTTTTGGTCTCTGGAAACTACTGTCTAAGTTAATTTGGGAATGGGGTTGATTTGGGTGAGTTCCGTACTTCGACCCGTTTGGGTGTTCGAGTTCGAATTGACTGATTTAGGGCTAATGGAAGGTAATGAATGAATGGGATCCTAAATTAACCTGACGAGGAATGATTTAAGTAGAATGAAGGGAGGAATTGAGTGAGTTTTGGTAAGGATTTAACCGGGTTGTGTCGTGGGTTGAACGACCCGTATTGCAGGTTTGGCGGGTGAGAACGATGAACTGTGCAGGGGTACTGTAGCAGGCGCGTGAGGGCGCGTGGGACGGATTCTCAAGGTGAGTTCAAAACGACTTTTGTCCTACACATTGTAACGAACATTTTAACGCTAGTTTCGGATTTATCGGGCACCATTTCGATGTTATTCCGAGGGTCCGAAGATTTATGTTACGTTGGTAAATAATGATTAATTCCCGGAAAATTATGGGAAATTAGTATGTTGTCATTTAAGCCCTTAGTGACCCTAAAGTATGTTTGCGGACAGGATTTGGAATTTGTGGGAAATATCGGAAGTCACGGGCATGCGTGCGGCGCGAAACCGAGCCTTAAGGATGGTGTGTGAGTGGACGTTGCTTTCAAAATTTAATGCATGCATAAATTATTTCTATGATTTTATGATCATGATTATAAGTTGTGGTTGATTTTGATTTCCGTATTTATACGTATTCGATTCCCGTAGTTATACGCATTTTTACTATACATGTGAAATTCCACGTATTTCGAGACTATGGTCACTCGTATGCTTAATGATGGTTTAATGGAAGAAGTTATATGAAATGGGTGAAAAATGATTTAAGAAGGTAGTTTATGATTTGCGAGTGTGACTTACGATTTCACACGTTTTTTGAGAAAGTTCCGGATTTGCACGTTTTACGAGATTTTGTGTTATTGTGATTTGATCACTGTTGATGTTTGAATTGGGAAATTAAAATGAGACTTGTGATTTTGAGGATTTTAAATGTGGGTTTTGAGTATGTTTTCTTGGATTGTGATTTAGGTAATTACGGTTGGGGTCTTGATGTTTTGATAATGAGAATTGAGAAATGAAGTGATTTCAAGGAATTAAAATGGATTTGGAAAAGGTGATTTCGGGCTTGATGCTCGGGGCATAAAAGAAATTTTAACGGACGAGGTTTCGGTTTTCGGAAATTTAAAGTGGATTCTTGGTTTGGGTTCAGGATGATGCTTCCGGATGCCGGCTTACGGAATCATTATTGCAAATTCGAATTCGGGAATGAAAAATGATTTAATAAAATGATTTGGTCTGATTTTGCATGCCCCGTATTTCATGATGATTTGATTATGTTTGTAAAGTATGATTTGGGGAAAATGAATGTGGAAATTCGGACCATGGGTCCTGTTGTGAAAAATATGATTTTGGGGATGGATCCCACGTTGTCGTGTTCGACAAATGTTTTGGAGTTTAGAGACCCGCTGAAAACTGCTTTGGGTTGAAGACCCGTTGTTGTGTTTGAAAACTGTTTTGGGTTTAAGGACCCGGTGCTATTGCTGGAGCACGTTTGAGTTTAAAGACTCGATTAATTGATGACGGGGGAGGGCCCTTAATGAGTTTAAAGACTCGTGAGTTTAAAGACTCGGTTACTGTGATACCCCCGAGGCCTATTGATTATGTTCTGAGTTTAAAGACTCGTTGATATCCCGGGAAGACCTGTTTATGCGCATGGTTTTGAGTTTAAAGACTCGGGCGCACTTGTTATCCAGCAAAATGTTTGACTTGTGATTTATTGATGATTTCTGATGTTTCGGTTGAGTTGGGCAGTGGCCCGGTATATGGTTGTTGGTTTTGGATCATGTTGTACATTTGGTTTTGATTCGTGGTTTTGGGCTGAGGCCCGGTGTTTATGATTGCGGGCCAAGACCCGATGGTTGAGAAAGGAAAATGATTTTGAGGTTCATACGAGTTCTTCCTTATGTTGAAATTTTGATACACAGTTTTATTATGTGGAAAATCTTAACCGATGACGAAATGTTTTTGTATGCATGCATTGGTTTTGCGCGGAGGGTAGAAACGTTTGTTGTAACTGTTTTGCTTAACTGATTTATTTTTGTCCACTCACACCCTTTTGGTTTTTTTGACCCTCCAGGTCGTGGCGCGTTGTCCGAGGCTGTACGTGGGGCGGAGGCATGAGTAAATACGTGTGGCTATCCCTGGTTTGGCAAGCACTGAGGGTAACTTGGGTTTTTCAGCCTTCTTGCCAGACGGGAGCAGGACCGGGCACGGTTATCGATGCCCCTTTCGGGGGCGGTCCTGTCAATTTGGTATCAAAGCGCTAGGTTGCTGATTCTGTTGCCACATCATGCCTCCGGAGCGTAAGCCTCGTGCGCGACCTGGTAGTGAGACGAGTAGGCGAGGGTGTTTGGGACCTCGTGTTAGATCTCGAGTGAGATTGACCCTGGTTTGAGGGTCAGATGTCGGGTGGTGTACACTGTGAACTGTGATTTGCGCGACTTTCTTGACATAGAATTGTGTGGGTCGCAAGGACGGACGAGACCGATGGCTGAAAGGC
Source organism: Prinsepia uniflora (assembly GCA_032719365.1). Classification (NCBI taxonomy): domain Eukaryota; kingdom Viridiplantae; phylum Streptophyta; class Magnoliopsida; order Rosales; family Rosaceae; genus Prinsepia; species Prinsepia uniflora. Next base: position 9,083,168 of record CM064870.1, on the reverse strand, counting down.
CACATTTTTGGGCAAATTGTACTTTCTCTTAGGCCCTATTGGTCGAATAGAAGGTGGTCGAGCATTGGATATCGCTCGGGGATTGGGTATGTCAGTGGTGACATGATTGGTTTGGTATGAGATTGGACTCAGGAGGAGTCAAGATGTGGATGTGGGACTCACGATGAGTCAGTATTTTGGGTTAGGAACGTGAGATGAGTCATGGTAAGATACCAAGACTCGAGTGGAGCCAGAAAAGCTAAGTGAGGAACGTTTGGCACCTGGGATGCCAAGGACCAGAAAATGGACAAGTATTGAGGAGTTAGAAAATGCAGCTTGGTTTTGTGGGACGGTGGTCTTGTGGAGTTTAGCGGATGGTCTGGGGTACTTGGTGTAGTGGTAGTGGTTGAGGATCAGGGAGCGTTCAGGGAACGTTCATTATTTCTGATGTGGATTGTCAGAATGGTGGTACCCATGGTTGCGGGGTACGGGTGAGGATGCGGGATCGTCGCTCGGAATGAGCGGAGATCCGGGGCTACCCACTTTGCACACGGTGTGCTAGTGTAGATGGTTGTATGTTGGTGCGCTAGCGTTGGTGCTGGTGTCCGTAAGGGAGATTGTGTGAACCACGATTTGGGGTGTGACTCTATTATGACGGGCACATGCTCGGTATTTGAGATTCAGCAGTAGTCGAGTCATGGACTGGATGGGATCCAGCAGAGATGGGTGGATTAAACGGTATTTTTGAAACATGAAGAAAATCATTGGTGATTGGTATTCGGAAGTCATCAGGGTTGACTTTTTACCTTCTGCCCTGGCAGACGATGTTACATATTCGGTACGGTGGGTGCAGTGAGTTATGTTGCACTCACAGAGGTTGGGTGTCGATGACATCGTATTGGATCATCCTTGATCTCTCCTAGGTGGAGTGGCAGGGATCGATATGAGGTTAATGGAGGGGATCCACAGAGTGGATGTGTTACGTTGTTGAATGATTGATTGGAGGAGAAAATAGTTGAGGAGTGTTGGGTGGTTGACAAGAAATCCAGTGGGTGTAAGACCCTATTATCGGGTTCCGGGTGGATTTCCAGCTGTGAGCATGTGCGGATCCTAGGTGGATCTGATTGTTGAGGTTGTGGGCCTTGGACGTGGCGGCGACCCAGGATCACGGTGTTACCAGTCGAGTGACGAGGTAACGAATTTGGACTGTGATCGCCTTGATCAGGCTAGGTGAAGAGCTTATCGCTCTGTTGTGAATGTTTGGGTATGGGAATAGTTGGACCGAACTTCTTTTCGAAGTTAATCCGTACTCGAGCGAGTAGGTACGTTTATGTTTTGGAACCGAGGCTTGGCCTGTGGATGAGCGGATACCCAACAGGGTCTAATTGGTCAGTCATAGAGATGGGCGATTGGGATTGGATTCTTTTCGAAGTCAATCGGATGTGACGTAGTAACCGTTGAGCGAGTATAGATTCGGGGGGTGCGCCTCGGTATTTGTGAGGAAGATTAGATGCCCTTTCTGCATGACTGTACACGCCTTGGCGAGCGTGCTTGGATTGGTACATCTTGGATGACGTGTTTGGGGGTTGATTTTGTGTACTAGTCGGGTGACCATGGGATCTAGAATGGATGATGAGTTAGAATGATCATTTTGTCTAGTATGAGATCGGACAAGAAACCCCAGTGTCAGGTTGTGATTGACTGCGGGCCATGCAGCGGACTTATTGGGGAATGGATGTACGTATCTTGCACGGTGTACAAGGATCGGTATTGGACTGGCCGTGTGGTGCATGGTGACAGCACATGTGAGGTACCAGTGGCGTACGGTTATACGTGTTGATGGTCGGCTAAGTTCCGACACCATTGGGTTTAGTGGTGACCGTTTGGCTGGTAGCGTCAGGACGGACTGACGAGTGAGAGTTGGTGACTCCCAGTGGGAGCAGACGTCAAGTGATCATTTTCACTCGAGGTGGTCGAGTGTGGTCGGTACGACATGAGACGGTAATGGGACGTTTGAGTACAGGTGAGTAGCTGGTGTACGGGTGTACACATGTTGCGAGGACAAAATGTTTTCCACAAGGTGGATACGAAATGAGGATGATTGGAAATTTCGAGAACGAAACTGGTTTCAGGAGGGAGGAACGGTTGAGTCCTGATCGGTTGGAATTTCGGGGACGAAATCCTTTAAGGGGGGAAGATTGTAACGACCCATCCCGGAATTCGGGATTAGGTTAGTGGCTAATCATGATTAATTAGGGTTAATCGGTGGTTGGTTGGGTGGAACCGGACGAACGTGGCAAAATGACCGTTTTGCCCCTAGTTGTGGGCAAAATGTTGACTTTTTATTCGGGCGGTCAAATGGACTTTGACCGATGACCGTGACGTAGTCCGGGACGTCACGAGTTCATAGACAGGTGGCACGTTCGATTCCGACGTTCGAGGTGAAAGTCATAACGTTCGGAAGCCCAAGGGCATTATCGTAATTTGGACGAAATAAGGGAAAATGTTGACTTTTTGATCGAGAAGTCCGATGGCCGAGGACCGGGGACCGTTGGGTTCGTCTCGAGGTCCTGAGTACAACGACAGGCGGCACGCGTTAATCGGAGTTCGATTGACCGAGTTACAGGTCAAGGAAGGTGAGGGGCAATTTGGTAATTTTCCAACTGGGGGCATTTTGGTCATTTGCACGGTGGTTACTGTTCACCACCGTGAAAAACAGGGACTGCACCATCGTGTTGTGAGTGCTCTGATGGTTGCCATTGTTTAATCAATTGTGGACTGATCAAAGCATTGTTTATTTGAATTGAGGATAGTGGAGACAAGGCGTGGGTTGGGACTGCTTGCCGTGCTCGGGAGGAGTTAAAAATGGTCGTGGCCTCTGTGTTGCGGGAAACAAATTCCAGGGAGATTCAGAGTGTCACCCACGAGTTGTCGTCCATTCTGATCAGTTACTTGAGTGTCTGGTGAGCTGGGGAACCATTCTGCTGAGTGTGAGAGTGTAGAGCTGGGAGAAATCGTGGAGAAATCAATCTCGGGTTTTTGGGGGGAAAATCCAGAGTTTGATTCCTACGGGCTATGGGACCAATCTAGGCACTGAGGGAGTTTTCTGGGAGTGGCTGGAACACAATCGTGCAAGGATTGACGTGGTTTGATCGAGGTTTGCTCAGGGACTCAAGCTCCGGTTCCAGAGAAAAATAGTTTTGGGGGAAATTCGATTTCTCAATTGGGAGCCGAATTGAGGGTAGCTGAGGATCGTATTAATCCTCTGGGACCATTTGGGAACTAACCGCATCAATTTCGGGGAAAATCCATCACAGACAAGCCCTGAATGGAGGCCCCTGGTTTCAGAGATTTTCGAGCTTGAGGTCGACAACCTCCAGGTAATTTCCCCTCAAATTGACGATGGTTAGGTGTTCGTTTTGGTCTCTGGAAACTACTGTCTAAGTTAATTTGGGAATGGGGTTGATTTGGGTGAGTTCCGTACTTCGACCCGTTTGGGTGTTCGAGTTCGAATTGACTGATTTAGGGCTAATGGAAGGTAATGAATGAATGGGATCCTAAATTAACCTGACGAGGAATGATTTAAGTAGAATGAAGGGAGGAATTGAGTGAGTTTTGGTAAGGATTTAACCGGGTTGTGTCGTGGGTTGAACGACCCGTATTGCAGGTTTGGCGGGTGAGAACGATGAACTGTGCAGGGATACTGTAGCAGGCGCGTGGCTTTCACGCGCAGCAGCTTGCAGCGGCGCGTGAGGGCGCGTGGGACGGATTCTCAAGGTGAGTTCAAAATGACTTTTGTCCTACACATTGTAACGAACATTTTAACGCTAGTTTCGGATTTATCGGGCACCATTTCGATGTTATTCCGAGGGTCCGAAGATTTATGTTACGTTGGTAAATAATGATTAATTCTCGGAAAATTATGGGAAATTAGTATGTTGTCATTTAAGCCCTTAGTGACACTAAAGTATGTTTGCGGACAGGATTTGGAATTTCTGGGAAATATCGGAAGTCACGGGCATGCGTGGGGCGCGAAACCGAGCCTTAAGGATGGTGTGTGAGTGGACATTGCTTTCAAAATTTAATGCATGCATAAATTATTTCTATGATTTTATGATCATGATTATAAGTTGTGGTTGATTTTGATTTCCGTATTTATACGTATTCGATTCCCGTAGTTATACGCATTTTTACTATACATGTGAAATTCCACGTATTTCGAGACTATGGTCACTCGTATGCTTAATGATGGTTTAATGGAAGAAGTTATATGAAATGGGTGAAAAATGATTTAAGAAGGTTGTTTATGATTTGCGCGTGTGACTTACGATTTCGACACGTTTTTCGAGAATGTTCCGGATTTGCACGTTTTACGAGATTTTGTGTTATTGTGATTTGATCACTGTTGATGTTTGAATTGGGAAATTAAAATGAGACTTGTGATTTTGAGGATTTTAAATGTGGGTTTTGAGTATGTTTTCTTGGATTGTGATTTTGGTAATTACGGTTGGGGTCTTGATGTTTTGATAATGAGAATTGAGAAATGAAGTGATTTCAAGGAATTAAAATGGATTTGGAAAAGGTGATTTCGGGCTTGATGCTCGGGGCATAAAAGAAATTTTAACGGACGGGGTTTCGGTTTTCGGAAATTTAAAGTGGATTCTTGGTTTGGGTTCGGGATGATGCTTCCGGATGCCGGCTTACGGAATCATTATTGCGAATTCGAATTCGGGAATGAAAAATGATTTAATAAAATGATTTGGTCTGATTTTGCATGCCCCGTATTTCATGATGATTTGATTATGTTTGTAAAGTATGATTTGGGGAAAATGAATGTGGAAATTCGGACCATGGGTCCTGTTGTGAAAAATATGATTTTGGGGATGGATCCCACGTTGTCGTGTTCGACAAATGTTTTGGGGTTTAGAGACCCGCTGAAAACTGCTTTGGGTTGAAGACCCGTTGTTGTGTTTGAAAACTGTTTTGGGTTTAAGGACCCGGTGCTATTGCTGGAGCACGTTTGAGTTTAAAGACTCGGTTAATTGATGACGGGGAGGGCCCTTAATGAGTTTAAAGACTCGTGAGTTTAAAGACTCGGTTACTGTGATACCCCCGAGGCCTATTGATTATGTTCTGAGTTTAAAGACTCGTTGATATCCCGGGAAGGCCTGTTTATGCGCATGGTTTTGAGTTTAAAGACTCGGGCGCACTTGTTATCCAGCAAAATGTTTGACTTGTGATTTATTGATGATTTCTGATGTTTCGGTTGAGTTGGGCAGTGGCCCGGTATATGGTTGTTGGTTTTGGATCATGTTGTACATTTGGTTTTGATTCGTGGTTTTGGGCTGAGGCCCGGTGTTTATGATTGCGGGCCAAGACCCGATGGTTGAGAAAGGAAAATGATTTTGAGGTTCATACGAGTTCTTCCTTATGTTGAAATTTTGATACACAGTTTTATTATGTGGAAAATCTTAACCGATGACGAAATATTTTTGTATGCATGCATTGGTTTTGCGCGGAGGGTAGAAACGTTTGATCGAGTGGCCGCGGTCTTCCGTTGTTAGTGTTGGGCAATATTTTTTATTGTTTTCGGAATTCTATGGAGAGATCATTTGGTAGATACAAGTTCTCGACCTATTTCGCGTTCACTCGAAGCTTTGGCAACCACCATAGGGAGTGTGGTGTACATGCGCCCATTCCAAGGGGGTGCAACACTTCTCAGTTTCGGCCTCATATTTCTCCTATATACCATGTTCGTATGGTGGCAAGATGTTCTACGCGAATCCGCATTGGAAGGACATCATACCAAAGTTGTACAGTTAGGACTTCGATATGGTTTTATTTGTTCATTGTATCGGAGGTTATGTTCCTTATTGCTTTTTTTTTCCCGGGCTTCACATTCTTCTTTGGCACCTACGGTAGAGATATGAGGTATTTGGCCCCCAAACCAGTTTTAGTTCCTTGGGAAATCCCTTTTCTTAATACCCCTTCTCCTTTCATGCGGAGCTGCCATAACTTGGGCTCATCAGTGCTTATGCAATGACAGCATTGGTGGAAGTGGCCCATTTGTGCTTTTTGTTAGGTTATTTATTTGTTTTCTTTTTAGGTTTGTGCAAATAAATCTATAGACACTTATAACTGATAACGCCCAAGCTACGCATTAAATTAAACATGTAATTTGAGTATTATGCAAATTTAAACCCTTTTGTGTAGTTATAGTATTGGTAAGTAGGGATCGTTCTTAACCGGGGAAATTAGGGAATATTAATAATATGTTAGTTAAAAAGAATAATGAATAATTAATGAATTGAAGAATTAGATAATCACATAGTTAATTAATTGAATAATCAAGTAATAGAGAATTAAAGAATTAACGAATAAAGGAATAAACGAATTAATAAATAAGAGAATCAATAAATTAATGAAATAACGAATAAATGAATTAAACGAATAAAAGAATAAACATGGGGGTTTTAAGGATTTTGATTATGCAAAATAAGTAAAGACATAAATGAACTAATTATATTCCTATTTTAACATATATACAAGTGGACTTTCTTTAAACACAAAATCTACCAACACTCTAACATTTGCAAAGTTTGAATACATCACAAAATTCTACTTTCACCATCCCACTCATGCATACAATTTGTAAACATTATAAATGCACCGAAACGCGGTCATAAACACTTATAAATTGATTAAAACATTTAAATCTCTTCAATTTTATACTAAGTGCACCGAAACGCGGTCATAAACACTTAGTATAAAATTGAAGCTTAAGCACTCAAATGTATAAAGTAAATGAAGTTTGAGAAGTAGAACACATTATAATAATATCCTTGTCTACAAAAGTTAGAAGGAAAATACCCACAAAAATATTGAACTAAAGAAAATAAAACCGAAACAACAATGAGAGTTTAAGCAAAGGAAAGAACAAGTTACACCTTCGGAATCCAAGAAAGCTTGTGATTCCGAAAATGGATGGAATAAAAATGACATGTTATTCATAAGATTTTCTGACAGCAGAAGAAACCTTATGAAGATGGATGAATAAACACGAGAATGCGAACTTAAACTCAAGAATTGCAACGGAAATACTAGGCTTGAATTTCTAAAGGAAGGATACAATTTTGTGTTTTTGGAGTTCTTTCTCCATACCAAGTCCACCCCCAAAACAAGAGAAATGCATTCCTATTTATAGGAGGAAAAAGCTACTCAAAAACAAATAAATTAATTAAAAAAAAAATTACAATAAAATAAAAGAAAATGAAATGATGACTAATTATGGACAATGATGTTTAATGATGAAGTTTAGGTAAGGTTTGGTCTTGTTTTGTGGCTGGAAAAAATGGGAAATAAGAGAAAAAGGAGCAGTTTGGGCGGCTGGGCCACTGTGGCAGTGCTACAGTCTCGGCGTGATGGGCTGGTGAGACTTCAGGCGGGCCAGGCGGTAGATGGGCTGCATCACGTGGGCGTACGGCACGGGTTGGTTGCAGCAGGAAAATCAGATGGGCTGGCAGTGCATGCGCACGGGCCGAAGCAGGTGCACGGGCTGGAGAAGCAGAGTAGCAGGTCGGGGCTGGCATGATGGATTGGACCAGGCGAGCGAACTGTCGCGACGCGGGCCTGGGTAGGTGAATGTTGCAGTTGGGTCAGACGGCATGGGCTGCGAGCAGGTGTTGTGCAGGCGTACGGTAACGGGCCCGAGCATGTGGGCTGGGAGACACGGGCCGTGCTTCTCTTTCGCGTGGGCCGAGGCTGGACGAGAATGGGTCATGGGCTGGAGCTGTGCGCGGGATTTGGGCTTCGCTTGGGCTGCTACAGTTTGTACGGCTGGGTTTGGCATTTAGGGCTGCACAATAACAGAGAAAATGGGCTCAAATTAAAATTGATCTTGGGCTAATAATAACAAAATTAATTCATAAATTCAATTCAATCGAATTTCGTCCCTAATTCCTTCGTTAAAATTCCGATCGAGATGATTTTTTCGCCAAAACGCTCCAAATTACAAACTTTATTTATTTAAACAAAAATATCACAAAGTAAATTATTTTATCTAATTATTTATTATTTTAATATTAAAATCTAAGTATAAAGGGTATAAAATAATATAAAAAAATGCTTATTTGAGGACCTATCAATAACTAGTTTGCTGTGTTCAATTTTTCCTTTTATGGGACTATATATATATATATATATATATATTAGTTATTTGGATAGTAATGGCTTAATGGTGCTTAAATGGTTCAAGTTATATTATTTTATATGACATTCTCTCTAGACCGTTTCGACAAAGTTCGAGCTTGATCATTAGAGGTATATTACTTATATTTGTCGTCAAGTTATTGCAGTTTAATTTGTATTTACTTTATATCTTTTCTATCAATAAATTTTTGTAACTTTTTAAAACAAATTATTTTGTTTGAATCGTGGAAGAAAATTATAAAGATGAATTTTATTTTTACTTTTAATTAGAAGTGATATAATTTTATGTCATAAAGAAATGAAATAATTATATCATCAAAATTAGGCTATAAAAGCAAGACCCACCACAAGTCAAAATGAGAATACTAATGCGGGCAAAACTGTACTTTACACAAAAACGTATACATTTCTTTCAGAACAGCATGCTAACAGTCTTGTAACAAACCCTAATAACCTTATAGCTATATCAACTAGCTATAAGTTGCACCAACTAATTTTGCTAACTAACAACTTCAGCTTGATCTCGAACACCCTCCCTCAATTTGATGCGAGAGAAATGACACAGAAGATTGTTCCTAAAAAACTCAAACTAAGATGTGTGAAGGCCATGAGCCATGACATCTACGAGCTGTTTGGAGAGGGAACATGAGCTAGGTGAAGGCTCGTATTTTGTACACGTTCACATATAAAGTGGACGTCCATCTCCGCATGTTTTGTGTGGCCATGCTACACTATATTATGAGCCATTTGGATAGCATAAATGCTGTCACTCCAGACTAAAGGGACTCGAGGAAGAGAATATGTAACGCCCCGGAAATTCGAGAAATGTAAAATTGTAAAATAATGAATGAAATGACATTTTTACCCCTGTGAATGGTATGGTCGATTTATTGTGACAGGACCCATCCCAATCCCCCTGGGATTAACGCGGGATGACCCTGCTCCCGTCTGACACGAAGTGTCAGACAAGGGATATTTCCGACCTTTGCCCTCCCGGACTATCAGAGTACGCCAGGATCCAGAGGAGGTATGTGATATCTCGGTCCCTGCTACAGTCCACACCCGATGTCAACCTGAAGGGCAGTCAAAACATTAAAATCTGTGATTGGACAAAACAACCAGTTTATAAAAACATTTTCATAAAGACATTTGTACCCTTCACTAAAAAGCATGCATGCATTCGAAACTCCTTTAACCCAAGAAACCATATGTGGGAACTAAGCCCAAAACCAAGATTGAAAGAACCATAATGAAAACGACCATATGGGCCACTGTCCAAATCCATAAGGGACTCGGCCCAAATCATAAGAAACCAATAAGAAACCAAGTACACGAGCCCCTGCTCAAATCTTGTATCCACATATCATATATCATATTTATATCACATACACATATAATTCACACAACCAATCTTGTCACGGTTTCCAAAGCTACGCGCGTGCTACCCGGGGTCTCAAACCCAAGTCTTTTCAAAGTCAAAGTCAATGTCAGCAGACCACTGACCATACCCGAGGTTATAGTAACCATCCTTCCTGAGAGTAAGGAACCCAACTGGGGCGACTCCACTCAGACGGTGCTCCGTGACTACTCCGGGGTCCACCCAGGCCAACGACCCTCCCCGGAGAAGATAATAGAACAAGTAAAGGAAGGTATATGAACATATATATACATAACATAAACATTCATGTCCGATTCCCCTGAACCATCATGATCCATAACATCCATTAACCAGGGTTCATGCAGGTTCCCATAAACCGTCATGAACCAGAATGACCTGACAAAGGTTCATGTCGGTTCCCATAAACCGTCATGAACCACAATGACCTTTCCAGAGTTCATGCCGGTTCCCATAAACCGTCATGAACTTGGAAATCCATCTAGAGTCCTTGACCCGAAATCATCAGTGTAAAACAACTAGGTCTCGTGCTCGAACATATGACTAAACTGGGCACCGTGCCCGATATCTAAGGGTCAGTCACGACTCCGATCATAGTGATGTGTGCAACCTTCTATCCAGGACCGCCCTCAATCCTGGTATGTCGCCGTGAACGTATCAACCGACGCGACCACCACAAGATCATGGTGCACTCATCACCGATCGCTATCCTGAACCGTCAGCACTCCGAAGTCGAGCCTCCCCAGGCTTCACGACCACGAATCGTGCATCGTGACCTCTCTGGAAGGAACACATCCCAATCCGGAGGCAGGCGTCGTATCATCGATCGCCGTGCACATAGCACCCGTCGCGACCACGATTTAGACCCGTAGGCCATAACTAGAGTCATATGCCCGAGACTAAACCAAATGGGTCTGATACCCGAGTTTATCTTTTTGGAAATCCAAAACCATTTCATTTAAACCAATAAAGAAATACAGACCCGTATAAGCACCGTATAAGGCCGAAACCTCAAAATACGTGCTTATACGTAACCACACATCCAAATGCACTCATGGCATCACAAACAAGTATTTAAAACATATAATAAACATTTATGCATGCACCAATTTAGAAAACAAGGTCCACTTACAGACCGTCCGAGCTGCCGCCTCGATTTGCGTGCCGTAGGCTCTCCCGAGCCGATCACTGTCACCAGGACTCTCGAACCTGTCCAAATTGTAATAGAAGGTTACTCACTACCTTATTAACCTCCTACCAAAGCCCCGTAATTTTCCCGAACTTTTAACTATTTTTAAACCGACCCTAATCCTTTCGACAGCCTGAAACCTATCGGAACGATGTCCAATTGACACGAGACTAGTCCCAAAATCTTCGTTACATCGAATAGAAGATTTCCCGTGTTGAACACTTCCCCAAATTATGGCCCACGCGCCCCTAGAAGGTCGAAAACACTGTTCATCGTCTCCTACCTCCAACTGAACCAGTTTTTACTGTTCACCCGTCTTCAACCTCGGTTTTTGGACCGATTTTAGGTCCATTTCATCTCCTTTTAATCCTAATATCATCCTAATCCTATTTCCTATGATTTAGACATTAAAACCCGAGCAAAAACCACCCAAAACCGTGCTTCATCCGCCGTTCATGGCGGCCGGACTTTCCCCCGCCGTCCACGGCCATTTCCAGCCATCCTAAACCACGAAAACAATCCTATTCTACTCCTAGGGTCCCCAGAAACCTTACCCAATTAAAGAAATCGATTAAAAACCATTAAAACTCAAATTTGGATTTTTGAATATTTCTCACCTTACGGGTCCTCTCCCGCCGTGGCTCGCCACCGTTCCCGTCTTCCTCAGCCCTTCATCACCTCACTCACGGTCACACACAAGCACCTGAGGAATGGTGGTATGTGTGTGTGTGCTTGTTCGAAGAATAAAGAAGAAAATGAAAAAGTATGAAAAATGATGGGGGTTACGGGTTTGCGTGTTTGGGGAAGGAGAAAATGTTGATCTGATGAGGGAAGAGAAATGGAGGGTGAGGATTTGAGAGATTAAATTAGATGAATGGCTAGGATTTAATGTTAGAAAGTTTAATTATAAAATAATTAATATAATAGTATTTAATTATTTAGATCCACAATTTATGGGATTGTCCAATGGGATGAGTGACACTTGTCACTCATCCATGGGACCCACCTAAAATATCTAGCCCAATCAGATTTTGCCAAATCATCACCGTCTCGAAGTACGTGCATAGTGAAATCGAACTTCCGTGACCTAAAACTTCGTCGTCGAACGTCCGAATTCGACGTGCCGCTTGTCTATGGATTCGTATCGTCCTGATCTATGTAATGGTCCTCGACCCTCGGCCATCGACCTCTCGGTCAAAAAGTCAACATTTGACCCCTTTTAACCAAAATTACCAAAATGCCCCTAAACTTCCGAACGTCATAACTTCCTCCTCGAACGTCGGAATTGAACGTGCCACCTGTCTATGAACTTGTGACGTCACGAACTACGTCATGGTCATCGGTCAAAGTCCATTTGATCCCCCGATCAAAAAGTCAACATTTTGCCACCACCTAGGGGCAAAACGGTCATTTTACATCGTTCATTCGATTTCGCCCAACTAATCACCGATTAACCTTACTAATCGTGATTAGTCACTAATCTAATCCTGAAATTTGGGACGGGTCGTTACATATTGACTATTTGATGGGTAGGTCAAACGGACGTTGACCCATGACCGTGACGTAGTTCGGGACGTCACGAGTCCATAAACAGGTGGCACGTCCAATTCTGACGATCGGGGAATAAGTTATGGCGTTCGGAAGTCCAAGGGCATTTTCGTAATTTGGACGAAAGGGGGGGAAACTGTTGACTTTTTGATTTACAACTGATTTCCACATGACTCGAGGACCGTTAGGTAGGTCTCGATGCCCCGAGTACAATGACAGGCGGCACGCGTCAAACGAACATCGAATGACCAAGTTACGGGTCACGGAAGAGGAAAGGCATTTTGGTAATTTTTGAACAGGAAGGCAAAATGGTAATTTTTGCACGGGTTACTGTTTGCAACCGTGGGAAACAGAGTCTGCACGCTGTGCTTGGTGGTTCTGATCAGACCATTGTTTAATCCTGTTAATGGACTGGCTGGGTGAATTGTTTAAGGCCTTTGAGGCAGTGGAGTGTGGGTTGCAGCATGGAACAGGCACGTGCACCATTGTTTAATGGTTTTGGGGCCGTTGCGGGAAACAATCTTCAGTGAAATCAGAAGGACTCCCACGGGTTGTTGGGTGGCATAGTTCGATTAACCGAGTTGGGTTTTGAGTGAGGGTCATTCTGCTGAAGTGAGGGCTGAGAGCCAGAGAGAAAAACCAGAGAACTGAGATTGTGGAAAAATTGGAGGGAAAATCGGTTTTCAATTTGTGAGCCTAGTTGGACGAAACCAAGGATTGGGTTAGCCTTCTGGGACCATTTGGAACCTAACCACGTCGAGTACGAAGGGAATCAAACATGGATTGGCCTAGGACTAAAGCCCCTGGTTCTGAGAATTTTCAGAGTTGAGGACGACGACTTCCAGGTGAGTGTTTGTTCAATTGGTTGTTTATTTTTGTTCGTATTGGTCCTAGTTAACTCCCTATTAAGTTAATTTGAAATTTGAATGGGAATCAGTGAGTTGTGGTGATCGACCCGTTTGGTTGATCACGGGTCAAATGGTCGATTGAGGACCTGTTAAGGCTAATTAATGACACAGAGCCCAAATTAGTTGATTAAGGAAGATTTTAGGATAAAAAACGAAGGTTATCGAGTGAGAATTGAGGGTTAATTGGCCGGGTCAAGCCGCGGGTAGCAGACCCGTTTGACAGATGAACGGGTGAAGGAGATGACACTGTAGCTACAGTGTCAGGCACGTGGCTTTCACGCGCAGCCATTTTGGGCGAGGGTTAATTGGCCGGGTCAAGCCGCAGGTAGCAGACCCGTTTGACAGATGAACGGGTGAAGGAGATGACACTGTAGCTACAGTGTCAGGCGCGTGGCTTTCACGCGTAGCCACTTTGGGCGGTGCGTGAAGGCGCGTGAAGCCTCATCTCCGATAACAGTCAACTAGAGGTTTCATCCATTTAGTGTTTTGAACATTTTGAGCTTAATAATCGAGTCGATCGGGGATCGTTATGTTAGTCAGAATAGGGCCGATTATCTCGGGAAGCATGTTCGGGCGGTTTTCCTGGGCCGGTTTCAGTTTAGGAATTCTTGTTTGACTGTTAAGAACTTGTGGTGACCTTACGTGTGATTTTGGATTGAGAAGAATCGTGCGGTAGTTCCGGGACAAGGTCTTACGCGCAATTTCGCAGCGGGATTGTACCGTGAGTGGGCCCGATTTCATTAAACCCTTGCATGCATAACCGTTTTCACTTATATATATATATATATATATATATACATGCTGGAATCAAGTAATGGTTTTGATTATCTTGAAATTATGGTTGTGGCACGATTTACGATGTTTGGGCTTGAGACTCGTCTGGTGGAATTTAAGTATTGTTTTGGATTTTATATATACATGTATATGCTATGGATATCGATAACTATCTTTGGTACTGCACTGTATAGATCCACCCATGTGATACTGTCTCCTCCAGATGTGGTACCCCGGAGCGGTCACGGCGCACTGCCTACGAGGGGTCATTCTACGGAGGGACCGAACCATAGGATGACTCAGGAGCAGGATTGCCATAATTGGACATTTGGGACGTCGTGCGTCTGGGACGCTAGGCATCTGGGATGCCGTACCCGAACTGGGTTCGGGGATTGGACTCAGGATTGAGACCCCGAGTGGAACGCGTAGCCTTGGGACTGTGACCTTATTAGACGTCAGGGACGTCGGACATCTGGGATGTCAGGATTGGAGTGTATAGTGCAGTGACCGTAGTTATATTTATGGTTTTATTATATAACTTGTGATGTCTTATATGGTTTTATGGTTTTAAATACTATGCATGCATGTTTGGAAAACGAAGGGCTAAAATTATATGTTTTAAATATTAAATTGTTTTATAAACTTGAGTTTCGGCCCACTCACCCTTAATGTTTTGGTGACCCCTCCAGGCCGTGCTACTGAGGTAGAAGAAGAGGATCCTGAGGCTGAGGCATAGATCTACACTGCGCACCTCAACCCCTGTTGGGTAGGTTACCCGCAGGATAACTTGAGTCGTGCTCGAAATTTGTATTTTGGACTGTATCCCTTGTCTGACATCTTTTGGATTCGGATTTTTTGTGTAACTTTATTTTTGGATATTTATGCATTTGAACTTTTTTAAGGTTAAATTTGGAATGTTGGTTCGGGTGTCAGACAGGAGCAGGGCACGTCCCCTTGTGGTCCCCGGGGGATCGGGGCGGGTCCTGTCAGAATAGCATAGATTAGTAAAGAGATAGGAAATCCATAGCATCACATGATGTATTGACAAGGGAATGGTATTCTGTTTCAGCTAATGAACGAGAGATAGTGGCCTGTTTCTTAGCACCCCAAGAGATGGGGTTGAGACTAAGGAAGATGATGTGACTAGACATAGAGCGATGAGTGTTTGGATCCCCACCCCAATCAGCATCTAAAAATGTCTGAAAGTAAGGTGAACAAGACACGTAGTGGATGTTGCAATCGAGTGTGTCCTTGAGATAATGAAGGATCTATTTGATAGCCACCATTGAGTGTCAGTGGTGGAGTGCATGAATTGCCATACGGTGTTCACAACAAACATAATGTCTAAAAATGTAAAGGTAAGATACTAAAGAGCACCAAAAATGCATCTATACAAATCAGGGTCAGCTAAGGTTGTGCCATCTTGAAGAAGAAGTTAGGTATTTGGAACTAAGTGTGGAGATTGAGCTGCAAGACAACATTCCAACCTTGGCAAGCAAGTTACTAGCATATTTGTCTTGATGAATAAGAATCCCTTGATCAGAATAGGCGACTTGAAGGCCAAGAAAATAGGAAAAGGGTCCCAAATCCTTCATATCAAATTATGCATAGAAAGCTTGAATTAAACGAGTGATAGACATGGAATTGTTACCTGTGAAAATGATGTCATCGACACAAAGGATCACAATCAACAAATCTAAGCCATGATGAAAGATGAACAATGCTGAGTCGGAAGAAGTCTGAAGAAATCCTAGCCTAAGCATATGTGTTGTGAAGTGAGCATTCCATGCCCTAGGAGTTTACTTCAAGCCATAGAGAGGTTTGATAAGTTTTCAAACATGATGTGGAGAACCAGAATCAATGAGACTAAGCGATTAAGACATATATACCTTTGTATCCAAGTGACCATGCAGAAAACATTCTTTACATCGAGTTGGCGTGGCTGCTAATGGAACTGTACTGCAAGGGCTAGGACAAGGAGAACTGTGGTATGTTTTACCACTAGACTGAACATTTCCTTGTAGTCAATGCCTGCCTCTTGATGATAGCCTTTGGCGACAAGGCAAGCCTTATGTCGAACAAGAGAGCCATCATTATTCTTCTTAAGTTTAAAGGCCCACTTACATCCAATTATACGACGCTGTGGAGGTAAAGGGACTAATTTCCATGTCTTTTGCTATTCAAAGGCAGTGAACTCCTAAACCATTACCTAATGCCACTCAAGAACCTCAAGGGCTTACTTATAGGACAAAGGCTCAGTAAGTGGACTAGGGTATTGGGCAATAGGGTGCATCACAAGAAAATTATGTCTACTACACTAAACAATCTTACTCTTGGATCTAGTAACCATAGGATGTTGTGAGGTCTGTTGTGTAGAAAGACAAGTTAAATCAACCAAAAGTTCAATATGAACTAAAGAGGAAGAGTCCTCATAATGAGCTTGGACAGGCGCAGATTTAGAGATAGGTCCAAGAGTATTAGATTGACTAGGTGAGGCTGGAGATAACACGTGATCAGAATATGAGCCAGGAGATGAAGGGACAATGTAAGAGCTCACAGAGTATGAATTGGAGGAGAAGGAAGATGGTGCAGGTTAAACATGCCCAAGAGAGGAGCATAAGGTCACATGTGTAGATATGCTGGAAATAGATAGGGAACTAGAGAGAGGATACAACTAGATTGAACCAAATTTTCAAAAACATGTGCAAGAGTAGAAGAAGACACTGAGGACAAATGGAAAGGAAACACAGACTCATAGAAAATAACATGCTGAGAGATATAGGTACGTTTGGTAGGGATAACAAGCACAACCAAAAACACGAAGAGATGTCAGCGAGGGATGATGAGCAAGCAGATAGAAAGAGTTAAGGATAGAAGTAGGCATGCGATTGATGAGGAAATTTGCAGTGGAACATGCATGAAACCAAAAGGAACTTGGAATAGAAGCTGTAGTTAGGTAATTTTGGTTTAGATTAAGTGTCTATGCTTTCTCTCTACAAGGCCATTTTTCTATGGAGTGTGAGGGCATGATTTAAGATGTTGTATACCCTTAAAGGCTAAGAAATTACTCATGGCATGACTCATAAACTCTCCCATTCCATCACTTTCTAAAATTTGAATAGATTTTGCAAATTGAGTGCAAACATAGGAATAGAACTTAACAAACACATAATGAACTTTAGATTTATTGACTAAAGGGTAAATCCAAGTATATCATGTACAATCATCGAAGAAAACAACATAGAGTATAAGTACAAGGACTTGGTCCCCAAACATCTGAGTGAACCTCTGAAAATGGCACAGTGGCCTTATTATCTTAAACTAGAAAGGGAAATCTAGAAATTATTCCTTTGAGACAAGGAGTATAAGAATGAAAAGAAAGTGGTGGTTGTGAACACTGGTATGAAATTTGAGCTTGTGATAGCATAGCTTGCAAGATTGTTGTACTAAGGTGTCCAAGCCTATGATGCCATATAGAAGAAGATAGCTTCTGACTCATGCAACCAAATGGTACAGAAACAGAAGAAGAAACTGGGGTGGAAGCAAGTAAGTGCATAGAAATATGATACAAGCCACCAGAACTAAGGGTGTGAAACAACACATTCCCCAGCTTGTCCTGGATTTGAAGATAAGAGGCTCTAAACACCATTTGACAGTTATTATGTAGACAAAACTTTTGCACATGGAGAAGATTATGTGCCAAGTTGGGAACATGGAAAACTTTAGGCAAACCAAATACATGATGAGGTATAGGCAATGTGGTATAACCAATACTAGTAATAGGTAATACCTTACCATTTACAACATAAATTCCTGAATTGGATAGAGAGGATGTTGTCTATTGTAGTTAAGAGTCATCAGACAATATATGGTTGGTGGCTCCAGAATCAGCTAGCCAGAAGTTAGGATCATTCAATTCATAACTAGAAGTGGTAGAATAAGCCTACAACTGTAGAGGTTGAAATGCAAGTGGTGATGTAACACCAAAGTTTCCACGTTGAGAACACCCTAAGGATTTATGTCTAGGAAGCTTGTAGAGTTGGCACATAGAAGTTGGTATAGAACCAAGGATACCTGGACCAGAATTCACAGGCATACTAGATTGGACATGCGCACTGTACTATTTTGGAGTCGAAAATCTTTGATTATATCCTTGATTCTGAGGTGTTCCACCAAAACCATGATTTCCATATCCTTGTGGATTTCCATAGCCTTGGTTCCTATATCCTTGGTTATAGCCATTGTTATTATTGTAATGATAGTAAGGATTGTATTGTTTCCTCTATAGTTGTTCCTACTATGATAACCATTGTTTCTACCCCTTCCACAGTGGTTGTTCCTCCCATACCAATTGTCTTGATAATTGTTTCTACCAAGCCATTGAGATTGAGAGTCTTGCCACTGAGCTTGAGAGTTAGGATACTATGTAGAAACGGTTTGTGATGGAGTGACATTCTGCGAACGAGATTGGTCTTTAGTAGCCACCATAGCAATAAGAAGAGAGGATTTAGCTTGAGTAGCTGTGAACTTGAAGCCATCAAACTCTTCAATTAATAGAAGAGTACAAAGTTTAGACAATGTGATAGGCACTGGTCTACCACGAATATGTGACCTAAAAGACTGAAAATCTGTGGGAAGGCCATTCAAAGTAATCAAGATCACATCTTTGTCTATGACAACAAGTCTAGCACTGGAAAGTCTTTATCTAGCTGACCGAATCCTAGCCAAGAAAGCTTTAATAGAATCTGATCCCTTCTGAATGGCATGAAGATTTGCTTTTAGCTGCATCAAATTTGCTTCAGTTAGAGAGAAGAACTTTTCTTGTAGTGTAAACTAGGCAACGCTCGATGATTCACAAGCCCTAATTTCAATGAAGTCATCCTAAAAAACAGTAGCTATGAGCATGTTGAGCAAGGTAGCATCCATATCAATCCATTTTTGATACGATTCATTAATAGACATTGGACATGGATAAGATCCATCAACATAACAAAGAAGATGGAGTCCTTTTAGAAGATGTTGAATCTTTATACTCCACGAGATGTAATTCGTATCATCGAGTTTGATGGATACAAATTCAGTAGCATGTTTAAGTAATTCCATAGGAAAAGTCATGATTGAGAAAGATTAATCTCAATAGAGTCGCAAGGGTTGGTTTCTTGGAAAAAAAGGTTAAACAAATTAAAGGAGCCAAGAAATGAAGTTTTTGATTTCTAAAGAATAGAGACTCAAAAGTGTTTAGCTAAGGAAAGAAACTCGAAAGTGTTTAGGAAGAAGAAAATATCATACTTGAGCTTATGAATGTGAGATTGAATCTAAGATCAAGATCAAGAGGCGATAAGAACACTAAACCAAAAAAATGATCAAGAGGTAGCGAGAGAAGTGAATACGAAGAAGAAGATGAGTAAGGTGAAGAACAAAAAGAACCTGAGGTGAAATTCGGACGAGATGAACTCAGCTGAATTGAAGATAATCGACATTGACAAACTCGTAGCTAGAAGACTTGAAGAGTGCATGCTAAAAAGTTGGATACTAGGATCATAAGTAGTGAGCTTCACTACTTTGATACCGTGATCAAATTCATGGTGTTTCTTGATTGAAAGAAGAAAAAAAGTAGAAGAGAAGAAAGGTTTATGGGTGGAAGGAGAAGAGAGAGAGAGAGAAAGAGAAAGAAAGAGAAAGAAAGAAAGAGATAGAGCTTTGAGTATTTGGTTATAGTTGTATGAATTGATTATCATTAATTTACATGTGTAGTTTACACAATATATGTAGCTCTAGTAGCTAACAGTATACCTTGTTGTCAAAACACATGCTAACAACCTTGTAACAAACCCTAACAACCCTTACATATGTACTAACTAACTATACAAATGTACCAACTAATTTAGCTAACTAACAACTTCAGCTTGACCTCTAACATGTTAAATAAAAACTGTTAGCTGTTAGTTGGTCAGGGTTGTTAAGCTGTTAGCTAGTTAGGATGTTAATGAGTTATTACTCCAGCTGTAGGTTTTTATGATCACTTATTAGTTTGTTTGGATTATCACTCTTAATTCCATGTAGTACATATATACTTGTAATGCTTATTGAGTTATGTACGAATGAAACTCTTCCTTCACAAAATCTCTCAATTTCTTATCTTACTTTTCTCTGGTTCTTCTTTTGCCAATTTCTTCTTGTTCAACTTTAGCTCTCATGAAAACCTTCAAGATATCAGAGCTGTGAAAGCTCACAGCATATGACCCTATTACATTCTCAACTTCTGCTCTACTATTTCTCTCTTGAGTATCTCAATCACTTATTCTTCTTGATCCACCTTTCTCTTGAGTCTATTCCTATGTATTCGTAAACTTTCTTGTTCATCATTCTCGTCTTGATCTCAAATATGTAATATGTTATATCTGATTTTCTTCCAATGCTGAATTCTGCCAATTTTATCTACTTTTTTGTCCAATCTCTACTTTCCGATCACAAATCTGTTATCTACTTTATGTACGATGAGTACTATCTCTTCTCTCACATACTATAATCTTGCATTCTTGATATTCTTATATTCTTTATATTTTCAAACACTTGATCTACTTCTTATTTTGTGATTCTTGAATTGTGTGATACATTTTGTCACTATGCTTTTCATAAAGCAATATAGCCCTTTAAAAAAAAGCATTCCTTCTCCAATGGAATTACTCAAACATGCTACTGAGTTTGTATCCGTTAAACTTGATGACACCAACTATATCTCCTGGAGCGTTAAAATCCAAAGGTTATTGAGAGGTCTTCATCTCTTTGAGTTTCTTGATGGCTCATATCCATGTCCCTTAGCTTCTAAGGAGTCCTACCAGAAATGGCTGAATATGGATACTGCCTTGCTCAATATGTTGATCATAACAATCACTAAATATGCATTCACTAAAATCATGGCTTGTGAGACTTCTCGAATGTCTTGGCTTACTCTTTAGAAAAGATTCTTTTTCGCTATCCGAAGCCAACCTTATGCAGCTCAAAACTATCTTTCAAAACATACAAAAGGGTGCTGACACGATTAAGGTCTATTTGACCAAGGTCAAATCTGCTAGGCAGCAACTTGCTAGTGCTCATCTCACCAAGTCTGACATATATGTTAGTTTGATCACCTTGAATGGCTTAACTACAGACTACTTCTCCTTTAAATCACATATCTGTTCCAGGCCAATTCTTGTCACTTTGTCTGATTTGCGTACACTTCTTCTAGCTGAAGAAGAAGATCTCTCTAAGCTTGCAAAACACAACCAACATAACTCTCATCTCACGACTATGATAGCCACTAAGGAAGTTTGAGACTTTACCTCACAGTAGTTTAATGGTGCACAAAACTCTCAACCACCTTGGCACCGAAACTAATGGAATGGAAGGAATACCTATCACGAACAATGGATATCATGGGAAGGGCATGAACAATGGATATCATGGGAGGAATAACAACTATTGAGGTAATCGATACAATCCTAATTATCATTATAACAACTATAGTGGCAACTATGGTGTCTAGCCTCAAAATTAGCGTTATGGAGGTTTTAACAACCCAGGTTATAACTACCCTCCATAGCAGCATCACTTTAAATATTCCTCACCACAACCGTTTAACCCTATGTAGAATACTGGATATTCTAAACTTACTTCTGTCCAAGGGTTGCTTTTATCTTCACCTGGTGTTACTCAAATAGTTTAACTCGCATTTGTTTGCCAGCTTTGCAAGGTTTCTAGTCATGAAGTATTGAGCTATCCTCAACAAGGGTCTCTTGGAATGCAGTCTCAGCCTCAAGCCTTCTCATCCACAATGCAACCTCAAGCTTTCTCGGCTACTACAAGAGATGAATTCTATGATCCCAACTTTTGGTTAGGACATTCAGGAGCCACTTACTACATGGTTTCAGATGACACTACACTACAGCAAACCAAGCCACTCACACCAAATTCAAGTATTTATATAGGAAATGGTAATATCTTACCAGTAACTGGTGTTGGAACTATTACTTTGCCACTTTTTCACCATGTGTTTAAGTTGCTTAAGGTCTTTCATGTTACTCACTTAGTACACAATCGTCTGTCTGTGCATCAATTCTGCTTACATAACTCTTGTACAATGCTCTTTGATGCATCTTTCCCTACTATTTAGGACAAATTGGGGCAGGTGTTGTCTCACACCCCTAGTGTCAATGGTCTTTATCTTATCCCTATGACACTACTTGTACCTTCTTCCAATTCCCTCCTTTAAAACTCTCACAACCATTAGTGCTGGTTGTCTTGGACATCAGCTCACTCCACTTTGTGGCATCACATGCTTGGTCATCCCAGTGCTTCAAACAATGTTAGCTCGTGCTCAGTTGTGGACTCCTTTTGATTCTTCCTCAAATTTATGTACATCCTGTCTCTAAGGCAAGATATAAAGTTTTCCTTTCCTTTCCCTATCTCAAACACTAAAACTTTCTGAGCCCCTTGTTAATATCCACTTAGATGTTTGGGGTCCCATCCCTTTATATCTACTTTAGAGTTTCAATACTATGTCATTTTTATAGATGATTGTACAAGATAATCATGGATCTACCCATTAATAAATAAATCGGATGTTTGTTTAGTATTCATTAAATTTAATACTTATGTTTCTACCTTTTTTTTTTCCAAATCTATTAAGATCTTTTAGAGTGATGATGGTGGAATTTCTAAGTAAAACCCTACTTGAGTTTCTAGCCTCCAAAGGAATCCAACACTAGAAATTGTGCCTTATATCGCACAACAGAACGGCCTTGCCTAAAGGAAACACATACACATATTAGAGTGTGTAGGGTCAGCGGACGATGGAGAAGGCTTCTCCCTCAAGTTTCTCTGGAGGTAGGAGGGTTAAGTGACCCTCCTTGCCCCTTAGTCAGTCCGCCAGTGGTGGTCGGCCTCTTGCTGAGTGGTCAAGGTGATCGAGTGTGTAGCCTGGCCGATCAGTGAGTAGACTGATCAGATATGATCCGTCTATGCTGTTCTGATCTCATTGTTGGTGATCGGGATGGCTAAACATAGGGTCTGGCCTACCAAATATGATCGGTCATCCCTAATTCGTTATAAGTATGGTCTTGTATCTTGTCAGCTGAATGGCTTGGAAATTCTAAAAACATGACTCCTTGGCATTTGGTCAAACCGATCATGTTAGATAGAACAACAATCAATATTAGCGATCACAAACCCGTACAGATACAATAGGTGCTTATCTTGACAAATAACACATGCATCGATCAGTGCGTAGTATTCATAGCATGCAGAAATAAAGTGGTTGTTTTTTCAGTTTCATGTTATAATGTCTCCTATAAATCTAGAAACTCTACTCGTAACCTAGCTTCTTCGCATGCAGGTGGATATGTTTGTTCCCTTCTGAATTTTTTTTTTTTTTGAATTCTGATAATCGAATTGCAGAATTCTTAAATTTTGTAAAAAATTAATTGCATTGAAAATTGTTGTAATTACTACTCATTCATACATATGTAAATAGCAAGTTGATGAATCATCTGGACGTATGGATCCAGATATTTAAAGGTGGGTTGGGCAAATTTAAAATCAAAAGTAAAGTAGACTAAATTAAAAACTCAAAAATAAAATGAATAAATTTGTAGGAATAAATTTACAAAACAGATAAAAAGAGAAGAAAAAATAAAAATAAAAAAGTATTCAAATTAAAAGCCTCAAACTAAAATCTAAAGGCAGATGGTGCCGAATTTAACCAATAAAATAAATTAATGATTTTCATAAAAATAACATATAACCTCATATAATTGAACTTTTGATCTCGGGTACATGCCCACTTGCCCTGTACATGGGTTTATTCTTGATCATAAAGGTCTTAGTTATTACTAAAGTGGTAGAATATTTTGATACATAAAAAGACAAAACATTCTCCAAATTGGTTCATGTTTTTTGCTCATATGATTTTTATATATTAAGAATCTAATTATCATATTTACAAAGAAGATGATTCACTAATCAATTTCGACGGAAAAGAGTGGATATATATCCATATGATAAATGATACAAGTATATATTTTCCTAAAAATATCATATATATTATGCAACCTGATGGATGAAAGTTAATGATGATCGTGAGTGAAAATTAGCGAGAAAAAATGGCCCAAAAAAAAAAAAGAGAGGAAGAATATGATGAGGTGATAATTAAAGAAATTTGCATGAAGGTAGGACGTGTCTTGTAGGCAGAGGAAGTGCAGGAATGGAATAGAGCAGGAAGCATGTGGTGGGGCAGCCCACTCACCTTGGAACTCGCAAAGCAGCAGCAACTAAACACAATAACAACAATAACAACAACCAGCCGAGCTTTGCTTTGTACAACAGAGCTAACCACCCAAATACATTTTGGAGAAGAGGGACAATTTCTGTCCTCTCCATATACAAATTGTCAAATGCCATTTCTGTTTCAAGATAAATATTTAAATATTCAATTTTTTTCTTTTTGAAAATAAATATATATCATAATAAAAAACAACTTAATTCGGTATTTTAATTATGATTTTATCTTTCTCTTCTATAGTTATATACATTTTTCAGTGAGCGACATTTCATTTTCTATTTTGTTATTACGTGCGTAAGGTAAGTACAGCGTGGTTTAATACAAATATTAGAAATATTTAAATTTAAATCTTTAAAATTTTAGTAATCTGATATAATTTGAATTTTCTAATTTTTAGATTGATACAGACTATTTAGACCAAATTTTTTTTTTAGAATATGTAGACTATACGACTCACTGACACATTCCCAACAATTTTTTTTTAAGATTTCTTCGTCAAACACTCACATCAGTAGAATAAAACTTTCAAATATTACAACTAAAATATAAAAGATACAACAACATTAAAAATGAAACTAATAAAACTCAGTATTATTTGAGGTTTTTAAAACGAAGAAAATACATCAATATTTACCAAATTTGCTTCAAACATTTCAATCAAAATATAAAAAATACAACAACATTACAAATGAAACCAACCAAACACGACTATTGAGATGTATTGTAAGACCTCGTTTGGTACCACTGTCTTGTACTGACTATTTCAATCGGATAGACTAATCTATATATCGGATAGACTGACTATTTAGCTATGTGTTTGGTAATCTACAGATTAAAACACCGACTATATTATACTGGCGGGATTATATTATAATAAGTGATATGAAACATTTATATCATAAATATTAATTATGTATATTATTATTATTATTATTTATTTTAATTAGTTATTGATATATAATAATAATTATTACTATTTATTAAATTATAATTAATAACTATTTTATTTTTATTATTAGTACTATTTATTATTATTATCATTGTTACTATTATTATTATTATTATTATTATTATTGTTATTATTATTATTATTATTATTATTATTATTATTATTATTATTATTATTATTATTATTATGGCACTTTTTAAGATTGCTAGTCATCCGACTATTTAATACGAACAATTTCGAGAGTATTATTTTAGTATGTCTGAACTGTATAAAAGTACTCAATTGTATTAACTTATATGGTGCATGACTAATTAATACGAGTGATACCAAACACTAGTTTCATACCATATTATTTTATACAACCCTTTATACGACAAATCAAACGTAGCCTATATGGTAAATTTAAAAACTAATAGAATTAATATATTTTTTAACAATCCGATTTAAATTTACAGTTTTCTAAAATTGATACAACCCATGTCTAAAGTTAAGAAATAAAAAGGTAAAATTTTTGTTTTACCCTTATTTAACTATTCGGGCTTTTGTTGGGCCTTTTGTTGGATTAGTTTAATTGGGTTGGGGCTTGTGACTTGGTTGTTTGATATGGGCCTAAACCCGCATCCCAAGTGTAGAATTCAGTTTGGCCTTGTTCTTGTTGTTGAGGCCCAAATGGTGGCAAGTTGTCCAAATAAGTTGTAAGTGTTTACTTTAGGCCCAAACCTTAAAAACCCCAAGTAAGCATCTCATCCTAGGCTACATGAATAAACTTCAAGCTCATTTGTTCTTGGAGAAACCCATTTGAGAATTTCATTTAGCAGAAGTTTGATTTGAGCCCATTAGACCTAGGCCCAAGTTGGGTTAATTAGGTGAACCATATCCTAACTCATCCTCTTCGTTCACAAAAGACGCACACACACTCGTCGTCTTCATCATCTTTCCAACTAACCAAAAACTCCAGAGATAACTAGGCCTTTATGACAAGACCCATCCCGATCATCCCTCGATAACCGGGAAAGATCCTGCTCCCGTCTGACAATAAGTTGAAAGTGTAAAATAATTTCACATATATACATATAGAACATAACAAACAATAAACATTGCCAGACAAGGGATAGTTCAGTATTCCGAGACTGTTGATCTAGTCAACATGGTTTACAGAGCATAGGATATATTTACAAGTAGGGATCAAAATCCTACGCTGCAAAGGGTCTGAGTACGCAACGGTCTGTTTATTCTTCTGCCTCGATGTTAGCCTCAGTACCTGCGCACTGGCCTGGAGGGCAATTAAAACATTAAAGGTGTGAGTGGACATAAATAACATTTAGAAATACATTTATCAAAATACAGTCTTACCCTCCAGTTTCATAAACATGCATGCATATCATAACTTATAAATCAGATAATCAAGATATGAACATAAACCTCAAACAGAAATAAAAACACAGGATCCAAGTCCAATATATAGTCACGTTATCCCTGCAACGCGTGAAAATCAATAGGCTCAAGGACCGCTCAAATCCCGAGCATCCGCCGCTGTGAACACATCACCAGCCGGCAATCCAGGTCGTCATGAACATATCACTGACTGACCTCCATATAATCCAGCACATCTGGTCTGAGTCGAGCCTCCATTTGGCTGCACGACAACATACCGTGCTACGTGACCTCTCCGGGGTAAACACTTCCATCCCAGAGGCGAGCGTTATCTCCAGGGTCCATTTCGGGGGAAACATATTCCACACCGAAAGCCCTCATATATCATCATCATGAAAACCAGTGAAAACAGTTGCATTTAATATCAAAACCATTTTTGAACTGAGCTTCAAGCCCAAAAACACTTTTCTCAAATTTATAAACCAATTCACGCACACTGCGCAATCACAATCTCATTCATGATATAAATCCATCAAATCTCATACCAAACTCATAATCCGAGTCAAAATCAAGTTCAAACCCCGAGCCTTAGCTCGAAATATCAGTTTCACGGTTTTCTCGAAAATCGTGCCCAAAAGCACATCAAATAATATAATATTCCAAAAATCCGAAAATCGTTATACTGAAACATTAGTCATACCAAATCATGTCAAATCATATTATAAAACATTTAAAACATATATGCATGCATTTAGGGTAGAAAACAAAAGCCCACTCACACACCGTCCAGTTTGTTCAGTTTCCAGCTGTTCGTCTTCTTCTGACGTCCTGGAAGTATTCGGGCCTGTCGAACAAGGAATATAAGATTACTAACTTGTTACATCATCTCCTGTACGAATTTTCCAGTCGTCGGAATAAAATAATATTATTTTAAACGTAACCTATATGCTTCGGGTATACAAAACTACTCTCAGTTCATATCTGATTGACCCGAAACCAACGCTAATAGGTCCGTATCATCGAGAGCATCAACAAGTGTGTTGAACCCTCCTTCAGATTCCCGGTCACGCGCCCTCACGCGCCGCCGCAAGCGGCTACGCGTGAAAGCCACGCGCCGTGAACAGTGTACTGCTACAGTGCTCCTTCCTCGCCCGTTTCTCTGATAAACGGGTCTGAAACCCGCGATTAGACCCGGTGCAATCTCCCTCGATTCAAGCTCAATTTCGTCCCTTCTTTCACTCATTAACATCCATTCAATCCAAACTATAGTTCTATAAGTTCAATTTAATCACACAAGCCCTTACAATCCTCGACTCACGATGAACACCTGACGGGTTCGAATTCGGGTTCTACCCAAAACCAGCCTGTTTCCTTCAATTGATCATACCAGAAGCATCATAGGTCCATTATAAACACGAAATCGAAATCAATTTCATGAATTATTACCTCTAAGTAATCGGACTCAAGCTCGAATTTCCGAAACAGTTGCAGGGTCTGTTCGTCACTAATTCGCCTCCGATTTTTGTTCCAGTTGATTGGGTTCGAGTCGTCTAGTTCCCAGCGAGCTTAATATCACCTCAAATTCGAACGAAATCGTCTCAAAAATCGAAATCGAATTTACGTCCTTTAATGGTTGTTTCGGGCATTCCCAGTATGGGTTTCCCTCGAGTTCTTTTGGTTTTCTTTCGGTTTTTCACTCCAACCTACACCAATTAATCACTCTAATTCACTGTGTTTCCTTTGTTTTGCTGCTAATTGATCACACGGTTTTGAGGAAATTTTTGTTCTCTGTGTTCTTAGCCAAGTACGGTGCTAACTATATGTTAATATCCATTCAATTGAATTAATTATTCCTAACGGCAATCAAATGCCACTAATCTTTGTTAACAAGTGACACTTGTCACTTGATGAAGTCTATGACTCATATGAGGGGCTGAAGCAGCAACTTAAGATAGATGAATAAATCAGCATACTAAAAGCACTTGCACCGTCTAATCAAATTCACATAAAATTA
The DNA here is from genome assembly GCA_032719365.1 of Prinsepia uniflora. Classification (NCBI taxonomy): domain Eukaryota; kingdom Viridiplantae; phylum Streptophyta; class Magnoliopsida; order Rosales; family Rosaceae; genus Prinsepia; species Prinsepia uniflora. The sequence continues at coordinate 9,054,508 of CM064870.1, read as the reverse complement.
CCATTTTACCCTTGAGGTCACAAATGACCATTTTGCCCCTGAACTTCCCAGACCCATAACTTTTTCATACGAGCTCCGTTTTCGACGTGCCACCTGTCTACGGATTCAGCGTCTCGGGACCTACACAACGGTCCTAGAAAAATGCACAAAAAGTATTTTAAACAAAAAGTCAACTTTTAGCCATATTCCATCAAGGGTAAAAACGTCATTTTCACATTATTTTAATATTTTACAACTTTTGGATTTTTCGGGGCGTTACACTTTACCACCGAACCACGAGACCAATAGTGTTCGGGCAACCATGACAGTCCACCATTTTCTCCCCTAGAAACCCACTCAGCCCCTCGACCATGTAAAATTGGCACTGTTTGCTTTCCCCCTTCGCGATGTCACTCTTGGCCACCCCAAGCGCTCAAACCTCGACTAACAGCCTCATTTCGTCGAGACGAAGCTATCCACGTCCACATGCATCTCAAACAATCGTCGTGGCTAGAGAACCGAGTCAATTTCGACCTAGACCCGAATTCATTTCAACAAGATTGAGGAATTTTCGAGGTGAGCTTGATCCTATTGACCTAACCAACGCCTTAATCGCACCTAGAATGACTTCCTGGTTCGATTGGATGAGGTTCTGTGCGAGGAACAACGGTGGGAGCTACGACCCATTTCAGACCCATGAGAATTCAAGGGATTTTCAGGTAAATTTGAAGCCTTTGGACTAAACCATGATAACCATCTTATTGAGAGCATCAATTTAGCCTAATTACATGTGGTTTCTTGTGTGAGGAACACAGTGTCGCTGGAGATGACTGGAATTTGCATAATCGATGACCTTCTAGGTCATTTTCATCAATTTTGGGTTGCCCTTGAACCCTAAAACCAAGATTTTTGGCTTTCCCATGTCGAGTAGGTATGGATTGGTGGTTTGCATGTTGAAATTGGGTGAAAACAAAGTGAATTAGCCCTTGTTGAAATCTGAGAATTTACCGGCGAAAATTCAAGATTCTGGCCATCCTTGACGGTGTCTCCGACGAAGGTCCAGTGACGGTGGTGGTCAATGATCAACGATCAACGTCGTTAGTCTGCATGTGTGAGCTACACACTGGGAATAGTTATGCATGTGGCAGTTTCACGTGTGGTCGCGTGGGCGCACGTGACTGGCGTGTGGCGGTGCGTAGGCTGTTTGATAGCCCGTGAAGGCATGTGGGGTGGTTTTCCAGCCCTGAAAAGATACGTGGAGCTATTTTTTGCCTTCCATCAACGTATGTGCACTATTGTTCCATCCCCGACAACGTGTAGGTGCTGTTTTATGGGGTTTTGAATATTCTTAGACGTATTATGGGCCTTATTAAGTAATTCTAGGCCCGTTTTGGACTATCCTTAAGGCGTTCAACATATACAATGGGTTTTTGAGTTGAGTTTGACCTTTTGTGAATGGTCTTCATAGGTTGGACTGGTTGGGAGCTTACGATTAGTTTGAATTGTCGGGTGATCCGATTACTCGACTAGTGTGAGTGGACCTCCTTCCCTAAATTGATTTTATAATGTTTATACTCACATGTTTTACAATGATTACACTTGTGATATCTTCAAGCATGTATGACTTAATATGTGTTAATTGTGGTATGTTGATTAAGCTGATTGGTTTATCACGCTTACGTTGATATGCTGGTATGCTATGATACAATGTAATACATGGTAGTACGTTATCGAGTCACATGTTGCATTACATCAGTCCTTGGGGAATTGATAAGATAATGTTAGGACCCACTTAGGAGTCGCTAGTATTTCGTACCTGTCTGTAGGCCATAGGCTAGTCCTCCACATGATCGTTTACCTGCGATGCTTGCTATACTAGTTAAAAAGCGCTAGTCTTATCCCAAGCTCTATGGGACTCGTGGTGATGGTGCATTGCATCCAGTCCTTCACGTGATCGTGGTATGCGAGCAGGATAACTAGTTTATGATACGAGTATAAGACTTGAGCAACTCAAGAGCAATTTTGATGTGGGTTGACATTATAATGTATTTATGGTTTCTGCATGGCTCATCTGGTCGTATTATTTAAATTATTATTAAATGATTGTTTGAAATGACTCGTCCCGAATTAGCGGGATTAATTAATGATTAATGACGGATTAGCTAGGCTAATCGGGGATTAGATGAGGATTAGCGGACGTGGGGGGCAAAATGACGATTTTGCCCCTAGAATGGGCAAAACGTTGACTTTTCGTTCGGACGGTCAAATGGACATTGACTGATGACTGTGACGTAATTCGAGACGTCACGAGTTCATAGACAGGTGGTACGTTCGATTCCAACATACAAGGAAGTAGTTATGACGATCGGAAGTCCGAGGGCGTTTTGGTAATTTGGTTGAATAGGGGCCAAACGGTTGACTTTTGACCCTGAAGGTCCGATGACCGAGGGCCAAATACCGTTACGTAGATAAGGACGATACAAATTCGTAGACAGGCGGCACGTCGAATTCGGAAGTTCGACGGTGAAGTTACGGTTCACGGAAGTTTGAACGTACTAATGCACGTTTTTCGAGATGAGGACTTTTGGCAGCAAGTGGGGCCCAGATATTATTGGACAGGCCCATTGGATGAGTGACAAGTGTCACCCATCCATTGCCCATCCAAACCAACTCATGCATATCCTATTTTCTTCCATCGACCATTTTCCCATTTTCAACCAAACCAAAACTGATCCATCCTCCCACCCCAATCCAAACCCTTGACCCTATGATCATCATTGAGAGGCCCAGAGAGTGAAGTGAGGATGCTGGACGTGGTGGCTGGCCCAGTCAGCACTGCCGTGCACGGCGGAGGAGGAAACCGTGCGAGGTAAGTGGTTTAACCAATTTTCAATCCATTTTCCATTTCGTGTATTATGGGCCGTTTTTAATGTTTCTATTGAGTTAGATAGGGTGCTAGGGGTGTTTTAAGATAGTTTTTAGGGAAGTTGGAGGTTGAGAAACCGTGGGGGTGGAGTTTGGACAATCGAACCGTGAGAGGACTTTTGGACCGGTTGGATTTCTTGAGTTTTAGAGGTTTTAGTTATTAGGGTTAGGTCCCTTGGACAAAAACATGAAGAATGGGATCGATTAGGGAAGAAACGGACGAAGATTGGACCGTGTAGGAACCTGGACCGATCACGCCGGTCCAAGTTGCAGGCGAACCAGAACGGCCGGTTCAGACTGGCTGGCCCGAGGAGGAAGACGACACTGTAGCACTGGCGCGTGGCTTCCACGCGCAGCCACTTTAGGCGGCGCGTGGGGGAGAATTTGAGGAAGGTTCCAACATGTGAAATCATTTATTCGATCTAACGAACATTTTGGGACTTGTTTCGAGTCAATCGGACATCGTCTCGATATAGTTCGGGGCTGTCTGAAGGTTTCGGTGAGCGTTTAAAAATAGTTAAAAATCTCGGAAAATTAGGGGGCTTTAGTGAGGGGTTAATTAAGTAGTTAGTAACCCTCTAAAATGATTTGGACAGGTTTGGGAATCCCGGAGATGACGGTTGACCAGGAAGGCGTATTGCAGGCGTATCGAGGCAGCAACGCGGACGATCTGTGAGTGGACTTTCTTTCTGAGTGCACCATGGTCTCGAGATGGTCGCGGCAGTGATGTGTTCACATTGACATACGAGGATTGAGAGCGGTCCTGGATTGATGGTTGCACGTATCGCTATGATCGAGATCGTGACTGACCCTGAGATATCGGGCTCAATGTCCCGTTGATTTACGAGTTCGGGCTCGATGCCCAGTTATTGTGAAATCGGGCTAGAGGCCCTGTTGAGTCCTACGTTCGGGTGGAAGGCCCAGTTACTTTATGTTATCGGGCATGAGTCCCGTTTTTATGGTTTTTCTATACGAGTATGTATATACCCTCCTTATGAGCGTATTGATTGGTCTCTTCCAGACGTCGAACTGGAGAGTCACGATCCACAGACAAGAGTGGGTATCCCCATAGGGATCCCGTTCCAGGAGAGGGCATTATGTTATGGTCCCGAACCAGATTCCGGAGAGATGATCGGACTAGGTCCGAAGATGAGCCTCCCAGATGGAGAATTCCTGGGAGAAGACTCGGAGTGAGACCCGGAGTAGTATGCATACTTATATATATATAGACATCGTGACTATATCGGAGATGTGTTCCCTAGGGGCTGTGTGCCTCGAGTTGGCATCTTCTCCGGAAGTGCCTAGGATGGGTTATATATGTATATATGTATATGTGTACGAGTTTTCATTGAGATGGCGTCGGGCTGAGACCCACGCGTATTGGTTTTGGGCGGAGACACATATGAGGTGGTTTTGGGACGAGTTCCCTCGTGTTTTGGTTTGGGCAGAGGTCCCAAGTATTGTTTGATTGATTTCGGGCCAAGGCCCAAATGGTTTGATGGTTCATGACAGTTTATGGGAACCGGGCATGAACCCTAGAAATGGTTTTCGAATGCATGCATATGTTTTTAGTGAAGGGCATAAAGGTTTTTTATGAAATGTTTTTATAAAATAATTGTTTTGTCCACTCACAGTTTTTGTGTTTTGAATGCCCTTCAGGTTGATCGCGAATGCGGCTGTAGCGGAGACGAGACATTCGCATTCCTCCTTCGGGTCCTGGCGTACTCTAATAGCCCTGGTTGGGCAAAGAACCGAATTATCCCTGGTCTGATACTTAGTGTCAGATGGGAGCAGGCAGGTCGCACGCTAATCCTGAGGGATTTGGGACGGGTCCTGTCAACTTGGTATCAGAGCAAGGTGTGCGCACAGATCGAGGATGTGATGTCTCTCCAATCGTAACAGCCCATCATCAACATGATAGTTAGGGTACTAGTACGAGGATTCGGTCGAATCAACTCTAGTTCGTGTACGTTTGACACGTGATGCGATCGTGTGAGGTCAGTTTGACCTCCTCTGCCGTGCAGGCTGTGTTTTCCGAGAGGTCAGAATCTCAAGTAGGATCGTTATCCGTGCGAATCTGACGGCTTAGAGCTGTATAATTACGGGAATAGGATCCAGTAGATCAGTGGACGTAATAGGACGACCTGAGAGTCGGAATCACCGAGGCGCCATGGCGGACTTGGAACTGAGCGAAGTGAAATCCGTGAAGGTTCGACGTTGGGATCGTCCATGATAGAACCGCAAGGATCGAGATTGTGCTGCTCGGAGTAGTCAGACGCGCGAGGACTTTCATTGAGGCTGGTTGGAATAAGACCATCGATCCTAGTTGGCGAGAGTTTCCACGTTTAGAGGTGTCGAATCCCAGAGGGATATCGAATGGCAAGAGATGCCGGTGTAGTTGTGGTGTGACGCGCTAGGATACGATTACGACGTGTAGCGGTGGTGCATCATTTGGCACGAAATTGGGCCAAGTTATTGTGAAGGCCAGTGGCTGAGAGTCGTAGAGTTACAAGAGGATGAGGTCCTCAGGTTGTGGTTACTGGTTGTTGGGATACCCGTTTTGGAGTACGATGATCCTTGAGATGGACATGCTGCAGTGAGTAGCCGGGTTATAGTAAGCCTAGTTGGTGACTGGTTGGACGAGTTACCAGGAGTGTGGTGCTTGCCAATTGGATTCCGAGGTGGACCTATTGGTGGATGTTGTGTGTTGAGCGATTAGTTCCGACGGTGAGTTGACCGCGTAGTTTTCGAGTCTCGATAGCAGAATGTTTCTGAGTTTAGTCTGCATGAGGTTGTGACAGACGCTGTTATCGATGGACGTAGTCGAGTCTTATCAAGTAGGATAGGCTCAAGTTGCCGTGAAGATTATGACAATGGAATTCGTCAGTCGTGACAAGGATAATATGGTGTGTGGGTGACGCACAGTACGAGCAGTGGTTTGGGGAGTTAGCTCGGTCAAGACCGAGTGCGATTACAGAAGAAGAGGAGCTTCGGAGTTGAGCAGTGTGCCACGTTACCTTGTGAGGTAACAAAGAGAAGTGGTGATTGCTCAGTTTGAGTAGGGTCATAGGAACGGTTTGATTCGTACTCCGTGTGGCGGTGATGTGATGACGTTAACGAGATGAGACGATGAGCCACGAGCTGAGGGTAGCTCAGTCATGATGTGCTCATGGTTGAATTACCACTAAGCGACGAGAAGGATTCGTTGGCTAGTGTAGATTCTCGGGAATCGTGATGGAGATGGTTGGCTGACGGCAGTTGACCATACCTCTTGAGTGTCATGTACACTAGTTTGAGGAGAACCTGATAGTGAGAAATAGAATGGGTCACTACAATAGTTATCGTCAGTTGTTGTTGGTCGGAAGGATTGGACGAAGTGAATAATGCCATGGAGGCGAACTGGGTGGAACCCAGTAGTGGTTGAACTGGCGGGAATTTTGTCCCAATAGCGACTGAGATGAGTGCGAGTTGTCAGAAACGTGTTGATGACCGTTTATGCGCATCCAACAACGATATATGGTAGACATAGGTTTAACCTATATATACGATCATAAACGGATAGGCAAATTGGATTGTGTGCGGACATGCAGATGATGTCCAAGTGAGTTGATGTGATCGAGTTAGTAGTCGTGCCCTAGCGCAGTAGTCGTGCGAGTTCGTTGGTCACTGAGCGGGGCAGGGAGGTTTCCGATTGGCTCGGTGCGAGATTCACGCTTTATCTGGAGAGGTGACAGGTACCAGTGATCGTTGTGAACAGACGGTACAAGTGTTAGGTGCTGTTTTTGGATCCCATGAGGATTGAGACGTGCGAATTAGGTTACCGACGTGAACGACAAGGGGAGAAGTCGGAAGGAATCACTGGAAGTGTTTAATTCTGAAGGGAAGGATTAACCATTACAATAATTATCAGAGAATGCTCTTAGTCGAGTTGGGAATAAGGACTTCTAGCTCAGGAAAAAGAACTATTAGAAAAATTGGGTATCTTGGCCTCTAAGTCGAGACTGGTGAAGGAGACTTTTCATTTTCTACTCCTTAGCAAATCGTGCTGGATGCTGGAGAATGACATGTGATGACTTTGATGTCATCATCTTCAACTTTCCTCATGTGGATTGATGAGGAAGGAGACGATAGTGATGTCAATTGGATTAACTTGTAGATCAGATGATTCGTGGTGTCACGTCCAGTGATATGACAGGCGAGTATCCAAGACGAGACATATTGAGTATTGTGAGAATGATTGAGATGACGGAAGTTATTGTGACGACCGTGAGGTTTTCAGACCGAGGTTTGGTCGTCATTGGAATGAAATTCCTTGCTGATTATGCTAAGCTAGGAATAAAAGAAAACTTCTAAGGATCCCTTAGCATAGTTAGTGAGATGATAGAGTTTGGAAGTGGGACTAAGGTGAGATGAGGATGATACGTAGGTATCAATAAAGAAGAGAGGAATAACCGATGCCTCGAGATGGATTTGAGAATAGAGTTTGTGTTGGATTGAGGCTGGCTCGTGACGCACTATTGAACATCAGATCGGTGAGTACTATGATCGGAAGTGTTCCGAAATATTAGTATAGTGACCGAACATCGAATGATGTGTGCTTGAGCAGAGTTAACAGAGAGGGTTCAGATAGTTGATGAGCCGAGAGCTCAGGGCCGTGTGGGCCGGTGGAACCCTAATGTCTTTTTGTGTCTTCTGCTGAGACACGTATTCGATTGGAGTCCTGTGTACACCCGGATGGGTGAGACGTTGATTGTTTGTCTACAGGTTGAGTAGTATGATACGATACGAGGACTCGAGAGAGAGTTGAGATCAGAGGGTGCAGCGGGAGCACAGTGGAGCCGAGAGTACTAGTGGGCTTAGTGGCAGTGCCGAAGGTGAGTATCGCTCCGTGGGAGAAGTGGGACAGTTGTCAAATTGGATGCTGATTAGGACATCAGTTCCGATTGTCGGATGAGAATAAGCATCAAACTGAAAAGTCGACGTGATGACTCTCGCAAGCCAACGATTGGAAAACAGCTGATGAGAGTTGAGATGGAACTTGGGAGCTTCGGTGACGGTACGTATCGACGAGTATGGCATAGTGACGGACGTGTATTTGTACACGAGAGTGGCCGTGTGCGGAGACACTATTGAATTTCCACAGGTGGTTGTGGAAATCGAGTCAGTTTGAATTTCGAGGACAAAATTCTTGAAGGAGGGAAATTTGTAATGACCCGTCCTAAATTAGTGGGATTAATTAAGGATTAATGACGGATTAGCTAGGCTAATCGGGGATTAGACGAGGATTAGCGGACGTGCGGTGCAAAATGACGATTTTGCCCTTAAAATGGGCAAAACGTTGACTTTTCGTTCGGACGGTCAAATGGACATTGACCGATGACTGTGACGTAATTCGGGACGTCATGAGTTCATATACAAGTGGCACGTTCGATTCCGACATCCAAGGAAGAAGTTATGACGGTCGGAAGTCCGAGGGCATTTTGGTAATTTGGTTGAATAGGGCCAACGGTTGACTTTTGACCCTGGAGGTCCGATGACCGAGGGTTGAATACCGTTGCGTAGATAAGGACGATACGAATCCGTAGACAAGCGGCACGTCGAATTCGGAAGTTCGACGACGAAGTTACTGTTCACCGAAGTTCGAACGTACTATTGGACATTTTCCGAGACGAGGACTTTTGGCAGCAAGTGGGGCCCAAATATTATTGGACAGGCCCAATGGATGAGTGACAAGTGTCACCCATCCATTGCCCATCCAAACCATCCATTGTCCATCCAAGTTTCACTTGTGGACACGTGGGTGCGCGTGACTGGCGTGTGGCGGTGCGTAGGCTGTTTGATAGCCCGTGAAGGCGTGTGGGGTGGTTTTCCAGCCCTAAAAAGGTATGTGGAGTTATTTTTTGGCTTCCAGCAGCGAATGTGCGCTATTGTTCCATCCCCGACAACGTGTAAGTGCTGTTTTATGGGGTTTTGAATAGTCTTAGACGTATTAAGGGCCTTATTAAGTAATTCTAGGCCCGTTTTGGACTATGCTTAAGGCGTTCAACATATACAATGGGTTTTGGAGTTGAGTTTGACCTTTTGTGAATGGTCTTCATAGGTTGGACTAGTTGGGAGCTTACGATTATTTTGAATTGTCGGGTGATCCGATTACTCGACTAGTGTGAGTGGACCTCCTTCCCTAAATTGATTTTATAATGTTTATACTCACTTGTTTTACAATTATTACACTTGTGATATCTTCAATCCCCCCGGAATTAACACGGGATGTGTCATGATCCCGTCTGACATGAAGTGTCAGATAAGAGAAAATTTCAACCTTCAGCCCGACCGGCTTCCAGAGCATGCCAGGATCCGGTAGAGGAGTGCGATATCTCAGTCTCTGCTACAGTCCACATCCGTGATCAACCTGAAGGGCATTAAAAACCAGAAAAGACTGTGAGTGGACGAAAATAAATGAGTTCATAAAAACATATTTCATAAAGACATTTATGCCCTTCACTAAAAGTATGCATGCATTCGAAAACCATTTACCAAACCATTCATTCAAATAACCGATATTAGGATCTCAACCCCAAGTTCCGTAAATTCAAGTTATACGGGCCCCTGCCCAAATCCATTTACACAAATCCGTAATCATATCAAACATATGTGGGAACTCAGCCCAAAACCCTAGGATACGAAAATCCGTAAAACATGATCCACGTGGGTCACTGCCCAAATCCATAAAACACAGAAATACTATTTCTGAAATCTAATAATCATGTTTACCATATATCATATAACCAATCTTGTCACGGTTTTTAAAGCTACGCGCGTGCTACCCGGGGTCTCAAATCCCAAGTCTCCCCAAGATCCACCCAGGTCAATATCCGCAGATCAATGACCCTCCCTGGGGGTTATAATCCATAATAGCCTTCCTGAGAGTAAGGTACCCAACGGAGGAGACTCCACTCAGTTAGTGCTTCGTGACTACTCCGGGATCCACCCAGGCCAACGACCCTCCCCGGAGGAGACAATCCATAAATATATAAGGATGGTATATGAAAAACCATTTTGAAATCTGTGACGCCCCGAAAATTTGGAAATTTTGAAGGAAAATGACAATTTTGCCCCTGGAATTAGACAAAAAGTCGACTTTTAATTTGAGCGGTCAAACGAACTTTGACCGATGACCGTGCGTAGCTCGGGACGTCACGAGTTCATAGACAGGTGGCACGTCCAATTCCGGTATTCGAGGAGAAAGTTATGATGTGCGGAAGTTTGAGGGTAATCGGTTGAAGGGGGCCGAAAGTTGACTTTTTGACCGGGACCTTGTTTGGACTTTCTGGAAGTACCGTTGGATTGTTATTGGGACGCTGAATCCGTAGATAGGCAGCATGCGTCAATCGGAGTTCGGACGAGGAAGTTATGGGTCTGGAAAGTTCAGGGGCAAAATGGTAAATTGTCACATGAAGGGTAAAATGGTAATTTGGGTCATCAAAGCCCTAAACGGTGCCACAGCTGATTTGAAATAGTTTAACTTGGCTGATTCAGCCTATTTGGATTAAGATTAATTACTAAGTGACATTTGTCACTTGCTTAAGTAAATTAGTGGCATTATTTGAATGCCTAACATGGACAAAAACCACCCCTTAAGCCTTGTTTAAATTTCAACTCCAAATTGATCGATGAAGAGGAAAAACAGAGAGATTCTGAAACGGGAAGAGGAACCTAGAGAGAAAACGAGTAAGATTGAAGGAATAATTGAGAGAAAACTGAGCTGGAAACCCAAGAACAAAACCCGAAAATCACCTAAGAACACCAAATGTCGATTTTGATTTTGTACAATGTTTCAGATGAAATTGATTAGATATTTAGCCTTCTGGGAGCTCAACGAAGAGAACCAAATCAATTGGACAAGAAATTGGAGGTGAATCGACAGAGAACAGGCTCTGTGACTCCTTTGAAAATAGGAGCTTGAGTTCGATTACTTAGAGGTGATGATTCTTGAAATTGACTTCGTTTTCATGTTTAGAATGACTGTTAGATGCTTCTGGTGTATTTAATTTAATGTTACAGGTCATTTTTGGGTAGAACCTGAGTTAGGACCCGTCGGGTATCCGTGTTGAGTCGTGGGTTTTAAGACATGGTTTAGTGAAATTGAGGTCACAGATCGGTTATAGACAGGGAAGAAATGAAAATAAGTGAAAGAACGGGAGGAATTGGGTTCAATTTGAGGGAAAACGAATCGGGTTGCGACGCGGGTCGCAGACCCGAATACCAGAGAAACGGGTCAAGTAGACGACACTATTCAGGTTACTGTAGCAGCGCGTGGCTTTCACGCGTAGCTGCTTGCGGCGGCGCGTGAGGGCGCGTGATGGCTTTTCTTGGAAAGTGTCCAACAGGTGTTTTACTCTATACAGTGTAACGAACATTTTGGCTTTGGTTTCGAATCAATCGGACACCGTCTCGATAATGTTTCGAGGGTCCGAAGGTTTAAGTTACGTATTTAATTAATATGAAATTCTCGAAAAATTATGGGCAAATTATATGATATAGATTGACTTGTTAGTAACCTTGAATAATGATTGTGAACAGGATTCGAGATTCCTGACAAGTATCGGAAATTACGGAAACGCGTGCAGCACGGGAAACGAGCAATCGGACGGTGTGTGAGTGGACGTTTGTTTTATAAACTGATATGCATGCATAGTTAAATGTTTTATATGATTTATAGCATGATTTACATTGCAATGATTTGATATGATCCTCTGAGATTTAATGATTATTTTAATTGGTGATTCGGGCACGTTTTTCGAGAAAATGAGAGATAACTGTTTTGGGCGAAGGCCCGAGATTTGTGATTGGTTTTGGCTTGGATTATGAGTTGGGAAACTGATTTAGCGGACTTATAATGTTTTGGATATGATTTTACGGATTTACGTGTATTGAATTGTTTAATGATATTACGGCTTGATGAGAAATGAGATTTGGGCATGTGGCCCCGTGACGATGATTTCGATATAGTTTTGATACTTGATTTGAAATAATGCTTTTGATTGTGTATTGATGTTTGATGCCCCCAGATGCGTAATTCCTGGAGGGACTCCGGATGTGTAATTCCCGGTGAGGCTGGATGTGTAATTCCCAGCATTGGATGACGACTCTGGATGTGTAATTCCCAGAGGATCCTCGGATGTGTAATTCCCGAGTTATATGCTTTATTATATGGTGAACTGATTTTATATAATGATTTAAATGATTCATATGTTTTTCCATATGCATGCATGGTTTGATAAACTGGAGGGTAACGGACGTGTTTCAAATGTGTTTTACATGATATTATTTTTGTCCACTCACACCTTTGTTTTGATGACCCTCCAGGCCGTGGCACGACATTCGGGGCGGATTACGAGGCGGAGGCATGAGCAGAAATTAGTGCAGTTATCCCTGGTCTGACAGGTGCTGAAGGATACTTTTGGGATTTCAGTTGACTTGTCAGACGGGAGCAGGACCGGGCACAGTTATCGAGGTCCAGTTGGGACGGGTCCTGTCAAAATCATTCTCAAAACTTTTCAAAAGTTCATGCCTGGTCCCCATAAACCGTCATGAAACCAGACATCCATCATTTCCAAATCCAAATCCGTTTAGGGTCTCCGAACCTATGAGCTTGGAAAGATAAGATCGGTGAATGATCCCACATCATTCGGGGAAGGAAAGGTGAAGTGCCTTATATGTGTGAACACACATCTATCTAACACAAGGCCTTTTGGGAGCTCACTAGCTTTGGGTTCCTTGGGAACTCCAAAGTTAAGCTAGTTGAGGCTGGTGCAATCCCATGATGGGTGACCTACTGGAAAGTTGCACGTGAGCTCCCGAAAACAACTGTGAAGGTTGGGTCCAAAGCAGACAATATTGTATTACATGGGCCGGGTCGTGACATATAATCAGCATTCAATCAACAAACAACATCACACAACAATTTGATTTAGATTAAATCCAGTGAAAGAGATTTGAATTGAAAGTCATTGACTTTAAATGAAAGTCATTGACTTTAAATGGACTCATATTAAGCTAGGTCATGATTTCAATTCATAACAACACATCATTAATAGATCACAAGGTGTATATATAATCAGCATTCAATCAACAAACAACATCACACAACAATTTGATTGAGAGTAAATCCAGTGAAAGAGATTTGAATTGAAAGTCATTGACTTTAATGGACTCAGATTAAGCTAGGTCATGATTTCAATTCACAACAACACATCATTTATAGATCACAAGGTGTATATATAATCAGCATTCAATCAACATGATTTCTAGTGAGCCGTTTGTAGTCAATTTTACAAGAGAATACCTCGATTATTATTATTATTATTATTATTATTATTGTAACGACCCGAAAATTCGAAAAAGAAAAATTTGGAAAATTTGAAGGAAATGACGATTTTACCCCTAGTTATTAGGGCCGAAAGTTGACTTTTTTGACCGGGTCCTTGTTTAGACTTTCTGTAAGTACCGTTGGATAGATCTCGGGACGCTGAATCCGTAGACAGGCGGCATGCGTTAATCAGAGGTTGGATGTGAAAGTTGCGGGTCTGCGAAGGTGAAGGACAATTTGGTAATCATGTAAGAAAGGTAAAATGGTAATTTGACTGGGCTTTTGATGAGTCAGTACAATTATGACTCACCTAGGTTGTTAAGTGACATCTGTCACCTTGTTAATGAAGATTAGTGGCAAGTGGATGTGTGTGCGGTGGTGTGACTTAGCTAAGAGTAAGGGAGAATTAGACCCCCATGTGTGTCTTAGAGGAAAAACAGAGACCTCAATATACCCATACAAAGTCGTCAACAATTCTCCTCTGATAGATCAAAATTAAGAAGGATTGAGAGAGGGAAAACAAGGAATGAGAATAAGTTGATTACTTGGAACCGTACAGGAAACCCGAAGAACCAAACCCGTAGGAACTTAAATGCTCCCAAAAATCGAATTCGAATTTGTAGGCCGTGATGACTACAACTGAGGATCGTGTGAGCTTTCTGGAACCCTTCTGATTAAGACCATATCAAAATCGAAGAGAATTGATCAAGAACTAGACCCACGACAGTTTGGAAATTCCATGACTGAGTTCAGGTGATTTGAGGTAAAGGCTTTTGAAATTGAATTCAAAATCATCTTTAAAATGAGTCTACGATGCTGTCTGACTAATTAATTGAAGGATTCAATGATGATTTGATAAACTCAGACGATGAACATCCTTCGAAAGTTTGAATTAAGTTGAAATTGTTTGAAGTAATTAGGATTGAAATTGACGTTACAGACCCATAATTAAGGTGATTTCGATGCTATTAGATGGATCAATTGAAGACAACAAGTGGAAATTGACAGGGATTAAGTCGAGTTATCTCGCGGGTTGCAGGACCCGTTTAACAGGCAACTGGGTTGAGAAGATGAACAGTGCCATGTACTGTAGCAGGCGCGTGGCACCCACGCGCAGCCACTGACGACGGCGCGTGAGGGCGCGTTGTAGTTTATCTCAAGGTGAGTTCAACATGAAACTTGTTCCGTTTAATGTAACAAACATTTTGGCATTGGTTTTGAGTCGATCAGACACCGTTTCGATAAGTTTTGAGGGTCCGAAGTGTTATGTTTTGTTTTAAATTCATATTTAATTCCCAGAAAATTATGGGAAGTTAATATGATCTTAATTGAGTCATTAGTGACCCTTAAGGATGATTTTGGATAGGACTTGGGATTCCTGGAAAGTGTCAGAAAATATGGAAAGGCGTGCAGCTCGGAAAGCAAGCGATATGGACGGTGTGTGAGTGGACTTTTGTTTTCTACACAGAATGCATGCATATATGTTTTAAATGCTTTATTATATGATTTGAAATGATTTGGCATGATTAATGTTTCGATATGATGATTTCTGGATTTTGGGAATATTATATTGATTTTGGGCACGATTTTTGAGAAAATTGTGAAATTGCTGTTTTGGGCGAAGGCCCGGGATTTAAGATTGGTTTTGACTCGGATTATGAGTCAGGGATTGATTTGATGAATTTTTAATGCTTTTTGGATATATTTTATGGATTTATGTGAAAATGGCAACTGAGGTTGCGGTTGCACGGATTTACGTGAAAATGATATTTTGGGGTTGAGACCCAATGGAAATGTGATTTTGATTGAATTGGTTTTTCCATGTGATTACATGATGATATTTATGGTTTTCGGATTTATGAAATAATCGGGATTCTGGTTTTACGGATTTTGAGGAAACTTATGTTTTGGACCGAGACCCTGTGTTAAAAATTATTTGATTTCAAATGCAACTGTTTTCACTAGTTTTCATGGTGGTGATATGTTGCGGATATTTAGGGCTTCTGGTTGGGAATGTGTTTCCCCGGCATGAACTCTGGAGATAACGCTCACCTCCGGGATGGGATGTGTTCGCCCGGAGAGGTCACGTAGCACGGTCTGTTGTCGTGCATCCGAGGGAGGCTCGACTCAGATCAGATGTGCTGGATTATGTGGAGATCAGTCGGTGATGTGTTCACGACGATCTGGATTGTCGGCTGGTGATGTGTTCACAGCGACATGCTCATATTTTGAGCGGTCCTTGAGCCTATTGATTTGCACGGATTGCAGGGATAACGTGACTATGAGATTGGATATGGAAATGAGTCCCGTGGTTTTCTTGAGATTTTTGATTTACAAACATTTGTGCCCATATATATTTTACTCATGATTTATGATATGCATACATGTTTGTGAAACTGGAGGGTAAGAATGTGTTTTGGTAAATGTATTTATAAAAGTTTGTTTTGTCCACTCACACCTTTTCTGTTTTATTAACCCTGCAGGTCGTGGCGCGATGATCGAGACTATTCGAGAGGTGGAGGCATGAGTGGGCACAGGTGCGGTTATCCCTTGTTTGGCAAGTGCTGAGGGTAAATTCGTAATTTCAGCTGATTTGTCAGAAGGGAGCAGTACCGGGCATGGTTATCAAAGTCATTCGGGAACGGGTCCTGTCAATTATTATTATTATTATTATTATTATTATTATTGTTATTATTATTATTATTATTATTATTATTATTATTATTATTATTATTAAACTTTCAAGATTAATAGTCATCCGACTATTTAATGCGGATTATTTCGAGAGTATTATTTTAGCGTGTTTGGACCGTATAACGACATTTAATCATACTAATTTATATGATGACTAATTAATACGAATGATACTATATTATTCAATATAGTCCCTTATACGACGTACCTAACGTGACAGGACCCATCCCAATCCCCCCGGGATTAGTGCGGGATGACTCTGCTCTCGTCTGACACGAAGTGTCAGACAAGGGATATTTCCGACCTTTGCCCTTCCGGGCTATCAGAGTATGCCAGGATCCGGAGGAGGCATGTGATATCTCGGTCTCTGCTACAGTCCACATCCGATGTCAACCTGAAGGGCAGTCAAAACATTAAAAACTGTGAGTGGACAAAACAAAAGTTTATAAAACATTTTAACGAAGACATTTGTACCCTCCACTAAAAGCATGCATGCATTCGAAAACCATTTATCCAAAACAACCATATGTGGGACTAAGCCCAAAGCAGATATAAACCAAGTTCGAAAGGACCACTATGAAAACGACCATACGGGTCACTGCCCAAATCCATAAAGGGACTCGGCCCCAAACCATAAAGAAACCAAGTACTCGAGCCACTGCTCAAATCCTGTGCACACCTGTACACACCACATATCATATATCATATATCCATCACATACATATATATAAGTCACACAACCAATCCTGTCACGGTATCCAAAGCTACGCGCGTGCTACCCGGGTCTCAATCCGAGTCATCTCAAAGTCAAGGTCAATGTCCGCAGACCACTGACCCTACCCGAGGTAATAGTAACCATAGCCTTCCTGAGAGTAAGGAACCCAACTGGGGGGTGACTCCACTCAGTCGGTGCTCCGTGACTACTCCGGGGTCCACCCAGGCCAACGACCCTCCCCGGAGGAGATAATAGAAGTAAAGGAAGGTAGATGAACATATATATATATAACATAAACACTCATGACCAGTTCCCCTGAACCGTCATGATCCATAATATCCATAATAAGGTAACATGCCGGTTCCCATAAACCGTCATGTACCGTAATAACATAACCGAGGTAACATGCCGGTTCCCATAAACCGTCATGTACCGTAATAACCAACAAGGGTTCATGCCGGTTCCCATAAACCGTCATGAACCACGATACCATAACGAGGGTTCATGCCGGTTCCCATAAACCGTCATGAACCTGGGAATCCATTTAAGGTTCCCTGACCTGACCTGAAATCAAAGCCGTAAAGTGACTGGGTCTCGTACCCGAACATAGGACATCAACTGGGCACCGTGCCCGGAATCTGAGATCATATGCCCGAGACAGAACCAAATGGGTCTCATACCTGAGTTTATCCTTTTGAAATTCAAATCCAGTTCATTTAAATCAATACAGAAATACAGACCTATATAAGCACCGTATAAGGCCGAAACCTCGAAATACGTGCTTATACGTAACCACATATACAAATGCACCCATGGAATCATCAAACAAGTAATAAAACATATAATAAACATTTATGCATGCACCAATTTAGAAAACAAGGTCCACTCACAGACCGTCCGAGCTGCCGCTTCGATTTGCGTGTCATACGGCTCCCCGAGCCGATCACCGTCACCGGGACTCCCAAACCTGTCCAAATCGTAATAGAAGGTTACTAACTACTTAATTAACCTCCTACCAAAGCCCCGTAATTTTTCCGTATTTTAACTATTTTTAATCCCGAACCTAAACCTTCCGATGCCCCGAACATTATCGAGACGGTGTCCGATCGACACGAAACCATTCCCAAAATGTTCGTTACATCGAATAGATGATTTCGTATGTTGGAACCTTCCCCAGATTCCCTGCCACGCGCCGCCTGAAGTGGTTGCGCGTGGGCTTCACGCGCCGCTACAGTACCTGCTGACGTCATCGCTGACGTCAGCATGACGTCATCTGACAGCTGTCAGGTCTGACATGTCAGACTCTGATAGGTGCCACGTGTCAATCTCCCATTGGTCCACGTCAATGTGCTGTCAGTGCCACGTGGCAGTCTGACATGTGCCACGTGGCAGTCTGACATGTGCCACGTGTCATCACGGCACTGGTCCACGTCAGTGCCACGTGTCAGCCTCTGATTGGGCCACGTCACTGACATGTCAGTGCTGACTGTGCACTGACATGTGACACGTGTCACACTCCTATTGGCCTATCTTCTGACATGTCAGCTGACATTGTCAGATCTGACAATGCTGACGTCATCCCTGACATGATGGCGTCAGCAAGATGACGTCACCTGTCATCCCTGCCCTCCCGCGGGTCGACCCGAACGTCTGCAACCGGGTCGCCGTGACCCGCGGCTTGACCCGGCCGGTTCTCCGCCGTCCGGCCACCAAAACCGTTCCCGTTTGTCCCATTTTACTCCTCTCAACCTAACCTAAAGATCCATGGGCTTAAAAACTATGAAACGGGTCGCGATAATTACCTACGGTGCCAAGAATAGTCGCCCAGTTTTCGGCCGTCCGTCTGGGCTGCACCGTCGTCCCCTGCCACTTCATTCGATCCTGTTAGCCTCCTTAAGTCCCCAGAATCACAACCTAATTATTAGTTTCGATTCAAACCCAATAAAACTCAAGTTTCAAATTCAACCCCAAAACCTACCTTTTCGGGTTTCCTCCCGCCGTGTCCTCCGTCGTCCTCAGCCGTCGTGTCCTTTAGTCCTTCATCGTCACATCCTCACATTATCTCTCTGGTCTCAGTCGCAGATGATGAGGGAGTGTGGGTGTGTTTTGAAGAAAATGAAGAATGGAGGGTTATGGGGTTTTTCGGGTTTGTGAGGAAAAGGAAGAAAATGAAATGAAAATGGTGATGGTGCCGTGGAAGAGAAGAGAGAAGGAGATGGTGTGATCAGATGAGAGAAGAGAGGATTGATGGTGAGGATTGATAGTTAGTTGGTAATGGATGGTTAGGATTAATGGTTGTTAGGTTTAATTATATAATAATTAAAATAATAATATTTAATTATTTAGATCCACATTTTGGGGGATCAAGTCAATGGAATGAGTGACACTTGTCACTCATCCATGGGCCCACCAAAATATCCACCCAATCAGATTTCGCCAAAACGTCCCCGTCTCGAAGTTCGTGCATAGTGAATCGAACTTCCGTGACCCATAACTCTCCCGTTCGAAGTCCGATTTCAGTGTGCCGCCTGCCTATGGATTCGTATCATCCTTATCTACGTAACGGTCTTCGGCCCTCGGCCATCGGACCTCCCGGTCAAAAAGTCAACTTTTGACCTCCTATTCACCCAAATTACCAAAATGCCCCTAAACTTCCGAACGTCATAACTTCTTCCTCGAATGTCGGAATTGAACGTGTCACCTGTCTATGAACTCGTGATGTCACGAACTACGTCACGGTCATCGGTCAAAGTCCATTTGACCGCCCGATTGAAAAGTCAACGCTTTGCCACCATTAGGGGCAAAACGGTCATTTCGCATCGTTCGTCCGATTTCGCTCTACTAATCACGGATTAGCCTCACTAATCGTGATTAGTCACTAATATAATCATGGAATTTGGGACGGGTCGTTACATAACGTAGCTTTAGAGAGCTAGTAAAAGTGAGAGGTTATTTAGTATGTATTTTTATGTAGATTTATAAAGTCACTAAAAGTTGAGGTGTATTCAATCAAGATATTTCGTAACTCCATAAAAGTTTAGGTATATTCTAAATATCAATTGATATTGTAGAATTCATTAAATGAGAGAGTTCCATGAAGTTTAACAAACATCTTAGTATAAGTTATGTTTTAACAAAATTTATGATTTGCCTAGGTTTAACCTCGCCCCTCAGATTCTACGGACAAAGCTTAAAATATAATTGAGATTTTTATATTTTCCAATACTCAATAAAATTGAGGTTTACACTGATATCGATTATTATATATTATTCTCTATAGGAATTATAAGTAATTAAATAAAATAAAATTTACATGAATTTATTTAATATTTGAAAAAATAAACAAAAATTAATAAAATGAATAAAAAAATTTCAAAAAAAAAATGTATGATGCCTAACGACCCTAGCCTCTCAATCTCATTAATTGTTAGAAATTTTATATTTTTGTATTATTTTGTAGTATTAGAAATATTGTATTATTTTATTTTAGTTAGAAATTTTTAGTAAAAAAATATATATCAAATTATATAACTAAATAATATTTTCTGAAAAATTCAATCATAATATATAAAACTCAATATTACTTCAAAACTTTTCACACTCAATTTTTATTTGCTTTACTTTCCTTTACTTTTAATTTTAAAAAATTAGTGAAATAGGAAAAACAAAAAATGAAGTTTGAAAATCAACTTTATCGTAGAATGTAGATACTATGCTATTTGTACACCTTATTCTAATTTTCAGAATAAAAGGAAGGAATTCATAAAAATTAAAAAGTGGCAAAAAAAATAACAAAAACTAAATATATTAATTAATCTTGTGGATAAAGATAGTATTAATCCAAGTCAAACGTGGACCCAAGAATCGTAGAAGCCAATGACTTTTTCTTACCATAAAAATGTATTATTCTCAATGAAACAAAAAATCTTCAGAAAAAAAAATTTGAAACAAAATCAAAATCAGAATCAAATAATAATAAATAAATAAATAAATCATGCAAGAACTGTGTCTCTTCTTAAGTGTAAGGCAAGCATCTCCGCCACCATCAATCCCATCTCTATAAGACTATAAATAAATCCACCCCCTCTTTTACTAATCACACTCTAATCTCTACTTACACCATTGAACCCAACAAAACCCCCCTCCAAATATTCCTTAATTACGCCGATTAACCTTCCCACTTCCCATAAAATTCATAAATGTCGGCCCACGACTCTCAGCCGTACGGCCACTTCACCGCCTTCGACGACGCCCAATTCCACGTGCGGGGCGGTACGCTCTTGGTCGTCGTCCTCATCTTCACAATCGTCCTCCTTACCGCCGTCGTATTACTGTACGCGCGTTGGTTTTGCCGCTACTATAACCACCCAAGTTCCTCCCACGCGCCTCACGCGCCGCCGTGTAATCAGACCAAGGGGCTCGATCCGGCCGTCATGCGGACTTTACCGATCGTACTGTTCCATAAATCTGATCGGGATTTGGAGGCCAGCGACGGTGGCGAGTGCTGCATATGCCTGGGCGTGTTCGAAGACGGCGACAAGGTTAAGGTTCTGCCAATTTGCCGCCATTGTTATCACTCTGAGTGTGTGGATACTTGGCTTGCGACTCACTCGAGTTGCCCGCTCTGTCGATCTCAGCTGCCACCTCATTGATTTTTATTATTGAATTTTAGAATATAAAATCCATTATTATTCCATATTATCCTGTAAATTTCTGTAATTAAAGCAAGCACTGTTTTCTGTGATATCGTCTTGTTTTGGGTATTTTGGACTTTTTCTTTTTGGATTTTCTTCTTCTTCCATTTCCAAAAGTTTCTCCCACTTTCTTATTCTCGTCTGAGTCACGTTTTTCCCGCGGACATAAAAGAGAAAGCGGCAGGTCATATATTCTAGTTTTTAAGAATCGACCTTTTTTTTTTAACGAGAGAATATATTCCTGTTATATAAAATTTGGTGAATACAAATGCAGTAATCCATTATTTGCGGCCATACCTCCCGATCTGTGTGAATCTCGCTTTTTATTTCTACTAAATTGAAATCACTATCACATGAAAAGGGAATTACGCAAATTAATTTTCATATATTAGTACTAATTATGCAAGTCTCGTTAACGCCAAGATTACATGAGAAATGGCTTTAATAATTTAATTGAATGGTTTATCAAATGTAAGTTTATAAATGCTTGCATACGAATACCATCGTATTCAGAGTGGTCTAGTGGAGTAAGGTCATAAAGGGGCATAAATGTCCTCTTTTATGCAAACGAACGAACAATCTGCCTGATCCGACAAGCTCTCCGATAAGCACGTCCACCATGTCGAAGCTGCAAAGAGAGGCCAATAAGAAACGTGCTTTATCCATTTTATTTTTTAATTTTTACTCACCAGCAAAATGGGCAGCTAAAAAAGGTCACAAGGAACATGCTGTACCAATTTCATAGCCCAACAAATCGTGCTCATCCGCCCAAGCATTAATATTCTCCGATGCTAGTTTTTTAAGCCCAAATTTTGATGATAGTAAAGAGCGGGCCAGCCCAAATGTACACAGCGACTTGACATTAGGGTTTCTTTGTTCATCTAGTATAAATGTATGCGTTGCTCCAAAATCCAAACCTTCTCAGGTTACGATACTTTATCCCTTCTCTGTGGCTTTGACGATTAGGGTTTGGCATTCGAGTAAGGTTTCAGGGACACCATGAGAGCGAAGGTAAGAAAGAGCTCTATCTCTCTACCATACCTGTGGTTTCTGTTAGTTTTTTATATTGTTCGTTCGATTGATTTTTGTTTTCTCTGGGTTTTATGTTGTGTCAGTGGAAGAAGAAGCGCATGAGGAGGCTGAAGAGGAAGCGCCGAAAGATGAGGCAGAGATCCAAATAGGTTTCCGCCGTCAGTCACCAGCCACCGGCCACCGGCCACCGGCCACCAGCTACCAGCCACCAGTCACCTTCGCGGATTTCCCTTTTTTTTCTAAATCAAGTAATCAGTACCGATTAGGCAGCTTAGTTCGTGTACTTTTTGCGTTCGCAGTTTGAACTTTTTTGCTTAATTCAGTCAGATTCTGAACCTTTATGAACTTTATAATAACTGAATTCTTATGTGAGCTTGTGTTACGATTTTAATTCTGATTTCCTTTATTATATGTTGTTTGCTTTTTTACTCTTTTCAAATTCCGAGTTTGATGGGTGTGAATCTTATGATCTCGTTAATGATTAGAAATATTGCTTACATAATTAGTATGTAGCTGGAATGCCATTTTGTTTGTTTGGCGGTCGGTATTGTTTGAGGATTCATCTGTCAAGTCTTGCTGGTCTTTTGTAAGTGCATATAGGGCTTTGATTGATCAATTACTGCTGTTTTATTTGCTTGCTGGTAAGTGGTAAAGCATAGTCTTGATTACTAGGCATGGCTAATGTTTATGAGCCACTGCTCGTGTTGCAACTAAGTAGCAGTTTCTAACGTAATATATTTATCGGGGATAATGCTAGACATGTTTAAGCCAATATGCTCTGAATTGCAATGACGATTAGTTTATGAAATCCATATTTGAATTAGAGTTAATGGCATTGTGTTGTATGCCTATGTAAGTCCTTTTGGCAAGAGGTCTCGAATTTAGAAATGTTATCGAAATAACTTGCTTTGTTTTGTTGGCGGGTGGTTTGTGTATAACAATGGTAGCCAGGTTTTCTTTGTTAATGATCTTTCAGTTGGAAATTTCTTGCTATCAAATGGTTGAAAAGATGACTCATATGTTGCAGTACTGTACCCATTATTCTTCGTCTGTTCATTTATTTTGTATGATTTATTCTTCATCTGTTCTCTTTTTTTCCATGCTTTTATATATTGTTTAGACTGTACTGTATGGATGGTTTTTGCATTTGTCGTCTGGTGATCCAAAGTTGCATATAACCCCTCCTAAACGAAGTCAAAAAAAGATTTTGTTTTTCTAGCTGTCTTAAGAAAACATCAAACTGCATTTAAGTTTATCAATGTGCTTTCTCCATTTAACGAAAAATGCCTCTCCTTTAAGCTTTAAACCCTATCTTGTGTATATTTTGTATGAAAGGCTATGTTCTTGGTCACCTGAGTGAAAGTTGAGGTTGTAAATTTATGTACACCGTTGAGCTTTCTCGTTTACAGCTGGAGGTATCAAAATTTCAGACGAGTTGGCTCCTTGGTAGACTGGAAAACTGTTGGGTTAGATTTTCATTGTTCAGACTTGGTTGTAAATTGCTTCCATTAGTTTGCTGAACTCGATCCTTACAAAGTAGCTACATCGATTGATGAAAAAAAGTAGAAAAAGATCAGGCACTACTGGCATTATCTGGGTTGGTTGGCTGTAAAGAGGTCCGCCTCTGGTAACAGGATGCGTAGACCCCTGCGCAAATGATGAACAGAAAATTTAGGGGTACTGCTTCCTTTGTCCGCATTTTTTTGTTTCCTTATCCGTGATATGTGACATGTAAATCTTGTTTAATGAGTAATTCTAAGAACGTAAAAAAAAAAAAAAAAAAAAAGACTCCATATCTTCGAAATAAACTCCAGATGCTTAATTTTATTGGACTTTGTAGATTACATGCCGTTGACTAGGTTGAAAAAAGAACATTAAAACTTGACCAAACTAGTACAACTGAAATATAAGCCTAAATTTATGATCGAAAGAGAAGACATCGTACATTATGGGTCGTTTTGGAGCATTGATGATTGAATTTGAAGCCCGAAAGTAGGCCCAGAAGCCTCGGCCCGTAGCCCATCAATGTAGTTCCTGACCTCCTGCGCTATCATCCGCTGCATGATCCTCAGCAAACACGTCTCTTCCATCGCCACCGTTAATTGCTCCACGTCATTAACCACCGCCTCATGAGTATCGTGATCCTCCTCCTCATTTTTCATAACGCCCTCCTCCTTCTCGTTATCCACCTTCTCGCCAGGCGGCGACAACGTCAGCGACAGCGCCGTCTCCACCGCCATCCCGTCCCCTCCGGCTTCCACTTTAAGTAAACTCTCATCCTCCGGTGACGTGCGAAAGCACTGCCGCTTGAACTCCGGCTCATCCCTCACCAGCGCGGCCGAGTTGGACTCCGACGACGTGGACGAGAACTCGCCGAGTTGGCGGCGGCGGCGCAACGTGGAGTTCCAGTGATTCTTGATGGCATTGTCGGTTCGGCCCGGGAGGAGGCGGGCGATGGTGGCCCACTTGTTGCCGTGGAGGGCGTGGGCCCGGATTATAATGGAATCCTCCTGGGTAGTAAAAGGATTGTGCTGGACGGTGGGGCTGAGCTGGTTGCACCAGCGGAGGCGGCAGGACTTGCCGGAGCGGCCAGGAATTCCAGTGCTGATGAGGGACCAGTTGCGTGGGCCATGCTGGGCCACCAATTGGACGAGAGTAGCGTCCTCCTGTGGGCTCCACGAACCCTTCACTCGATCATCATCGCAATTCATCAAACCCATGATCGACCTCGAGAGAGATGGAGAAATGAGAGAATTGAATTTTCGATTTTGTGAAGATGAATTGGAAATTTTGAATGATAAGAGATATGAAGACGATAATTGAGAGTGTTTTTAACCGTTTGATGATGGGGGGTTGGTGACATGCATGAACCGTAAAACCGCTCTGATACTTATAACAGAAATTAACTTCAAACGCGTTTCGTTTTGTTTCTGTTTTTGTAGTTTGTATTTTATAAGTTTTTTTTTTTGTTTGGAAACTTCTTTATGATCATGTCTCGTGCTCAAATTGGGGGTTCAATTTGCAGTTAATTAGATAGAGTGATAGACTGGATTAGGAAGAGGAGGGGTTTAACAACTCCAGCAAGTGGGGTTTCAGTTTGAATCATACTGCCACCTTTATTGGAAATTCGGTATTTCAAATGATTTACGAATCACATTTTGACATGTGTAAATTAAATTTAAAAATATTAATGTGAAAGCAATTATATTTATGTTACACATGTGATTTACATTATCACTAGAATGCGGGATTTTTTTTTTTTTTTTTAACGAAAGCAAATACTATCAAAGTACGTAGAATCGAATTGGACTGATGTCCCCCTCCCCTCACGAAGAGTAAAATCACGTTGTACTCACAACCTCCTCATCAGCAGAAGTAGCATTCAATCCAAGACTAGAGCTTTCCACTTAAATCTTAGTTTAATCATGAAGGAGTTGAAAATTAAAAATAAATACTTATCTCATCAATTTTATTGATCATCAATCTGATCCATCAAGATTGATGACTTTCACTTGAATTTTGAAATGGATGGCGATGATGAGTGACTGAAAACACGTAACATGAGAAACCAACAAAAAGTGGAAGTGCATGCAGTCTCAATATTTCATAGAATTTAAAAACCTGTGAAAGATAGTGAAAGAGGAACCGTGTAAAGAGGACATGTGTAACTTTCAAAGGGCAAATTTTAATTAGGAGGAGTTCGAAACTCAAGAAGAATACTTTATGATTGGGGGCAAACTGCACTTGTTTGGGGATTAAGCCTAGTTATCTTTCGTGTGTATGGAGATATTTCATGGTATTTGCTAAAAAAAACAAAGAGGAATTGTGGAACAAACTATCCGTTACTTAATGGAACGGAAAATAAACCTTTTGCAAGTGCGAAGCAACTCAATTGCCCAACGGAGATTATGGTGAGAGCATGTGGGCCATGAGGGAGAGGGAGAGGGAGAGTTGTTACCTTTTGTCCGCTCGGTTAAATAGTTAAAAGTAAATTATATTTAGCATGAAAGAGTTGGTGAACAAGAATAATTAATTTTATAACGTATTACCTTAATATTCTTATATAAAGTAAAAACAATCTAGATATGTTTGTCATCAAATTGAAAGAGGTATACAAGGAAGTTATATTTGTTTAGTTGGGATGTAGGGTAAATCTGACCGACATTGAAAATGTATATAAATTGAACATAAGACCGTAAGTTAAAAGTTAAAATTATTATTCTTAGTTTTATATCCGGCTCCGACTTGTCAAATTTTAAGAGTACATGGAGATGTTTAAGTCAATTTACTATGCTTTGTGTAGCATTGAAATATTTGTAGAGAATTATATTTTTCAGATTGAATTGGCCTTGTATTAGATATGTATTTCAAGTCGTACCAAACTACAAAATATAAATTAATGTTTAAGAATGTTTATTCAATATTTTCTCTTTCAAGGATATACGTTGGACGTATAGATTCAAATGACAAGAACATAACAATTGTAGAGTTCTCTAAACGAGGCCATGCAATCATTTGTTGTCCAATTCCTAATTATCACAAGATGTCGGATACTCAGCTCAACACTCAACACATGCACAACTAATTAGAAGAAAGAGGCAAAAACGTGTACAGTTGAATCTAACCTAATCATGATCACGACAGACCAACAAAAATATAATTCAAATAACAGCACACGAAAAATTATTGCTGCTGTGAATGAAGCAAAAGAAGTGGTCATACAAGGAGCCCCATTTCTTCATGCATGTGCGGTAGGAGGGCACATGAAATGAGCCAACTGCCTTCCTTACATGTCAATACACTAATACATGATTGAAGCATGTTTCCCAAGTGAAAGAACACAAGAAAAGAATTAAGTACTAAAAAAATTAGTTTGAGTAATGAAATGGCAAGAAAAACCTCTGCCTCTTGCTTCTAATTCGACAATTCGGGGCCGTAGATGACGCAGCGATTTTACTCAGAACTAATTTAAGAGCCTGTTTCAGAGTGCTTATGCAAAGAGCTTCTTCCCCGGCTTTAGAACAAAGCATCAAAACGCTTTTGATTCTGCCTCCGACGCTAGCCATGTCGGCTCTCACGGCAGTCAATTTTAGGCCTTTGAGGACTTGAATGAGCTCCGAGAAGAGCTCCGGCCGATCGTCGCAGCAAACCGATGCCCTTATGAGAACACTAGTATTGGAGGTGGTGGAGTTTACGCTGCCTAAAACTCCACCACCCTCATTATATTCAATTGTTACTTCATCAACTTCAGTTGGAACTATGAAATCATTGCTCACTTCCGTTGCTTTTCTCTTTAGCTCCTTCACTTGATCAATCACGCTTCCCAATAGGGCCGCCTTGTCCATCTGAGGAATCAAAAGTCCGCCAATATCAATTAAATATATTATATTACCAGACTGTTAATTAATAAAAAATTAATTTCTAAATATATATATATATATATATCTTATGTTGTCGCAGTACTGTCGATCAAAATATATACCTTTTCGGACTTTGGAATTAGCTTCCTAAGAGCTGCAAGCTGTGTATTGATTCTATCTCTTCTCCTTTTCTCAGCCTGGCTGTGGCTCCTTGAGGCAGTTGCAGCTCTGTCATCTTCAAAATCATGAGCTGTCGAAGACCAGGAATTCGGAAACCCATCAAACTTGAACTGGGTGGAGTTGGAGACATGTTGATGAGGAAGGTGAGGCTTCCATGGGACCAGAAAGCTTGAAGAAGACTCATTGCTTACAGTTACAGAAGAAGAATTGTACTGTGACCAGTTTGCCCCTTGAGGACCAGCATAATAACACTCGTCCATGGAAACAAGTATCAGAAAAGCATTCTAAAACCTCACTCTCCCGTCTCCACCTCTCTTTGGCCTTTTTTATCCCATTTCATCAAGATCTACTGTTCACTGCACTAATAATGTGTGATATCTCCACATCTTCAATTCTTGATGGTGATTGGTAGTTATCCATAAAACTTTTAAATTTGTCAAATGAAAAATGGGTTTTGGCTGTACTCTCCTGTCATCTTAGCAGCACGAAAATTGCTTGTGCACTATAAATTTCATTTCATTTGGTTATTAATTAAGATTTACATTGACTTGGGAACAGTTTTAGGGTATGATATCCGCTTTCTTATATCTTGAGTACCCGATAATTTCCCAAAAAAACATAAGTTAGGTTAATTGATCAGAAGATTTATACTATAAACGTGATTTAGGTCAATTGAACAGAATTTTTTTTATGTTAACTTGAATTAGTTCAATAGATATGCATAATGCACTCATTTCGTAGTTCATTTCCATCCTCTTTATATCATCCACTTTCTTAGGGAAAGCTTTAGAGATTAAGTTTTATGGGATTGAATGAGAATTGACTCATTATAGCACAACGCTTTTGAAGGCTTTACAAAACTCATATATTTTTAAGTCCTTAATCAACAAACAATTTGTTAGACAGTCCTAACAAGACTGAAAAAAGGGATTGCCACATCACCCATTGTTCAAGTGAGCTACAGCTGCTGGCAGGTGACTTGTTTTTGCTTTCAGAAGCCACTATCACATCCCTCTTTTGTGATTGTTTGTGCTTTTGCATTCCCCCCCACTAAACCAAGGACAATTGAGGCACTCCGCTTCTTTATACAATGCACCTCTCTTCTGCCATTTCTTCCAAGTTTATGCAGTATTGGTCATCTTCAAGTAGTTTTGTCCTGCAATGTGACATGTATGCTATTAGGAAAAATTAATAAGATTGAATTATTATTCATATTTTTGTAGCAATATTTGATGTTTTAGAAGAGATATAACTTATTTTATGTTGTCTGTATCTTCCAGTCTATCATCCAAAATCTCACAAGATCTTTATGCCTCCATTAACAGCAACCTTCAATTTGCAAACTCGGTTTGTCTTCTTCGCACCTGGTATAATTCGACATATTACGTTATTGGACAATTAATCAAAATGAGTTAATAATCAATTACCGCAATGTTTGAATTTTAAAATGAGATGTCAATTATTTCTATGAAATTGTTATCCAACAAAATTCTAGAAGATTTATTGTCAATGAGCATTTTTAATGGCTGGGTTTGGTCTCTTCCCTAGAGTACTATCCAGCATATTATGTTATCAAACACCCAATCAGATCAACAGAATATACATATTCGCATCAATAATGTATGATATGGATTTATAGTCAAAGCGAATTGTTTTATTTTCATTTTTCATGGCATCTTATCCTCGAAATCTATCAAGATCTATTGGCTATGCCTCCCCTCATAAACTTCAATTTCCAAACTCAATTTTAGTGGCTGGCTTTGTCTTCTTTCATGGGTTGCTTTGCTTGTGAGTTTGTGATGTATACAAGACACGGATATATCGGGCCCCGATTTTTCACTCCTACATTGTAACTCACCATAAAAGGAGGACTTTAAAGATTGACACGACATCTGATCGACCACTGCCTCTGGTACTCTGCCGCTTACAAGAGTTTACCCCAATTTCTCATTTTTGTGGTCTTCAAAGCTCCCGTGTCTTCTTCTTTACTTAATTTTCAACATATTGACATCTCAAACGCAGTCTTTTCGGGTCCCATTGCCTTCAACATTTCTGCCAAATTAGGCATTCGTCGGCAACACCCACGATAAAAAGGTGCCTCATCTTAGTGGGTATCCCACTCTCGAGTCTTGAACCAACACGTCCTTACTCTACTAGTCCACTTCTCTTACTAGAGTCCAAAGAAGATCCGGTATTCGAATCCTCCTCATTTCATGTGGTAGGAAATGAAACGCTTGTACTTTTACCATATGTTTTTTTCTCTTCAATCAAGCTACAAAAGAACAGTAAATGTTTGAATAATGATGACACAAATATTGACCCTGCAAAACTTTGTACATTGACTCTGTATATCTTGCCTAAAACGACCTCAAACCCTAGTCTTTGCGCCTGTGGACCAAACCGGCTTGTCCAAAACTCGGGGATGCATAGTACATTGACACATTCCATTTCAGTTTTCATTAAAATGGATGGCACCGAGTTTCCAAACAACGTAAGTTGTAGCAAACATCACAGTGCTGATGAACACAAAGGAGAAGATAATTAGAAACAAATCAGCGCCTCCTGGGAAGTCCCAAGTCAGGCCTTGCTTTGGCATCCCACGCTTGCTATCATCAAAAATGTTTGTAGGGGCCTCTGGAAGTCCGGATCTTTTCTTCCCCCGCTCGCTGTCTTTGAGAGCATCTAACACATTCTTGCCCCTAGCTGATTTTTTTGATGGCTTTGTTTCCGTGTTGTAACGGCTGAGCACTTTGGCTGCCCTCAGCCTCTCCCTTGCGGTTAGGGGCAATCTTTTTGATTTTGATTGCCCGTCTGGTGACAGTGATGATGCCTCCTCCTTCTGACTTGGGGAAACTGAAGAGCCATTTGGAGGGTCGGAATCAAGGACACTAGTTTGGAACTGACTAGTGTCGGAAGAAGCCAAAGATGAAGAATTTGCAGCTGGTAACCGAATATCAGAAGGAGAACCGGCAGTATTTTCAGAAGCCATATCATCAGTCTCTGTGGTAAGATGATTGCTATCTGCAACTGAAAGACATAATCCGCAGCTTTGTTTGCTTATATGCCTCCTCGGAACAAATGTTCCGAATGAGGATGTGAAATGGGTGACCGCCGGTATTGAGGCTCCAGCTGAAAACTTTGACACATTCTGGTACTTGGCTTGTAGCTTCTAATGGAGAACACCAATTCTTTGTAAATTAAAGATTGAAGCAATCGGTTGCCAAGATATTAAACCATCATTTTATACTTTCATCACAACCGAAGAAAAACTAGTAATCCCACTAGGAAAAAATGACTAAAACTAGAATCATTTGCTACATTATCATCTCTAATTATGTATATTGGTTAGAAACAAACATTGCACTGATCCGTTTATAAGTGAGGGCATGAAACTATTCAGCTAAGCAGAACACAATTTGTAAAGCTACATGCATTGTCTAATTCAGATGCATCATAGTAATCACCCAAACATGAAAAGAACAAGTCTAATACATAAAACAGAAGGATTCTTAAGGGTTAAAAAGTTTCCTCTTGAATTCTGAGATGAGGCGCAAGTAAGAAAAAACAGCATACACAGATGTAGTAACAGAAGAATGAACTAAGCTTAAGAAGAACCAACCTATATGATGATAAGTATCGAAGATTACTCCAAAAAGATGTTTTCTTGCAGGAAAGTTGGCTAAAATTAATGCAAATATAGCATAATGGGGATCAATATGAGATATTTATCAGATCTCAGAAGTTAAAAATTTCAACCAATAAAAGAAAGCTCTTATTCTAGTCGTTTGATTTTGGGGTTTAAGCTCAAAAAACAGAGACCATTTGAGGTTTATCCCCAAAATCGTCTGGTTTATTTCAGCCTTGAGCTAAGATTCTTCCTTTCTAGTTCAGATTTAACACCATCCAATATAGCTACTTCAATGCAAACAAACCCAGAAAATTGTTCCCCAAATCAAGCTCAAAACTCAAATTTATAACCCAGTTGATTATACTTCAGAAGAAACTCATAATATTGAAGTGGTTATCAGAAACTAGGAAAAAAACAAAAACCCAGAAGGGATTTTAAATAAAACAAAATTGTTGGAGCTCCATCCGTGATTCATATTTCATTCGCTGCAAACATGTATGAACGCAATTTCTAAGCCACAAAAGAGAGAATGAATGGTGCATGAAATTACCGTGGAAGTGAAGCCTAGTACCGAGTAGAATGAAACAGCCATTTTATCGTTGACTACGGCCCAACCATTACAGAGAATTACTGTGAGTGTGTGTGTGTGTGTGTGTCTGTCTGCGTTCTGATGCAATGAAAATTGAAATGAAAGTGGATGGTCTGTAATCCAAGCAAGGGGATGAGATTCTGATGGCACCCAGCCTATCCTAGCGCGTGGTTGGTACACCTTCTATACTTTTTTATGTTTTCTATCAAACGACATGTCGTTCCTTGATGCGTAGCATAACTTGGGCCTAAATAACATTTGGGTAGAAAAATATCCTAGAGTAAGAGCTAGTTGATGGGTACGAATTTATAAGAAGAACGTTAATAAAATGCTACAGCGGACAGGGAAAAATGTTACAGTTGCAATTTCGAAATACGTAAGAACGTGATAGGAATGTGTTAAAACGAAATATTAAGAAATTTTGTAAAATGAAACGGCTTATAAGAAAGTAAAAAGTTACGCACTTGTAAAAATGCGAGATTAAAAATGGGAAAAAATGATCTCATACCAAAATTAGGAAATTTTACCAAGGCATAACACCCCTTTACTTTCGTCTATTAATTTAGAACATATTTCATCCTATCTACTATAATCGATTTGCATTCATAGTAACATTGAAAAGAGTTCTGTGAAAAAAGGCATTTAATAGGTAAATTTCTGGATGTTCAAAACTGGTATAATATTGTTAAATACGTTAGAGGAGCGGCAGCCGAAGAAATGGAAGTAAAGGTCTATGAAAAATGTAAGACTAGGATCTATGAAAAGGGTCTTCTACATAAGGTTACAAGTTATTCGAAATATGTCAAGTATGTTATTTGGATTCTGGTGTAAGTATTGGAGATACTGCAGCTTTGAAATCTTCAAAGAATCTTTGCTCTGAAAATCTACCAGCGCGTTTCCTTGCTGCAGCGGCCATTTGGAGCCGCTCTCTTTCTGGCATTTTTATGACACTGAGGATGGCATCCGCATATTCGTCCAGAGTCTGGGCAAGAAATCCTGTTTCCAATCCATTTTCAGCCAAAACAATGTCCATTTTTGGACCAGCAGAATTGTTTGCTGACAGAGAATGATAATTTCAGGTATTTCAGTGCAGGGAAAACGAACAGGGTAAGATGCAAAGTTTGTTGGTTTCAGATGACAGATAACTTGAGATGCTCACCAATTGGGATGGCTCCGGCAGCCATATACTCCACAACACTTATCCCAAAGTGTTCGTCTGTCATTGAATGGATTCCTGCAATGGCTCCTCCCAAAAGCTCCACCAAATCCCTGTAGACACGAAAAGTATCCAAAGTTAAGACAGCAATAAATTTTTTTAACAGGGGTCATTAGATTACAAGAACATCAGTTATTCCACTACATATTATGTAACAACAATTTATTTGAGTCCTGCTTAGTCAGAAAGTGGAAACAATAATTATTTCCATATATTATGGCCCATTCGATAACCATCTCGTTGTTTGTTTTTGGTTTTCAATTTTTTTGGCTATAGATAAAGGGAAAGCACATGGGGAAAGGAGGTATGAAGAAGGGTGGTGAAAGGAGAAATGAAGAGAATGTAGGAAATTTTTTATGTAAGCTATACATTTCTTCCATATAAATCCATCATTCCTCCTCATCCCTAATCTTTCCCATGCATTTCCAGTCTATCTCTAACACCAAAATGAAAACCAAAAACTAACAACAAAATGATTTATTAACGAGCCCTAGATTAAGAAATATCACTCACCAAAATGGAAATGGAAGGAGGCTATACAAAAGCATTAGCTAGGCTACTTAACAGCCCAAGCTAAAAATATCAAACTTGCCACACCATTCATGCTTTAAGAGAAAGATAACAAGAGCAACAAGTTATTAGACTTTTACATAAGCATATGATTAGACCAATCTAATGAGCATAAAGGGATGCAGAACATAAGATTCCTTGCCACATACTTGTACATGAGATTTTTATGAAATTCCACATCCACATCCACCTTCAGTTCAACTGCCTTATCTTTCAATTTTTGTAATCTTCCCTCATCCGATTTATTCCGACAGCTACCCACAAACTGAAGCTTAGGTCTGGGAAAATGTGCGTCTAATTTCCCTACAGCAACTGCAAAAGCCTCAAGTTGCAGATCATGCGCCTAGGGAAGGAATAATCAAGTTAAGAAGGACTAGCCAGTCGTCACAACAAATAAGGGCCCAATCAATGGGCCGCAAAATTCTTAGTACCTTGTGCTCATAAGTTTATATGCCCACCTTCTCTGGCCGAAACTGAGCAACAGATATAATCTTCGCAGGTTCAGCTGGCCTTTCCAAAGGAAGCACCTATTTCAACAGAAACTTGTTAAAATCTCACAACCAAACTCAATTGCACATTTGCAGCAAATTGCACGTCACAACACATAACATTTCAAAAACCTGAAGTCCAGATGTATCACAAGGAGGGTAGACCCGCTTAATTCGTTCCGGTATCTTCCAGAGCTTTTCGATATGAGACTGAGTCCAGGAAGAATTAACCATAGCAAGATTGGCACAGGCTCCAACAAGCCCATACATTCGGCTAAATAAATTGTAATAGACCACTTTGCAGCTGGACATCCAATTGCTACAACAACCCAACAAAAATCAAGTTCAGTTTTTTATCTTCATTTTTTTCAGCAAAACAGATAACAATGCGTAAATTCATTATAAGAAATTGTAGAAATTGTTGAAAACGATGAAGGGACCTACCTCCGAGCAATGAAGTCATCATTGTTGTACATGGAGCTGCGCCGACGAACACGAGAGAGCATGTCGCAGCTTATTGTAGGGTAATGGGTGTAGCAGACGACTCTGCATCCAAACAGCCTGGCAAGCGGGTAGGTGAAGGCATAGCCACTAGTGTCAAAATAGTAAGTGGGAGTGAACTTGGTCAAGGCCTCCCATGAGAGGTACACAGAGCCAAGGCTTTGCCCAATCATGGTCAATCTTGGGTACATCAATTCCTCGATCCATTTCCTCTTGTTCAAATGCACCACCTTCAAATTTCAATCGCATATTAACTTCAAATTTCAATCGAATATTAACTTCAAATTTCAATCGAATATTAACTTCAAAACTCAATCGAATATTAACTTCAAATTTCAATCGAATTTTGATGAAAAAGAAAAATTGAATGTGGATGGAAGAAGAGGGTGAGAGCGAGTACCTTAGGTGGGTGAATGAGCTTGACGCCGAAGCGGTCAATGGCGCGAGCGGTCAGGGACTGAGGGGAGGCATCGTGGTCACCGGTGTAGACAAGGCAGACGAGAGAGGGATTTTCGTCCTGGATTGCTTTGACAGCGCACCAGAGGACCCTTTCTCCGCCGCCGCCATCGTTGGTGTAGGGATGGAAGAAGGCCACCGCTCGTTTTCTGTTGTTTCTGCAAGTGAATATTTGAAGAGATAATCTGAGGAACAAGGCTGAGAGGGCAGTGATTAGGCCCCAAATGACGAATTGGAATGCCATTCGCATCGAATTGATCTTGTTGGAGATTGGAAATTGAATGGTAAGAGGAGTCGATGTGGAGTTTGCTTGATCTTGTGGACTTCAGAGACCCAACTTGTTTTCTAAGTAATTGAAGCAGACCCAAAAGAGAAGTCACCCGATGTCGTTTCAGATTTAAACTAGGAAATAAGCCTGCGCGATGCTGCGGGTGAGAAAACTATTTTGAAGATATTGTATAATGTTAATTCTGATAATATGTAGGTAGAAAGCAATTATTTACACTTGACGTTAAAAATGTACATTTGAGAACATATTAATAAACTTTGGTTATAATTCCACTGAGTTCAATCCAAGAGCAGCATCGATATCAAATTCCAAAACAATTTAACATAGTGACCCAGACCTCACATATCCTAGGAAGCAACACCTAACAATATAGTGAGAAGTCCAGGTAATATTCATAAGCAAATCTAAAATCAGAATAAAAATTCAGAAACAAATTGTCCAAGGTCAAGCATAACCTAACACCTGCAGACTATGATATTTATGCATCAAACAAATAGGCTTTAAATGTTATCATTTATGTTTGTTTTATCTTTTTGATGGAGTATATCCCTATTTATAGGGCTCCTTATGTATGTAAAAGGGGACGATTGAATGACTCTTTTCTGACAAAAGAAGGAAACTCTTGTGCTATGTATCTCTTAGGAGGATTCCTTTGAGTGGTGAGTTCGTATTTTCACTCTGTATCTTAAACTAAACACTTTGGGTGGTGATTTATCTGTATCCTAGGGTGTTGGTTTGAGTGGTGAGTGTGTCTCTGTGTTTTTCGCTGTCAACCCGGTATCAAGTGGTATGAGAGAAAGTTGAAAAACCTGGTTCTACCCCTATTTTTTTTTTCCTGGGAGAGGAAACTAAGTGTTACAATCACATATGGCTGAGATGTGGCATATAGTTGAAGCTCTGTCAAGAGAGAGGGAAACTATTGATGATAATCTTGGGTGTAAGTTTTCTGATCTTTACAAGTCAGATCTCTCAATTAATTTCTTGGATTCTGATATCTCGCCACCATTGTTTGACTCTTGTTTAGAAGTGGATTGTGAAGTATGTTCAAGGTTAAATGCTATTGATCATAAAGAAAAAGTTCAGTTTGAACTTTTAAAGGAAAGTCATGAAAAAAAAATTTGAAGAAAAATTGATACAAGAAAGTGATACTCCAAAATACATTGACTTTATTGGAGTTGTTGCTTTTACTTCGAAGGACACGATGAACTTCGTTGATCTTGTCAACCAAATGAATTTTGGCGTAAGGAAGTTTTGGCGCATTGCAGATGATAAGCAGAATCATTCAAGAAATGCCAA
This sequence comes from Prinsepia uniflora, assembly GCA_032719365.1. Taxonomy (NCBI): domain Eukaryota; kingdom Viridiplantae; phylum Streptophyta; class Magnoliopsida; order Rosales; family Rosaceae; genus Prinsepia; species Prinsepia uniflora. The sequence goes on along the minus strand of CM064870.1, from coordinate 9,017,527 downwards.
GTATTCAAAATATCTATCCTTTTGGAGTGGAAAGATTCAATGTCAAGACAAAGGCTTTGTATCCAACTTAAACCAATTTAAGTATACAAGAATTTTCAGATATTCAAAGTACCTCTTTGTTTGGAAAGGAAGAATCCAGTTTCAAGTTTTTCATAGTCTTCGATTTCTGTGATTCATACTCGAGGTCAAGTTTTTTCCAATCGGAAGAGAATGATGCAAGTGCACGGAACTAGAATAGTGAGCCTACCTTGGTTGTTGCATGAAGACCTTTCATTTTCCCTAGAATATATTTAATTAGGTTATTGGTATTTGATTAAGGCTTTAAATGTTACCATTTATGTTTGTTTTTATCTTTTTGATGTAGTATATCCCTACTTATAGGGCTCCTTATGTATGTAAAAGGGGATGATTGAATGATTCTTTTCTGAAAAAAAAAGAAGGAAACTCTTTTGCTCTGTATCTCTTAGGAGGATTCCTTTGAGTGGTGAGTTCGCATTTTCACTCTATATCTTAAACTAAACACTTTGGGTGGTGATTTACCTGTATCCTAGGGTGTTGGTTTGAGTGGTGAGTGTGTCTTTGTGCTTTTCGCTGTCAACCCGGTATCAGGCAATCACATATAAATACTTGCAAATTATTTTGCAACTTATAAGTATGTCAGATTATACGGCATGTGGTTCTGGAAGCAATGGTAAATAGAGTCCAATGGAAGTATTATCGAATAGTAAATAGCATTTTCTGAAAACTAAAAGCACAAAAGCAGAAACGAATTGTAGGCGAGTAACCTGAATTGAATTGGGCAGTAGAAGAAGTCCGCGAAAACTGAAAATACAAAATGCAGGTTGCAGCGTTTATATTTTACACCCAAAAAAAAAAATCACGCACATATATTCCAATGCAGAGATGAAGGTACAAATAGTGGATACACCCATAACATTTAATCAATCATGAAGCAACTCAGTCTTAATCCAAAAGAATGTGATGAGGATTGTGGAAAATAAAGACCTTTAATAGCAGAAAACAAAATTGGATAAAAAGAGTCATGTTGTTCCATAGGGCTAAAAGCAATAATAGCGTAACATTAGAAACAAACTAAACCAAACGAAGAAGATCATCCGCCTAGCTAGCTAGGGTGGTAGGTTAATTAAAAGGCTAATAAAATTTGATGTAGATTGTGAACGAATTTGTTTAATTATAAGGAAAAAGACATTAAAAAGAATCTAAACATTGATCTGTTGAAGATGTAATACTATAATTCATATACTACGACATAATATCATTTTATTGCCGTTCTTGACCATGAAGGATACCCAGACAAAATGTAAGCTCCTAAATTCATTGAGTAGATAAACTTCTATAAGCTCAATTGCTCTATGGGTTTCCTTTCGTTTCCATCATAGTTTTTTCAAAATCAAATGAAAGCTGCAAAGAAAATGAATTTAAACAAACAAGAAAATAAACTCAAGTGTCATGGACTCTAATTCACTCATACATAAGCAAATTGGGCAACACAAACTGATAAAAATTCAAACAAAAATACATTTGCAATTGATAAACTGACCTCACTGATTAAAGTGATGGCAAGCAGCAGCCTTTTCCTTTTAGCACGAAAAAATGCACCTTCTTGTCCTTGCACCTTCAAGTTTCAACCGAAAGATTAATCTCAGTGAGGAAGATGAAGGGTCAAGTTGGCCCCTTTCTTCCAGAACCGTAAAAGAAAAAAACTGAAAGGAAAAAAAAAATTTCCTCTAATGCTCTAATTATTGCACAATTGACCTCTTCAAGTAAGGTAACCGTTTTCTCTCTACTGAACCTCAATTTGGTAGTATTAAAGAAACATAGTCAGAACTAAAGATATTTTAAGTATATATAGAACACACCAAGTTGGAGAATGAAATATGAATATTTATTTTTTTAGCTAGTGATGCAGCTCACAAGGACGAAAGATCATGTAGAGATTAGAAAAGGTTTTCTTTCAACACCCGCAAATGACCAATGTCAATCCTCTGGTCCGCAAGTCATGGAAAAACAGCCCAACAGTTCATATCTTGCAAATCAATAGAACAAAAGAAATTATATATCCAAACCAAATAATCAAACATAATAACCAAGTCAATAGCCAAAACAAATTTCCGTCAACTAAACCCTAGATCCCAGAAATCAAAATCCCGGAGGGAAAATTTTCTAACCAACCAATTCAATCATAATGAATTACCACCACGGAAAACCTCCATTCAATCATATACTAAAGAAGCCAGAAATTTAAAAACAATTAATACAATTAATTAATACGGTAAAATATTAAACCAAACAGAAAATTCATCAAGACACATATTCAGCTGATTTGAATGCAGTTGATCATGAAACATTTTCAAAAAATTTCTAATACATGGTACATAAGTATCTTCTAGAAAGGAAAAAAATAATATCATTAACAAAAGGATAATTACATCTACAAATTTATCTAAACTGAAAGGCACAACTATGTGTTCCTCATCTCTGGCAGAAAAGCAACATGCAATTATGAACTCATCAAAGCGAAATTAATAGTCTAATATAATCATGAATTGATTAGAAGCTAACAAATGTACAATCGGCAATCATAAAACAGATGCACAAATTGAAAGAACAAAATTTACATTATGAAGATTTAGACAGAAACAATGGACATAAAATCAGCTCTATCATTTTCTGAGCTTCTTTGTGGAACTAAATTGAAGAGATAAATTTTGTATTGAAACTTCAATGCTATTATGTTTTCAATTAAACAGATACGTAGGCAAGTTAATGTTGTATTTTGGCTTAGATTTTAGGTCAATTAGTTAACCCTTTATTTGGACCAATTATGACACACTATTGTTAGCTGTTTGTTTCCATGGTTCCTAATCCTTGTAGGAATCTGGTTTCATGTCCTATAAGGTTTATGGGTTTGTACTCCTTATAGGATTAGGTTAAGTTAGACTAGTATATAATTGGCACATTGGTTTCTCTTTGTTTGGTGTGCGTGCAGCCACATATTTGTGAAAGGCCTAAAAACCTTTCTTTGTTTTGTTTGTGGTGGTGCCGCACCGTTTGGTGAGAGAGTGGTTTGAGTGTATTCGGGATTTGGGTTTTGGCTTTGAGAGAGTTAATCTCTTTTGTAATCTCCTTTGTTATTAGTGGAATTTCCTCGCTGGCTTCGCCCGTGGACGTAGGCTTTATAGCCGAACCACGTAAATCCTTCGTGTTCTTTGTGGACTATTAGTTTTCCATATTTTGCCTTCATAATTGTTATATTGTTTTGAGACGCTTCCGCACAACAATTGGTATCAGAGCTCGAGTTTCGAATTAGGGTTATGTTTGTATGATGGCATAATATAGAATTGGAAAATTCAACGGGAGAAATGACTTAAAAGATTTTGGATAATCCCTCACCAGTTTGGCTACAGTTGAGGTAGCATTTGTACTCTCTATTTGATTTGAAGTTGACCTATGCAAAACCAATGTGATGATTTGGTTGTTCAGAATTTGAAAAACTTTGATGTGCGTTTCTACATCAGCTTGTTCAGATTCAGATGTTGGTGGAGGTTTTGATAGGTGTATAATTTGAGAGGGCTAATTTGTTAGATTTTGCATGAGAGTAGAATATATCTGTGGATCCTCTTGGGGAAAGCCTCATGCTTTCTAATTTGGTTGGTCTATGGACTTTTGGCTGAATTTGTTTGTCCCTGCTATTTGGTTTGTTAGTCTCTATCTACTGCAAATTGTTTTGAAGACTCTGGCTTCGAACCATGGTGTTTGTGAGCAGGTGGAGTTTTGAAGTTCAAGTATTTGGTGCTTTATTCAGCTTTGTTTTGGTGTGCTTGGTTTTGTTTGGTGATGTTTGGAGGATTCAGGTTCTTGTTTGATTCACTTCTGTTTTTTATCAAGGCACTTTTGGTTAGCATGCTTTTGCATGTTTTGTGTTGGAGAAGATGTTGGAGGAAAGTCTCGTTTGAAGACTTGGAGTAAAATTTAAGTCAAGGTGGAGATTGTTGTATTTTGGCTTAGATTTTAGGTCAATTAGTTAACCCTTCATTTGGACCAATTACGACACACTATTGTTAGCTGTTTGTTTCCATGGTTCCTTATCCTTGTAGGAATCTGGTTTCATGTCCTATAAGGTTTATGGGTTTGTACTCCTTATAGGATTAGGTTAAGTTAGACTAGTATATAATTGGCACATTGGTTTCTCTTTGTTTGGTGTGCGTGCAGCCACATATTTGTGAAAGGCCTAAAAACCTTTCTTTGTTTTGTTTGTGGTGGTGCCGCACCGTTTGGTGAGAGAGTGGTTTGGGTGTATTTGGGATTTGGGTTTTGGGTTTGAGATAGTTAATCTCTTTTGTAATCTCCTTTGTTATTAGTGGAATTTCCTCGTTGGCTTCGCCCGTGGACATAGGCTTTATAGCTGAACCATGTAAATCCTTCGTGTTCTTTGTGGACTATTAGTTTTCCATATTCTGCCTTCATAATTATTATATTGTTTTGAGACGCTTCCGCACAACAGTTAAATTATTTTGTAATCAAAATGTTAGGAATATTTTGTAATCAAAATGTTAGGAATATTTTGTAATCAAAATGTTAGGAATATTTTGTAATCAAAATGTTAGGAATATTTTGTAATCAAAATGTTAGGAATATTTTGAACAATGGTCAAATGTGATTTTCACCAATTCACAAACATACCACAATTGAGACATTGCAGTAATCCAAACTGGTAAAGAACATAAAAGGGAAAGCACATGAAAACTGTAAATATTGTGGAAAGGAAACGCAGAGGAAAAGGCTAAAAAAGTGATGAACGAACAGGAGATTGAAAGGATTAGTTAACCCAACTCCTAACTAATGTAATCCAATCTTATATAAATTGGAAAAGAAAACGTGAACTGAAAATTTGATGGAAACCGAACAATTTGACGAATCCTTCCAAAAAACCAACATGAAAAATGGACAATTGGACCACAAAATCCACATCTAACAATAAACCCTAAACTCTTAACATTCAAAATATTAATAAACAGCCAATTCATATCCATGACATAGCAGAGTGCTAAACATATCTATATGCATTACATAATGAACAGAAAACAACAAATCAAAATTTTGAATGAATTTCAGTATGTAGTTAATACATGGTATATTGTTAGCTATACAAATTAGTAGGAAAATTGGTTTATAGCAACCAGGTAAGACAATAAAGGCATCAGACTGCTTACCCATCTCTGCTTTCCTTCCTTGGTAGACGTCTGCTACTGCCTTGACTGCCCTCAGTGTCCAGTTATCTGAAATCCCAGCCAAACGAATATTGGTCTTCCAAAATAAAATGGTAAACACATTTATAATAAAATCTAAAATTCCAAAGAAAGTCAAAATGGCTAAAAAAATCGAAGCAAAGTTAATTAGCAGGAACAATAAAATTTTACCTCGAAAATCATAGAAAGCCCATGACAGCTTCCTCTTCCTTCTCGATCCTTCCCAAAAAAGGACATCCAAAACAATCAATCTACCAAACCTAACTCAATAATCTAACTCAATCATGATTTATATGAAAACGAACACCATACCTTGCAAATTTCCCCAAATGCTTGAAAAATTCAACGGGTTATTCCTCAATCGTTCAAAAACAACATGGAAAAGAATCAACCCACAAATGCATCCCACGATTGTATTTCAAATTGCTGAAATTAAGATTGTTCCAAGAACAAAGCTGAAGATTTTACCTCGAAATCTCCAAGCTGTGGCTGAATGAAAGAGGATGGAAGATCTTCGGTTGGCCCTTCTCGCAAAGAACGAGAATCGAATGATTGAAGAGTAGCTTCGATGATATTGAAACGTCTAGCCAAGATGGGTAGTCGAAGGGTTGAAGAGCAGCTCAGGTGATTTCGAAAATAAGAATCGAAATCTCTCCAAGCTCTGGGTGAATGAAAGAGAATCGAAAAGTGGAAGCTCTGGTTTTATCAGAAAAATTGAAGGCCCGCGGTTTTATGACGAAAATTGAGAAAAATTGAGTCACTGAATTAGCGAAGGGGAGAGAAAAGGAGAAGATAGCGATGTGGAAGGCTGAGGACTTGACTGTTCACAGCAAAGGAAAAGAACAAAAAAAAAAAAAAGAGAAAAAGCGAAAAAAATACTGTTTGTGAACACTGAAAACATAACATTTTAATATAGTGTTATTTTTAACAGCCATCCTAGGCGAGCACACGACATCGAACAGGCAACCTAAACTCATTCAGAGAGAGTCACACTTACGACATGCCTAAAACTAAACTCCCCAGCCGTTCCACAAAGATCTTGTTTGACCTCCCACGACCTTAGCTTACAGATAAGGAAGCAACACATCCCATTAACTCATCCAGTGAGATCGAACTGACCACCAGCTTGAAATCGAACTCCCACGACATCTACTTAAATCTTGCTTAACCCCTCATGATATCCTACTTTAATCTTGCTTAACCTCCCATGACCTGAACTCACATCTTGGGAATGATTGACTTCCCACGTCCTAAATTCACAACTTGTGAAACGATATATGCCAATGGAACAACTCAGAGACAAGCTCGTCCTAACGAGTAAACAATTCGATAATATTTGTTACCATCCTTTGATTTTATCCTTTTTTGCCCTAATAATTGGTCATAAGAGAACTCGACCAAGAAGCCGCCAAGGCTCTTCATAGCCTGTCTGAAGTTGAGCAACAGTTTCCAATTGTACTATCAGAAACCACAAACCATTCAAAATATAGCAAAAATGCATATTATAAATATTCAGACTAAAGACAACATAACCCTCGAGTCCTTGCAATAAATAAAAACGCCAGTGGAACAATAGTTCAAAATGATCAGTGTACTGTTTTGTATTATACTCGGGCAAGTTTGAAAAACGAGAACAATAATACAGAGGAGAAAATTCTAAGCTCGCCCTCAACCAGCAGCCAAAAAATGCCTCTGCTACCAAAAATATTACAAGACATATCCACACAACCTATGACGATTATTTAAGCTGCACCCTTTCAACCCATAATAAACAAATACAAAAACAAGTGACGGCCGGTAAGGCTTGTAAAATTACACTAGCTGGTCCGTTTTATCAAATAGGTTGCCCTACTGACTAAAACACCAAATTCAAGATAGAAGAATCCCACAAGAATAGTTCCAGCACATCTCATCAGTAGCTACTGCCCATTGGTGGCATGCCAAAAGGTGGCATGCCCATTGTCGGCATTCCACCCATAGGAGGTGGTGGACCATACCCTCCTCCCATACCGCCACTCATACCAGGCATTGGTGGGGCAGGCAAAGCAAGAGGCAGCAACTGAGCATACATGTTCTGCAAAACATATTAATCCAGTGAATCATAATGCAACATGATTGAGCAAAAGAAAGATGAGCTGCAATGGGGAAAGTGACAATTGTTGACAGGCCACACTACTATATAGCAATAGTGTAAGAGCAATCTCGAAGTGAATACCTGTTGTGCAATGACTTCCTTCTCTTCCTTTTCTTTAGCCTTAACCTCATTCTGAGCTTCAATTCTGTCCTTCACTAGTTCATCAACTTTTCCAGTGTATTCACGGATAAACTGCAAAACATAGAACGTGTCATCATCATGTAACTGTTAAACAAAGTTGAACATACTTCTTCCAAGAGTCACTGAGCAGTAACACACGTTCAATGAAAAAAATATGGTTAGAGAGAAGAATGATCAGAATCACTAACACAACAGACAGGTAGACCCTTTACACACAAGAACAGTTCAAATCAAAATGATAAAAAAAAAATACCTGTAATAAATATGGGAGAGCAAAGTCAATCATGTTGTTCATCCAAGCCAGTTCAAGGGCGACGTCTGCCCTGATCAAATCATAACAGACAAACAGGCACGACGCAAAACATTCTTTCTTTCCCTGCAATTTGATGGAAAACATAGTCATAAGCTAATATCAAGAATTACCAAAGGTTGCTAACAGAAAGAGACAGGCTCATGGTGTAATTAGATGAACTGAACCTCATAGCATATATGGATGGGAGACATTCATATAACCATAAACAATAAAGGTCTGTTTGGATTTTGATACAAGGCTAAGTTGGTTGATTATTGCAATCCACGAGAGAAAAAAAGGTTCCTTACCTGTTCAATGAAATAAACAAGCAACTCCTCAGCAAGTTCACGGTCACCGGACTGTGAGGCTGTCTCCATGGCATCTTTGTAAAGTTTGTCTTTCTTTGACAATCCAATGGACTGCTTCCACCTTCCAGCTTTCTTGTAAATATAAGCAGCAACACGTCTCATTTCCAGTAGCTCGTGTTTCTCAATCTGTCCAAACAAACAATGTAAGGTTCTTGCACATGAAAACATTAAACAGAAAACAGAAACAGAAAAGAAATATATGGGATATACCTTTTGAGCAAGGCCAATTTGGTCAAAGCTATCGTGCAAATCAATTGATTCTCGTAATCTTTCATAATCTTCCTCCTCAACATATATTGCATTCAAAGCCTCATTAACAGCAGAGACATTATTGCTCTGAACTGCAACCATGTATGGCTTCACAAGAAGCAGGTGACCAGCCTAACATTTTCAAATGCAAAAAAAAAAACTCCAACATAAGAGCCATGAAAATGAAATTCATAACCTAAACTTTTAACTATATTTGTTAGATGGGAGTGGAGTGGGGAATACATGCACAATCAATTACCTTCCGCATAATGTCAACGACGCGTGTATGATCTACACGAAGTGCAAGCACATTTAGAAGATCATTAATGAGATCCGGATGCTCTTGCAAGTAGAAGTGCACAGCTTTATAGTATAGCTCCACATTTGCAACTTTAACAGCCACATCCTTGAATTGCATGTGATCCCAGGCTTCAGGGGAATGATTCATGATAGTAGTTGCAGCATTATCGAACTCATCATATTGAATATACAAATAGGTCAGCTCCTTCCAGTGTTGCTGCTCATCACAAGCTCGAATAAGCTTAGGAATATTTAGACGATTGGCAAATAATTTGATGTGCTCCATAAGTTTCTCTGGACGATATCTAGCATACAGAACCCCCAACTCAGTAAAGATTCCCATGTGAGCACGTTCTAGCCCTAGACCACTCTCCATTAGAGAGATTAGCTCGTTGAAGCATCCTCTATTCTGGTAGTATTCACTGACCTCTTCCAAGTCATCAACCTGTACGAATCAAAACAGCACCAAGCATTAGTAAGAACTGTGCACAAAAAACAATTATTTTACTTTTTGGATAACAATACACCTTGGAAGTACACAAGTAAAAATTTGATGCAACAAATTACCTGTATAATAATGTTGAGGCCACAAATCTGAGCCAAGCGGAACTCCTCAGCATCAACACAAGCAAAGCAAACCTCCTTCCATGTCTTAGCACTATTCGCTTTTCGTGCTGCATCAACAGCACCTTGGAATTGTTGGAGCTTCACAAGTGTGATTGCCAATTTGGCCCAGTTGGATATAAAAGCGAATATTATTTTTGCAGCCTCATAGAGGGCCTCATCATATAGGCGATCACCGACATTTTGGAGATTAGCAACATTTGGCATAAGAATAAAATCTTCAATGTCAGCAAGCCTATCAATCTTTGCATATGCATAGATGAGCTCACTATCCACCTTGGGCTCTCTTGCCTTCTGCCTAACCATCAGAAGGTACTTAACCAAGTCATGGTAGACATTTGCATCCTCAGAAGCACGAATTACATCCAAGAATTGGGTGGCATCATCAGCACGAATGAATGACTCGATTGCATCGCTGACCAGACCCTCCCGAAGTTGAGCCTTTGCAACCTGGCTCCAAACAGCATCTTCTTCAACACGGAATGCAAACTCCACAGCCCTATCGATGCTTCGGATGTTATCCAGCAAGACATTAACAGCTTGGACATTCAAGTTAAACTTCTTGAAGATTGCAAATGCTTCCTCATACAATTGGGCATCCACAGCAACTTCCCCAACTGCAGGTCCATCAAAATTATCTAGCCTATTAATATAATCCATAACTCTGGATGGATCTGCCTTGATGGCTGTTAAGATCAGTAGGTTTTGCAGATTAAAGTTCCCACTGAAGGCAGAGTTTTGAAGCACGATCTTCTCAAGAAGCTCAATTAATTCATGGGGCAAGTCAGCGGTCATGAAAGCCTTAACAGCTGCAGATACTTGTTCTGGGCTCTTGCTCTCAGGCAAGGCAGTAGAAACAACTTGATCAATAAGCTGTCTTCTGTACTCATTCTCCGGGTCGAGAACTTTTCCCCAAAGATCTTCATCCATCCTCTCGACCACATATCTGAGACAAAGGACTGGTAAGTAAATCTCTAGGAACCAAATTGCAATGAAATATTTAAAAAGCATGTGATACTAAATCACTAACCTTGCTTGCAATTTGAACAAAGAGTTCTTGTTTGTGACATTAATAAGTTCATCATCACATTGTCCACGGCGGTAAGCAACAACAGCAAGGGTAGGATCACGTTTCTCACAATATTTACCAACAACACGTGAATCATAATATGGGTTTGTGGTAAGGAAGTGCTCTGGATTATTGCCGCTATCAATGATGATTTTACCCAAAGCATTATGAACATGTACGTCTTGGCTTCCCTCACTCACAAGATGCTCTAAGAACTGAGTGAGTAAACGAAGTCGATTCCTAATGGGACGGACAAACAGAAGAAAGGTAAGAATGAGGAAGAAAAAAGACGATGTAAGGACATAAATTAGGATACCACCTCTTCTCACATTCCTCCACAAGAGGCTCCACTGGAAGCAATGAACGGACAGAAAGAATCAGGCCTTTGATAAAATCTTCAGGGCACTCATCATCTAGCAACTGTCCCACCACTAAAGGAGCATTCCCAGGGTTCACCTATGCAATAAACAGGGCATTCTGAATATTAAGAAAAAAATCAATCTTAAATGTGTTTCAAACTGTCAGAGAGCTTGAATATTACCTTTTGAACATAACCTTCAATGTAACGAAGCATGTTGTTCGTGTACAAGTAGTGGGTGAGATCGGGAACAAATCCAAAACGATCACAAACATTAATCAGCGGCCGCGCATCTGGGAGCTTAGCTTCCATGAGGAAGTTCTTTGTTTTCACGGCGTCATAGAAGTTTGATTCTCTAGTAACTCGCTCCACCTCTTTGATTTGCCCAGTTTTAGCAGCTGCCTCGATGTACTTGAAGTGGATATCAGGATCCTCACTGTCCCATATATAAGCACAATGAAAATCAAGAGTAAAATGGATGTGACATCCAAAACAAAGAAAATTTCTCTTTCAACCAGATTACCTTGAGCTCAGAAACGACCCCAAGAAGAAGTACAACCCTTCATATGACTTGAACTGTTCAAAAAGCTTCATGCATTGATCAACACCTAACTGCTCTGAGTATTCCTTAGCTACCTGTGCAGGTATTGTATTGCTCCAGGTAACAGACCCGATATATTTTTTAAACATCACAGTAGGAAGAATAAAGGAAGGAAAATGGATACCTGGACAATTATCTGGAAATTGCCTCTTAAATTGACCAATAAAAGATCCTTCATACACTCCAAAGCCCATTCCCGTGACAGAGTACCGAAAAACTCTACCAGTGACTGTAGAAAGACACAATTTTAGTAACAATTCTACTAGCTCATGGTACCAAATTGATGTAAATATTAGAGGGGACATCAACCTGGGGCTCTATTGCATGGGTATTCACAATGACACGTTTGATATCAGGTAACTCTGCATAATGCTGCATCAGAAGTAAAATGTTTAATACGATTATCAATCAGAAAATAAGGTTAAGAAAAAGAAATGAACTGCAAGAAGACATCTTACTTGCAGAGCTCGGACATAGAGACCAGCTTTTTCACATAGTTGGGCAATTCGAGGACGATCATAATGAGTGAACATTCCATTGGCTAAAATAGCATCAGCCACATTTGGAAAAGTCACTAAATTGATCTCAAGGACCTATATGGATGAAAAATGTCAACCAACTGAAAATAGTAATGTATGGATCATACATAAATATCTTTAAGGAAAGACCTTGGTTTGCAGGAAAGCATGTTCTGGAAGATTTGGCTTCAAAACATCCAATAGAAAGGCGGTTGCTTCACGAATCAGGTTCCTCTAAAATAAACAAAGAGAAACAAAAGCATATTAACCCCTTCTTCAGTAGTAATAATATTTCACAAATTGCAAACAGACGTTATTTTCTTACATAAAATATAAAAACAACCTATGCTCTATGATGTACATTGTTCGGAAATAATATGACACGGAACACTAAAATAAAATAAGCATAACATAAAACCACTCCCATAATGGGAGTAAACAAACCTGAAGGAAGAGATCTGTTATGGTGTTGTAATCAACGGGACAACCACCCTCCATTTGGGACATCATCAACGCAAAATTGACAGCACCCTACATCCAAAAATACATCATCACATGGATTAGTTTGATTTGCATACAACTTTTTAAAAGACAAGAGTCCATCCCTAAAAAAATTGCAATCCAAATGTACACAGTGCATCAAACCACTGGTGGTTTTAACAAAAAAAATACAATATATTTAATTCAATGGACCATTCACTGAAAAAGAATCAATGTCTAATCCAATTATGCTTTGAGCTTTCAAGGAACAAAAATAAGTAACATAAGCTTGCAGAGCATTCTTTGAATACCTGAGGATCTGCTCGAAGAATTGTTTGCAGAAGGAACAGATAGTCAGGTGTGTAGCCAACCTAAAGCAACAAAGAAAATGGGATGTGGTCAGACACCAAACACATTTCACAACTACAAAAACAAACATTTAGAAACCATTAATACATAAAGATTCTTAGTCACCTGCTTTGAGTAGATCAGTATTTTGTCAAATTCCCTTCGCTCGGCAAAAGCTGCAACTACTTTTGGAGTGGCTCTGGCTTTAATATAAATTTTCAAAGCCATATCATTATCGACAGTCTACAGAAGAAAAAATGAGAGATTATCACAACAATGTAAAGAACAAAAATGTTCATACTTAATTCAAATAGCAAAGCAAACCTTCACAAGATCTCCCAGCTCCTCACTGCATTCAAGCTTGTCCTCTGCCAACCAGTTTTCCAATAGGTTCTTCTTGTTCTGATTCACTACAAGACGTGACAATTCCAGTGACTCGAATGCATTGAGCTTCCCTCTTGTCAGGAGTGTCCCAAAGTACTGTAACAATGGTGGTGTTTGCCCGGTTTGAACAGGAACGCTCTGCAACACAGAAGAAAAAATCATAAATAAACTATATTCCCAACTCAAACAGGGAGAACAATTTGCAACTCTCACCCTCTCAAAACAAGTAAGCAACTGTACATTCAGACTATAAAGATATAAATATATTCCCATATTAAACAGGAAGAACAATTTGAAAGTCTCACTCTCCCAAACAAGCGTACATTCGGTCTGATCTCTTCAGGCTCATTAAGGATTTTACCAAGCGTCTTTTATTTCAGATTAGTTCTATGGCAAATTTAATATTTACCATTTCTCGACAGTTTTTAAGACATACACAGTGAGTTTCATAAGTTAATTCTCCTCACCCCAAAAACCAACAATAAAACTTCCGATTGACATCTACAGCTCATGAAATGTTAAACCTGAGTTTATCAACCCAAATCAAGTGATTGATTAAAACCATTCCAAACAACCAAATGATAAGAACTGTATAAACAAAAGAAGATTCATACGAAGAACTTGATGAGATAGATAAATATAGTGCATGTGAGAAGATTCAGTACAAATCATCAAAGATATAAAAATGCTAGTCAAGAGAGAGGGTATAAGTACAGGGAAAAAAAAACCTGAAATTTTGCAACTGTATCAGGCGTGCGAAGAATTCCTTGAGGGGACTCAGCAGCAAGTTCAGCAGCTTCTTTGTACTTTGTTTGGGCAAATAGTTCTTGGAAACGCTGGACAACCTGTTCAATTTATTTAGGCACATCAGCAACTCAGAGATGACAACAGCTCCCAACAATAACATAACAAACTAAATAATCAAAAAACAGCCCAGCCAATAATCAACCAAGGTGAAATTGTTCAGCACTGCATAGAATATCGCCTTCTCTCATTAAAACTCACTTATCCCAGAATTCTATTAGTTGTTTAAAAGGTAATAAAGAATACAACACCAAGATAGTAGATAATAATCAACACTCCATGAGTAAAAGTGATTGCAATATCTATCCGAACAAGCACATTTTCAGTGAGCACTCGATTAAAAAGCACCTAATCATGACAACTTCAAATTGGATACAGCAAAAGGAACTAATTTTTCTCATCAAGAAACGCAATCAAAGTTTCATTTGATCATAACTAAATTCCATAAACAATGATATTTATATACCTAAATCATATCTTTTATAGAATATCTACTACAAATCAAGGTTAACAGTGAAAAAGAAAGAACATCTTACTAGGTTCTCTGCACCGGGAAGATTTCCTCTTTTGGCCAGATTGACAGCAAGCTCCAAATTGTTCAACTGAACATTTATACAGGACAACATTCTTAAGCACAAGAAAAAAATTGCAACTTAAATTCCAAATCTACCTATTTAAAAAAAAAAAAAAATCCACGCATACCTGTCCACTGACAAAAGGAACAATTGTTTGTTCATTAATTGTAGCCAACAAAACCTGGCCCCGCCTATTAACTGCATAAAACCCTCCAACTGATGAAGCCTCTGTTGTCAAGAAGATCGGATCTGGACTGATTCTATTTCTGTAAACCGCACTAGCTGTCTCTAAATCATAGACAAACAGTAGCCCTAGCTTTGTAATTACATAGATCAAGCTGTACTTGTGAGACATCTGCCAATAAACAAACTCATTTTTAGCATATGTACAACAAAGTATGTTACAAGATTAATAAAAACCTTAGCAAATTCAGTACCTGCATGGCAACTGGGAAATCATCAGCAAAATCTGGAGGAAAGAACAGATCTGCTTGTTTCTTCGTAAAAGAGGCCTTCCCTGCAAAAAGATTCAGGGACACAACAACCTCGCTTAATTTTACAAACAACAAAAGTAACATACAAAAAGAAAAATCTATTTTCCATTCCAAACATTTAATTCAAAGTAAAAATGACAACGTTTACAAACTTAGTATTGGGCAGTAATTTGTTTAAGACAGACCAGATCGACTACATACATACAAGTTCTAAAACCATT